>CM033650.1:22511432-23007586 GCA_019512145.1 Engystomops pustulosus | reverse complement strand
TGTGTGTGCTGGTGTAGACATTTACATGTGTGTGCTGGTGTAGACATATACATGTGTGTGCTGGTGTAAACATGTACATATGTGTGCTGGTGTAGACATTTACATGTGTGTGCTGGTGTAGACATTGACATGTGTGTTCTGGTGTAGACATTTGTGACAGAGCTTTAGCTCACAGCTTGTTGTCACAGACTCAACCTCCATTGGTGGCATCTAGTGTTCTTCATTCCAGTTCTTGGACCTGGTTACTGGTTGTATACAGAGTGTCTGACAGGCTAAGCAAAGCCTACAAACAGGACAGAAAAAAAAATACTTAAAAAATTAATAGATATGTCACTACCACCAGGATGAAAGTCTGCATGCATTAACGCCTATGGAGCCCAGTGCACGGCTCATTATATCCCTGGTCTTGTGATGTCACACAGGTGCATGGCTCTTATATCCCTGGTCTTGTGATGTTACACAGGTGCATGGCTTGTTATATCCCTGGTCATGTGATGTCACACAGGTGCACGGCTCCAGCGTCTGTCCACCATGTATATATACTATCTAGTACTACGTTTATACACTTATGTTTGTTGCCGCTTGGTTCCTTTGGTGTTCCAATACCTAACACCTGTCTGCAGTCTGTATGTCAAAACCTGCAAAATATTAATCCCAGTTTAAACATAAAGGGGTCCAATTGCAGTCGATTTGCTGCAGCAAGTCATCAATATCAGTAGGGTAATAGCATACCCCAGTGATCAGCTGAATGAAGACCATGTTTAGAAGACAGGACAGCTCCATACTTAGTGTAGTGGCATGATCCCATGTTACTGCAGCTCCCATTAAAATCAAGTTACCATTTATCCTGTTGGAGATGGTTGGTGCCAAAGTTCTGCAGCCCCTTTGTTACTATTGGGAGAGGTCACGAGAAATGGCATCCACCAATTTCAGTTTTTTAACCCAGTGGTCATGTAGGAGTGATACTAGGCAAATAAGGGGGACATTACTTACCCGGTCCCTGCGGATCCCTGAGGTTGCGTTGTGTGACGAGGATGGAGTCTTTAAGCGAGTCAACAAAATGTGCGGCCGGATCCGGTATCTCATCGTTCCGCGCTCAAATCCGCCGGAGTGCACCATCTTCTTCCGGTGTAGATAAGTGCTTAGCTTGCAACACAATTGATTGTTTGCATGTAGTTCCGATATCCGTCGGATTGTCCGACGCCCGCACCCCGATTGTGTGACGTGAAAAGCCGCGCGCGATTGCGACACATCCTGACGCAATGCCCGAAAACGTCGGAAAACACGGCGGAAGAAATGGGGCGTGACCTTAGTAAATAAGGCCCCATTATGTCCTGGTATTAAAATAATTTTAGCTGTCTTGTCTGTTGTTTACAAGTGATAAAAACACTGCACACAACCCAGTATAGATCTTCTTTTATATAAAATCTCTGTTTTTTAGAAAGGAAATAATGGAGGTGATTATCAGAAGTGTTAGCGCTGAGGTTAAAGCTGTAAACCAATCAGAGATCAACATGTCATTTTATAAACTGCAGGGGAATATGAAAGATGAGCTTTGATTGGTTGTATGACAACTAGACACAGTTGTTTGCTCCTGAGACACTCTGATGAAATCTCCACCCATATATGTTTGTGTACAATATCCATGAATTAGCACAGATTAAGGTGCCTAGAAATGCTCGTACTTGCAGAGTGCCTATGGGAGCTATCGGTAATGTGTACCCCTTCCCACTGAACATTCTGTACTTGTCCATACAGATATGACAGGGAGTAAGGATATGAGTTAGCTCTGCTCACCTCCTTTTTCCAGAAAGGTTCTTGGTTGCGTGTTTGACCTTGATTGCCTTCTTGTTGATTATAGTTCACTCCATTACGTACTGACCGTGACACTCGTGCTTGGAGGTGCCACATAATTTATTAACCTGAAAAAAATATTATTGGGATCTTGTTAAAACTTTGAGCATAATAACCAAAAGAGAAGGTTTTCGTCAATACAAAGTCATGTCTCGGCATTAAAACATTTCTGATTATACTACAGATATAGCAATTTTGGAGTAAAGTGTGAATCCACCAGACAAGAAAAACTGCACTTCACCGGCAAAATCTCTAAGATATAGGGAAGGTTATATGTCATAAAACTTTGGTTTACATTTTCATTTCAATTATTCAGTCTTTCCCACTAGATGTACAAATAAGATGGAATTTCCTTGTCTGCTTGCGTAAGCCGGGACATCATAAGCAGAAATATTTCTTGCATTGAATAGATAGGGAAGTTAAGGGGTTGTCCACTTTAGGCAAATAAGTGATTTATGGTTTGTGGTAATGGAAAAGTTATGAAATTTTCCAAAGACTTTCGGATCAATTCCTCCAGTTTTCTAGATCTCTGCATTCCTGTTCTCAACAACAAAAGCTCATTGTTTATGGTCTGGATTAAAAATTGATCTTGTAGTGTACACACAAGTGCACGGCTTGTTAAAACACACAGCTGTAATTCACTCCGTGGGAATAGCCCACGTTGCACTCTGTGTGAACCACTGACCAATATAGCTTGCACGTTGCTCCAGCCAGGGATATAAAGACCTGTGCAATCCAGCCAGATAACGTGCACCTGTGTGACACACATGACCAGGGATATCAACAGCCCACATGTGGAACATAACATGACCAGGGATTATAACAGCCATGCACACTGTTGTGTGACATTCATATGACCAGGGAGATAACTATTAAGACCAACCTGTGTGACATCACAGGACCAGGGATATAACGAGCCATGCCTTACTCTTGGATTATAGCCGTGCAACCGTGACATCAAGACCGGGATATACGAGCCCGTGCACGTGGGGACATCCACAGGACCATGGGATAAAGAGCCGTGCCACCTGTGTGACATTCACATGACCAGGGTAATAACGGCCCATGCACCTGTGTGCCATCACAATGACCAGGGATAGAACACCTGACTAGGACTACGAATAACGAGGCCGTTGCACCTGGGACATCACATGACCAGGGATATAACGGCCGTGTGCACCTGTGTGACATCACATCGGACCAGGGATTATAAACGAGCCGTAGGAACGATATTGGAAATTATACTATAAAATGAAACAAAAAATCCTGTGGGTTTTTTGTGTTCTGTTTTGGTGTTGTTGTCTCTCTCTCCATGTCTTCTTTATTCCCACAGATCTTATACGGCAATATGCAGCATATCTCATATCATAAATTATTTTATGAATATGGATAATTCAAAAATTGTTAATGAAAGAGATTTAACCATGTCATAAATGACTAAAAGAACTGGCAACCATTAACAGCTCAGCTTCATATTATCGTGCCCATGATTTTTCTTTAAGGGGAGCTGTATTGGGTTCCATGAGGCAACTAAGGCACATTCACTTGTATCTCCTGGTTCCCCCCCGAACCGATGCGGAAGCGTGTACGTGGAGAGGAGGAGGAGGTAGCGCAGCTCCCCCGCCCCATCTCCAAGCAACCTATGCGCACGGCCCGTATTACGGTGAAAGATAGGACAGGTCCTATCTTTTTCCCGGGTACGGAAGGTAACGGTGCCGCACGTGTGCGTCACCGTACCGCTCCCTACAGGGTGCCGTGTCCCCATAGAGTGTATGGTGGCGTATCTCGTCGCCGTATGACGGCGGCCGTAATAACGTCCCCCATCGTTCGTTGAATATAGCCCTTCTCTTAGCATGCTTACCAAATCTGCCCCAATATAGAATTGAAGAAAATATTTGCATCTGTTATTGTTATTTCGATGGAATTCTTTCATGAAACAGTGAAGTTAAGATGTTTTCTGACTGCATGTCTCCTTAAAGGTTTCTATTTCAGTAAATAATTGGATATTGTTTGGTGTAATGAAAAGTATACAGGTTTCTAATATACTTTCTTGTATCAATTCCTCAGTTTTTTAGATCTCTCTTGCTGGCTTTCTATAGGACTTCATTGTACATATTTCCTGGGAAAACACTGGTCCCTAGTCCCGTGATGTCACACGTGCAACGTGCTCATTATATCACTGGTCTTGTGATGTCCACAGGTGCATTCGGCTCTTATATCCCTGGTCTTGTGATGTACACACGGTGCAATGCTTGCTCTTATATCCCTGGTCATTGTGAGTTCAAACAAACGGTGCAACGGCTGTTATATCCCTGGTCATGTGATGTCACACAGGTGCAGCTTGTTCCCTGTTATTCACGTCCCCTATATCCTGTGTGATGTCCACAGTGCACCCGGCTCATTATATAGATCCCGGTCATGTTATTCACACAGGTCACGCTCGTTATAATCCCTGCATGTATGTTCACACATGTTGCACAGGCCTTATATTCCCCCCCTGGTCATGTTAGATGTCACAACAGGTTGATGGCTTGCGTTTATAATCCTGGTCATGTGATGTCAAACAGGTGCACGACTTGTATATCCCCTGGGTCATGTGATGTCACACAGGTGCAACGGCCTCGTTCTATTCCTTGTCCTGTGTGGTCACACAGGTGCCAGGCGCGTTATATCCCTGGTCATGTGATGTCCACACAGGTGCAACGGCTCGTTATTCCCTGTCATGTGATGTCCCTAGGTGCACGGCTCGTTTATCCCTAGGTCATTTGATGCACCCATGTTGCATGGTCTGTTATACTCCTGGTCATGAAATGTCACACGGTGCATGGCTCTTTATCCCATTCGTGAAGCACTGCACGCTCGTAATCTGGTCTGTGTTTACACAGGTCATTAGCTCGTTATACTCCCTGGTCATTGAATGTCACACAGGTGCAGGGCTTAAGTTATATCCCTGGTCATAGTATGTCACAACAATGGTGCTGTTATTTATATCCCTGGTCATGTTATGTCACACAGGTGAGCTTATCCCTGACGTATCCAGGTGCCGGCTTTATCCCTGGTCATGTGATGTCACGGTGCTGTGATACGAGGCACACAGAACGTTATCCCGCATGGTGTCCAAGGCAACGTGGCTATTCCCACGGAGTGTAATTACAGCTGTGTGTTATTTAACAGCCGTGCACTTGTGTGTACCTACAAGATCAATTTTTAATCCAAGACCATAACCATGAGCTTTTGGTTTGTTGAAGAAACAGGAATGCAGAGATCTAGAAAACTGTGAGGATTGATCCGAAAGTCTTTGGAAAATGTCATAACTTTTCATTACACAAACCAAATCACTTATTTGCCTAAAGTGGACAACCCTTTAACTTCCCTATTATTCAATGCTAAGAAAGTATATTTCTGTCTTATGATGTCCCGGCTCTACCAAAGCAGACAGGGAAATATCCATCTATTGTGTACATACTAGTGGGAAGACTGAATAATTAAATGAAAATGTAATACCAAAGTTTATGAATATCCTTCCCTATATCTTAGAGATTTGCCCGAAGTGCAGTTTTTTCTTGTCTGGTGGATGTCACACTTTACTCCAAATTGCTAATCTGTAGTATAATCAGAATATGTTTTTATGATCGAAGACATGACATTTGTATTCGAAAACCTTCTTTTTTTATTAATGCTCAGAACTTTAACAAAGATCCAATATATATTTTTTTCAGGTTAATAATTATGTGGTCACCTCCAAGCACAGAGTGTCACGGTCAGTACGTACTGGAGTGATACTATATCAACAGAGGCAATCAAGGTCCACAACATGCAACCAAGAACCTTGTCTTGGAAAAAGGAGGTGAAGCAGAGCTACTCATATCACTCTCTGTCATATCTTGTATGACAAGTACAGAATGTTCAGTGGGAAGGGGTACACATTACTCGATACGTCCTAGCAGTCTGGAACGGAGCATTCTAGTTCACCTTCTATTCTGAAGGTGTATTTCAGTGTGAATATTGTTACACAAACATATATGGGTGGAGATTTCTCAGAGTGCTCATAGCACAACTGTGTCTAGTTGTGCATAGCACCAATCAAAGCTCATCTTTCATATCCCCTGCAGTTATATAAAATGACATGTTGATCTCTGATGGTTTACAGCTTTAACCTCAGCTAGACACTTCGATAATCAGCTCTCCATTATTTCCTTTCTAGAAAAACAGAGATTTATATAAGAGAAGATAACTGTGGGTTGTGGTGCCGTGTTTTATACTTGTAAACAACAGACAAGACAGCTAAAATTATTTCAATACCGACATAGATGGGGCCTTATTTACTAAGGTCACGCCCGCCATTTTCCGCCGTGTTTTCCACGTTTTCGGGCTTGCGTCCTGGATGGTGTCGGCAATCGCGGCGGCTTTCACTCAACACAATCGGGGGCGGGCCGTCTGGACACATCCGACGGATATCGGAACTACATGCAAACAATCAATTGTGTTGCAAGCTAAGCCACTTACTATCACTCGGAAGAAGATGGTGAAACTCCGGCGGATTGTGAGCGCGGAAACGATCAGATACCGGATCTCGGCCGCACCATTTTGTTGACCGCTTGAAAGACTCCTCATCCTCGTCACACGACCGCAACCTCAGGGATCCCAGGGACCGGGTAAGTAAATGTCCCCCTTTATTTGGCCTAGTATCACTCCTACATGCACCACTGGGTAAAAACTGAAATTGGTGGATTCCATTTCTCGTGCCTCTCCCAATGAGTAACAAAGGGGCTGCAGAACTTTGTGCACCAACCATCTCCAGTACAGGAGTAAATGGTAACTTGATTTTAATGGGAGCTGCAGTACATGTGGATCATGCGCACTACACTAAGATGGAGCTGTCCTGTTTCTAACATGTCTCATATCAGCTTGATCACTGGGGTATGCTAGTTGAACCCTACTGATTTGATGACTTGCTCAGCAAATACTGCAATTGGACCCCTTTATTGTTTAATGGGATTAATATTTTGCAGGTTTTGACCATACAGACTGCAGAACAGGGTTAGGTATTGGAACACCAAAGGAACCAGAGCGGGCAACAAACACTAATGTATAAACGTAGTACTAGTAATATATATACTGGTGAGACAGACGCTGGGGTAGATGCCCTTTAATATCTTATAGTAATAATAAAATTTAGACTATGGGAACGAGATTGGAAATTATAACTATGAAACAAAAAAAAATCCTGTGGGTTTTTGTGTTCTGTTTTGTGTTTTGTCTCTCTCTCCATTGTCTTCTTTATTCCCTCAGATCTTAATAGCGGCAATATCAGCATATCTCATATCATAAATTATTTGTATGGAATAGGATAAATTCAAAAATTGTTAATGAAAGAGATTTACCAATTCATAAATTACTAGAAAGAACATGGCAACCAATTACAGCTCAGCTTTCATATTAGCAGTGCACATGATTTCTTTAAAGGGGAGCTGTAATTGGTTTCCATGAGCAACTAAGCACATTCTTAGGCTATATTCACACTGCCGTTGCCCGCCCGCCCGTACCGTACCGTAGCGGGCAACGGCAGTGTACGGGGAGAGGAGGAGGAGGTGAGCGCAGCTCACCCCCGCCCCTCTCCATAGCAACCTATGGCGCACGGCGCCGTATTACGGGAAAAGATAGGACAGGTCCTATCTTTTTCCCGGGTACGGAACGGTACGGTGCCGCACGTGTGCGGCACCGTACCGCTCCCGTAGGGTGCCGTGCGCCCATAGAAGTGTATGGGGGACGTATATCGGCCGTATGTACGGCGGCCGTATATACGTCCCCCATACGTTCGTGTGAATATAGCCTTACTCTTAGGCAGCTTAACAAATCTGCCCCAATATAGAATTGTAAGAAAATATTTCATCTGTATTGTTATTTCATAGGAAATTCTTTCATAAAAGTGAATTAAGAGGTTTCTGACATGTCTTCCTTAAAGGGTTGTCTATTTTCAGCAAATAATTGATATTGTTTGTGTAATGAAAAGTTATACAGGTTTCTAATATACTTTCTGTATCAATTCCTCAGTTTTTTAGATCTCTGCTTGCTGGCTTTCTATAGGAAGCTTCATTGTATATTTCCTGTGGATAAACACTGGTCCCTAGTCCTGTGATGTCACACAGGTGCACGGCTCATTATATCCCTGGTCTTGTGACCAGCGTCTGTCCACCATGTATATATATTTAGTACTACTTTATACTTATGTTTGTTGCCCGCTTGGTTCCTTTGTGGGTTTCCAATACCTTAACACTGTTCTGCAGTCTGTATGGTCAAAACCTGCAAAATATTATATCCCAGTTTAAACATAAAGGGGTCCAATTGCAGTCATTTGCTGCAGCAAGTCATCATAATCAGTGTAGGGTAAATAGCATACCCCAGTTGATCAAGCTGAATGAAGACATGTTTAGAAACAGGACAGCTCCTCTTAGTGTAGTGGCTGATACCACATGTTATGCAGCTCCCATTAAAATCAAGTTACCATTTACTCCATGTCTGGAGATGTGTTGGTGCCAAAGTTCTGCAGCCCCTTTGTTACTATTGGGAGAGGTCACGAGAAATGGACATCCACCAATTTCAGTTTTTAACCCAGTGGTGCATGTAGGATGATACTAGGCAAATAAAGGGGACATTACTTACCCGGTCCCTGTGCGATCCCTGAGGTGCGGTCGTGTGACGAGGATGGAGTCTTTAGCGGTCAACAAAATGGTGCGGCCGAGATCCGGTATCTGATCGTTTCCGCGCATCACAATCCGCCGGAGTGCACCATCTTCTTCCGGTGATAGTAAGGGCTTAGCTTGCAACACACATTAGATTGTTGCATGTAGTCCGATACCGTCGGATTGTCCAGACGGCCCGCCCCACGATTGTGTTGAGTGAAAGCCGGCGCGATTGCGACACAATCCAGACGCAATGCCCGAAAACGTCGGAAAACACGGCGGAAAATGCGGAGCGTGCCTTAGTAAATAAGGCCCCATCTATGTCCGTATTGAAAATAATTTTAGCTGTCTTGTCTGTTGTTTACAAGATAAAAAAACGGCACACAACCACAGTATATCTTCTTCTTATATAAATCTCTGTTTTTCTAGAAGAAATAATGGAGACTGATTATCAGAAGTGCTGGGCTGAGGTAAAGCTGTAAACCACATCAGAGATCAAATGTCATTTATTAACTGCAAGGGGAATATGAAAGTGAGCTTTGATGGTGTATGACAACTAGACACAGTTGTGCTACTGAGACACTTCTGAAAATCTCCCCATATATGTTTTGTACAATATCCACTGAATGAGGCATCTTCGATTAGAGGGCACAAATCTGTTTCCAGATCTGCATGGACCGACTGAGTAATGTGTACCCCTTCCCACTGAACATTGTACTTGTCCATACAAATGA
The DNA here is from genome assembly GCA_019512145.1 of Engystomops pustulosus. Lineage (NCBI taxonomy): Eukaryota > Metazoa > Chordata > Amphibia > Anura > Leptodactylidae > Engystomops > Engystomops pustulosus. The sequence goes on along the minus strand of CM033650.1, from coordinate 22,998,315 downwards.
CAGGGGAGAAGGATATGAGTAGCTCTGCTTCACCTCCTTTTTCCAAGACAAGGTTTCTTGGTTGCGCATGTTGTGACCTTGATTGCCTGCTGTTGATATATGATATCTCTCCATACGTACTGACCGTGACACTCTGTGCTTGGAGGTGCCACATAATTTATTAACCTGAAAAAAATATATATTGGATCTTTGTTAACAATCTCTGAGCATTAATAACAAAAAGAAGGTTTTGTCAATTACAAATGTCATGTCTTCGGCATTAAAACACATATTCTGATTATAACTACAGATTTAGCAATTTTGGAGGTAAAGTGCGACATCCCAGACAAGAAAAACTGCACTTCACGGCTAAAATCTCTAAGATATAGGAAGGTATCGTCATCAAACTTCTGGTATTACATTTTCATTTACAATTATCAGTCTTCCCACTAGTATGTACACAATAGATGGAATTTCCCTTGTCTGCTTTGCGTAGAGCCGGGGACATCATAAGACAGAAATATATTATTAGCATGAAAATAGGGAAGTTAAAGGGTTGTCCACTTTAGGCAAAATAAGTTGATTATGGTTTGGTAATGGAAAAGTTATGATTTTCCAAAGACTTTCGGATCAATCCTCACAGTTTTCTAGATCTCTGATTCTGTTTCTTCAACAAACCAAAAGGCTCATGTTATGGTCTGGATAAAAATTGATCTTGTAGTGTAACACAAGTGCACGGCTTGTTAAAAACACACAGCTGTAAGTTCACTCCGTGGGATATAGCCAGCGTGCATCTGGTGTGAACCTGCCATATAGCGCATGTTGAACAGCCAGGGAATAAACCACAGTGACAAACCATGCCAGGTACACGTGCACCTGTGTGCAACACAGTGACCAGGGATATCAAACAGCTACACTGTGGAACATAACATGACCAGGGATTATAACAGAGCCATGCACCTGTGTGTGACATTCTATGACCAGGGGATACTATAAGACCCATAAACCTGTGTGAAATCACAGGACCAGGGATATAAGAGCCATGCCCGGACCTTAAGATTACGTGCAACGGACATCAATGGACCGGGATATACGAGCCCGTGCACTGGTGACATCCACAGACCAGGGATAAACGAGCCGTTGCACCTGTGTGGACATCACATGACCAGGGTAATAACAGCCATGCACCATGTGGTGCCATCACATGACCAGGATAACACGTTGCAGGGCAACACAAGATACGCCGTTGCACCTGTGGGACATCACATGACCTAGGGATATAACGACGCCGTGGCACGTGTGACATCACACAGGACCAGGGATTATAAACGAGCGTTGCACTGTGTGACATCACATGACCAGGGGGGGAAATATACAAGCAGTGCAACCTGTTGTGACATACATGAACAGGGATATAACCAAGCGCATGAAACCTGTGTGAATTAAATGACCAGGGATATTAACGAGTCCGTGCACTGTGAACATCACATGCCATGGGATTTATAACGAGTCGTGCACTGTGTGACATAACAGGGACCGGGACTTTATACAAGACCGGGTGCACCGGTGGACATCACATGAACTAGGGATATAACGAAAGCATTGCACCGTTTGTTTTGTGAACATCACAAGGACCAGGGATATAAGACAGCCAGTTGCACCGTGTGACATCACAATGACCAGGGATATAAACAAGCATTGCACTGTGTAACAGTGCACGGCTCATTATATCCCTGGTCTTGTGATGTCACACAGGTGCATGGCTCTTATATCCCTGGTCTTGTGATGTTACACAGGTGCATGGCTTGTTATATCCCTGGTCATGTGATGTCACACAGGTGCACGGCTCCTGCTCCTCATCCTGCATGAGACTGCTCAACGCTCTTGTGTCTGCTCCTCGTCGTCATGCTCATGAAGAATGTATCGCTCGCTTTTTCGCTTTCATTTCAGCCCTCGCAGCATCTCTCTTCGGACGTGTATGACTACTTGCTGATCCCACCCCTCGACATCCAGCACCCCCTGCATAAGAGCTGTACAGCTCTTGTGTCCCCTTTTCCCCCTTATGCTCCTAGACTGTATAGCTCTTGTCGCCCGCCTCATCCGGCATAGCGCGTTACGATCTGTGTCCCCCCTTCATCCTCATCGACTGAAGCCTCTTGTGTCATGCTGCTTCCGTCATCCTCACTAACCTGTTAAAGCTGGCTTGTGTGCCTCCTTCATGCTCATAGACTGTAAGCTCTTTGAATGCACCATTTACGCTCATTCCTGATCCTCGCGATGATGGACTCGTACGTCTCATTCGTCGTCACCCGACTGAACCTCATAGACTGTAAAGCTCTTGTGTCCACCGTCCTCATCCCATAGACTGTAGCTCGTGTCGCCCACATCCTCATACCTGTAACTCTTGGTAACCACCCCCTCATCCTCATAGACTGTAAGCACTTGTGTCACCCAATCCATCCTCATCAGCTGTAAGCTCTTTTGTCACCCCCCCTTCATCCCATGACTGCAAGCTCTTGTGTCACCCCCTCATCCTCATGAGACTGTAAGCTCTTTTGTCACCTACCCCCCTCCATCCTCATAGACTGTAAGCTCTTGTGTCCACCCCTCTCAATCCCCTCATACTGTAAGCTCGTGTGTCCATCCGCATCCTCATCGACTGTAAGCTCTTTTGTTCCCGCCTTAATCCTCAAGACTGTAATCTCCTTGTGTCACCCCTTCATCCTCCTAGTTTGTAGCTCTTGTGTCCACCCCCCGCCCTCATCCTCTAGACGTAAGCTCATGTTCACCGCCTCATCCTCATAGACTGTAAGCTCCTTGTCACCCCTCATCCTCATAGACTGTAGCTCTTGTGTCACCATCCTTCATCTCAATAGACGTAAGCCTCTTGTGTACCATCCTCATACCTCATAGACTGTAATCTCTTGTGTCACCCCCCCCTCCTCAACATCCTCATGCTGTAAGCTCTTGTTGTCACCTCCTCCCTCATAGACTGTAGCTCTTGGTGCCCCCTTCATCTTCATATCTCTAGCTCTTGTGTTCATCCTCATCCTGCTAGAACTGTAAGTCATGGATCACCCTACCCCTCTCATCCTCATAGACTTTGGGCCCCTTGTGTCAACCGCCCTCCCTCCTCCAACTATAAGCCTCTTGTGTCACCTCACCCCCTCATCCTCATAACTGTAAGCTCCAATATTCCCCCCCCTCATCCTCATAGACTGTAAGCTCTTGTGTCGTCCCCTCATCCTCATAGAATGTAAGCCTCTTTTGTCACCCTCATCATCCTCTTAGACTGTAAGCTCTTGTGTCACCCTCTCATCTCATAGACTCAAGTCTCTGTGTCACCCTCCTCATCCTCATAGACTGTAAGCTCTTGTGTCACCGCTCTCATCCTCATGACTCAAGCTCTTGTGTCCCCCCTTCATCCTCAGAGACTGTAAGCCTTGATGTCACCACCTTATCCTAAGAGACTGTAAGCTCTTGTTCCCCGCCCTTCGATCCTCATGATTAAGCTCTTTGTGTCCCCCCTCATCCTCATAGACTGTAAGCTCTGTTACCCCTGTCATCCTCATAAATGTTAAGCTCTTGTGTCCCCCCTATATCTTATAAACTGTAACTCTTGTTTCACCCCTCATTCTCAGTATAGCCTGTAAGCTCTTGGTCAACCCTCTCATCCTCATAGGACTGTAGCTCTTGGTCCCCTCTCCTCATCCTCATAGACTGTCAGCTTGGGGTCACCCCTCTTCCTCATACTTTGTACGCTCTTGTTGTCACCCCTTATCCTGAACAGACATATGCTCTTGTGTCACCCCTTCATCCTCATAGACCTGTAAGCGCTGTGTCCCCTTCATGCTCATAGAAATGTAATCCTCTTTTTTTCACCCCTAATCCTCATAGAATGTTCGCTCTTGTGTCACCCCCTCTCCTCATAGACTGTTACGCTCTTGGTTCACCCTTCATCCTCATCGCCTTGTAACTCTTTTGTCCGCCCTCATCTCAAACGTAAGCTTGTGTGTCACCTCCTCATCCTCATAGACTGTAAAGCTCTTGTTGTGTCACCCCCTCATCCTCTTAGACTGTAAGCTCTTGTGTCAGTCACCTCCTCAATACCTCATAGACTGTAAGCTCTTCTTGTAGTCCCCCTTCATGCTCATATAATGTAATCTCTTTGTTCACCTGCTCATCCTCATTAGATGTACCGCTCATTTGCACCCCTTCATCCTCATAGCCTGTAAGCTCTTGTGTCCCCCTTCTGCTCCATAGAATGTAATCTCTCTTTTTTCACCTGCTCATACCTCATAGATTAAGCTCTTGTGTCACCACCTCATCATCATAGATTGTAAGCTCTTGTGTCCACCCCCTCTCCTCATAACTGTAGCTCTTGTGTCACCCCCTCATCTCATAACTGTAAGCTCTGGTGTCTCCCCCTCATCTTCACATAGACTGGTACGCGCTTGTGTCACACCCCATCATCCTCTGACTGTAAGCTTCTTGTGTGCTCCCCCCCCCTATCCTCATAGCACGGTAAGCTCTGTGTCACCCTCACCTCTCATCCTCATCAACTGTAAGCTCTTGTGTCACCCTCTCATCCTCATAGACTGTTGGCTCTTGTGTCACCCCCTCCTCCTCACGACCTATAACGCTTGTGTCACCCCCTGCATCCTCATCGACTGTAAGCTTCATATTGCCCATGCCCCCCCCCTCATCCTCATAGCTGTAAGCTCTTTGTGTCCTCCCCCTCATCCTCTAGAATGTTTAGCTCTTGTGTCCCCTCATCATCCTCTTAGACTGTAAGCTCTTGTGTCACCCTCGTCATTCTCATAGACTGCAAGCTCTTGTGTCACCCTCTCTCCTCATAGACTGTAAGCTCTTGTGTCACCCTCTCATCCTCATAACTTCAAGCTCTTGTGTCACCCCCTTCATCCTCATAAGACTGTAGGCCTCTTGTGTCAAACCCCTTATCCTAATGACTGTAAGCTCTTGTGGTCACCCCCCCTTCATCCTCCTCATGACTGTAAGCTCATTGTGTCCCCCATCATCCTCATAGACTGTAAGCTCTTGTGTACCCTTCCATCCTCATTAGAATGTAATCTCTTGTGTCCCCCTACAATCCTTATAAACTGTAAGCTCTTGTTCCCCTCTCATTCTCATAGACTGTAACCTTCTTGTTCCACCTCTCATCATCCTATAGAACTGTAAGCTCTTGTGTCACCGTCCTCATCCTCATAGACTGTAAGCCTTTTGTGTCACCCCCGTCTTCCCTCCATCCTTTGTAAGCTCTTGTGTCCACCCCCTTATCCTAAAGACCGTAATGCTCTTGTGTCCCCCCCCGTTTCCTCCTCATCGACTGTACGTCTTGTGTCCCCCTTCATGCTCATAGCTGGAATCTCTTTTTCACCCGCTACCCTCATCGAATTTAAGCTCTTTGTGTCACCCCCCTCATCCTCTAGACATGTAGCTCTTTGTGTCCCCTTCATCCTCAATAGACTGTAAGGGGGCTCTTTGTGTCCCCCTCATCCTCCCCCCTCATGACTGTAGGCGTGTGTGTCACTCCTCATCCTCATTAGACATGTAATCTCTTGTGTCACCCCCCCTCATCCTCTAGACTGTGAGCTCTTGTGTCCCCCTCCTCATACTCATAGACTGTAAGCTCTTGGTGTCCCCCTTCATCTCATAGAAGTAATCTCTTTTTTCACCTGCTCATCCTCATAGAAGTAGCTCATGTGTCACCCCCCCAACCCTTCATCCTCATAGACTGTAAGCTCTTGTGCCCCCTTCATGCTCATAGATTTATCTCTTTTTTCACCTGCTCATCCTCATAGAAGTAAGCTCTTGTGTACGCACCTCATCACATAGATTGTAAGCTCTGTCACCCCCCTCATTCTCATGAGACGTAAGCTCTTGTGTCAACCCACCCTCTCCTCATAGACCTGTAAGCTCTTGTGTCTCCTCCCTCATGCTTCATAGACTGTTAAGCGCTTGTGTCCACCCCACATCCTCATAGACTGTAACTTTTGTGGTCCTCCCCCTCCATCCTCATAGATCTGTAGCTCTTTGTGTCACCCCCTCATCCTCATAGACTGTCAGCTCTTGTGTCCCCCCTCAATCCTCATGACTGTACAGCTCGTGTCGCCTCCTTATTCCCTCATATACTGTAAAGCTCTTGTGTCAACCCCCTCATCCTCAATAGACTGTAAGCGCTTGTTCACCAACCAACCCACCGCCTTCATCTTCATAGACTGTAGCGCTTGTTCCACCCATCCATCCAGTCCTCATAGACTGGTAAGCTCTTGTGTCACCTCTCTCCTCATAGAATAGACCGTCATCTCTTGTGAGGCAACGGCTATTGTTCTACATCTACTACGTTTGTACAATGTAAATGTATATTATTATTTGTATATATGGCCCCATGATTTGTAACGCGCACGTTATATGAGGGTGCTATTTTGCTTTATTTTGGAAAACAGAAAACATGAATGACATAATTAGAGAACAGCAATGATGTAGTAACTTAGAAAGTTTATAACTACAAAATTTTTTTGTTTTTTGTTTTTGAGGTTACAACCAGTCCTCCACTGCCGGTCACCGTGTGCCCCGTGCTGCCAACAGCTGTGATTTGCCTCGGGCTCCGCTCTCGGGCCCGTCTATCGCGTGCCTCTCTAGCGGTCGCACACGAGTCCCGTGCGCCGGTCGGCGGCGTGCGCTGCACCGTCCGTGGGGCACCCGGCGCGTGAGCGCGGTCGCTGGGTCGCCACTGCCCGCGAGGGGCACGGGCAGAGAAGGGGGTGCGTGTCAGACCGCGCACAGCCCGTCCGGCCGCCGTCTTGCGAGGACCGTGTGCGGCGCTACTCTGTCGTTCGCGTGCCGCGGCCATGGCCGCGACGGCTTGGCCCTCTGTTTATCACGCGACGGTAGTCGCGGGTCAGAGGACTCGGCGGGGGATCATACTGTCGCCACACATGGGCCCTGTACTCAGTGTGGTCGACTAGAGCCCCGTGTGGGGGGGGACAGGGGGAGGGGGTACACTCTAGGCTGTTAGCATAGGCCCAGCCGAGAGTCATAGAATGAGGGATACGTCGAGAATGAGTCCAAAGGAGGAGGAAGGGAAGAGCGGACGTCAAGTCACGGACTACTCATGTCCCTCTCTCGGCAGACCGGGGGGGTTGTAGTGTGCAAGGTCGGGACTATTGGATAGTGTGAACTGGTAAGAAGGGAATGTAGATCCCGGATGATAACAATGTGCTGTCGCGGTCATAATGGCTGCGTGGGTCTACAATACTAGGAGAGTAAGTGTCGCGTAGCTGGTGGCGGGACGTGCGAACTGATGTTGAGCTGAAAAGGAAGTCACTAGAGTAGAGAGAGGAGGGAAGTGTGCAAAAGACATGTGAAGTGTCAGCGAGACGGCAAGAGGGCAGTGAGTGACTAGTCAGAAACTCAGTACAGCACCAACTGTTCCACGTGCGTGGGGCATTGTCCTGCTGAAAATCCGTTGGCTGATTTGAGTGCAGAATGCAATAAAGGAACCATGTTTTTTTGACTAAGGTTCTGATTGCGTTCCGCGTCTGGCTTTTAAGCTTACAGAGGTCCCGCTCCTGCTCCAAGAAACATTCCCCAAACCATGACACTCCTCCACACCTTTCCGACCTGTTTTTTCCACACATCTGGGTTCAGTCTTCCCCAGTGATCACCAAACATAATGGTGCAGATTTATCCAGCTGTCTGAAAGTCAGAATATTTTCTATTGGCCCCTGGCAAAGACCAATCACAGCTCAGTTTTCATGTCTTAATACCAGTGGGCTTCATGAATATATTTAAAGGGGAGCTGTGATTGTTTGCCATGGGCAACTAGACAATAAATATTCTGACTTTCAGACGCAGATTGAATAATCTGACCCTAAAAAAACAATGTTTCCCATCAGAACCAAATAAATTAAACTTGCTTTTAACACTTTAATGTGGACTCTGGACAGCTTCTCCTCTTCCCAACATGCTCCTCACCTTAGATGGGTCTGCCTATTGATTTATTTCTCTAATAGAAAGTTTGGTCCACTGACAGATGGGCTTCATTCCAATGGTCTTAAATGTTTGTGACACTGTATGAGGAGACAATATCCTTACCCTGTTCAGTGCGGCAACTGTTGAGCCAAGTTCCAGCTGCAGTGTTGAAACATTACCCCACTTAATCTACCTGCATTATCCTTTCCCTTCTTAATTTTGTCTTCAAGGCGCCACCTCTTGGGGGACTTGAATGACGTTGTAATGTGTAACATGCAATTTCTATAAATCACAGACCTTGAATCAACAAACTTCTCTTGAGACAGGGTCACCCCCTTTTCGCCTGCATCGGAACAACCTACTGCCGAGGCTTTCATTATTATTATGTGGCTCCTTGTGAAGGTCTATGTCGTCTTTTGACGCCTGAAATATTAAAGTGGCTTTGGCTTTGATATGTTGGCTGTGCAGTGTGGGTTGTTTTCGGACAGTTGCATAAAACACAACGCCAAACATATACAAAAATCCAATGATACATCCCCCCATTGAATTCCTTTTTATTATATAATATAACATTATTGCAATTATATTCCATTTCATACTACACTACACACCACTGGCATAACTTGATTACGTTGAATGGGGGGCCCCAGTGCATCTGTTCCAGGGCCCCGCGACTATAATGTATGGTTTTATAGTACCTTACTATTTCTTCTCATATGGAAGTGAGACCTGCTTATGGGCCCCCCCCCCAACGCCTCTTGGGACCCGCAGCCTCCGCCCCTCCCAAGTTACGCCCCTGATAATACACTTGCATGGGTTTACCTGCACCCTGAGTGTAGATCAGAATTATCATGACATTGACCTTCCACCTGGACACTGTGGTCTTTCTCACCTTGATATAACAGTATTCAGCATAGGTTGTAATTTTTTTTACGTCATCTTGATGATTCGGAACTTTGAAGCTGCCCCCAACCTTTCATGGGTCCTACCCCAGGGTGCACACCAGCAAACCTGGTAACACCTTCCAATGACACTTATCTGATCTTGGTCACCCTTGAAGTGATGAGTTTTTGAACCTTAAAAACCCAGGTTTGATCATGGATGTAGAGAATATATAAAAGATATTTGTTTTTCTCTAATCTTCCTGACTTGCTTTAAAAAACTCTCACAATGAAAAACTCATTCTGACTTTGCCTATGAACCTCGGTGAATATTTTGTAGAGTTACAGTTTTTTCATATGATAACTTTTATGAACTGAAATTAATCTTGAAATAATTTGCTGATCGCTGCTCAGATTTCCTAATGATGATGATGTTCTCATCTAACGTGCGCTTCGGACTCTAAGTGTCTATATAATAAACTTGTTTAGTGGTGTTACCTGTGGTCTATGACAAGTACTTGTACAGTGAGCTGTGGATTTTTGCACTAAAAAAGTTTGAAACATGCTTTGTACCAAAGTCTGACTTTTTTTGAAAACACTTTTTGGAGGCTTTCTTTTGTCTATAAAATGATGTGGTCAGGCCTGCATCTGCCATGAGCTGAGGTGGTGATCCCCCTCAGGCAACAGATTGCAGACCCGCTGTGGGGGACGGCAAATCAGCAGTAGAATAGGACTTCCAACGGCTGTGTATAAGTACTTAATTGGGGAGACGTAAATAATACTACTGGGGGTGGCTGTATTTATATACTATTGGGGTGCTGTTATATACTACTGGGGAGTCTGTAATATTAATAACTACTACTGTGGGATATATAATATAATAATACTGATCTTAATCCTGGGGGAGGTTGTATAAATAATACTACTGGGGAAGGCTTTGGTATATAATACCTGAGAGCTGTGTATTAATACTGGAGCTATGTATACGGAGGCTGTGTAATTATATACTGCAGTTTCTACTGTGGAGGTATGTAATAATAAGACTGAGGGAACTTGGATATACTGGAGAGGCTGTGTAATATCATACTCTGAGGAGGCTTGTATACTAATACTGTAGAGGCTGTGTATATAAATCTACTGGAAGGCTTTGTATATAATACTATGGATGGCGCTGTGTATATAAGACTACTGAGGGAAGGCTTGTGTATATAATCTGAATCTGTGGAATGGCTACTGGAACTTATACTAATACTGGAGAGGCGTGTATATAATGCTACTAGGGGAGGTTGTATAAATTATACTATGGAAAGCCTTTGTTATATAATCTGGAGAGGCTGTGTTTATAGATGCTACTGGGGAGGCTTTGTTATTATAATACACTGTGGGAATGGGCTGTATATACTATCTATTAGGGAGAGGCTTTTTTGATACATTCTGCTGGAGGGGCTGTGTACCGGTTACTGGGGGTGGCGTGCTCATGGTGGCAGTTTTAGTGGCTTCCTAGTTGGTAAAATGTACAAAGTAAAAAAGTTACGTTTCATTTGTATCTATTACATGTACTGGCTGAGAAGCGCGTCAAGATGCTGTACTTTTCCTGCCCTTTGCTCTGGTTCTGGTGACTATACATGCATTGGTAGGAAGATTCCTTTGAATCGTCTTGCTCTCTCTCTGTTTAAATAGCTGAGTTTATTCAGTCGGTGTATTTGATAAAGGGTTGTTTTGCCTTGACATTGTCACTATACGCTCCATGTTTTCTTTGTGCATCAGAAAGACATGCAGAATCCTCATATAGTCCTTATCTTGATCCATCCGCGAGACGCCAGTTTCTTTTCAGGCGTCCTTCTCCACTGAATTGAAAATTCATACATATCAACCGAGCCTTCGAGTCCGTGAAATAAGCAAGAATTTCTTAGAGGATTAGGCAAGAAACTAAATGACAACTTTACTGGATACTGCCAGCGATGAGATACAGTTTTTCTAGTAGATTCTTATCTGTATATACTTGATAGTGTATTGCTTGTGCGTGTGCAGTCACTTTAATGTACAGAATATATTTATCTATTTTCATCGCTGGGATATCACGACATCAGTTGTCAAAGAAATGTCTGTGACTGGTCCATGTATAGACCCCCAAAACCACCACATAAAGAGAGCTGTTGCTTTGAACCAGACCCGTTGGGGCACCCGCTACAAGCAACTTTGAAACTCCGCGATGCAAGCTCAGGTTACTGGTATAAAATACTTGATCTACTTTCTCTTCAGAATTCCCTCGTTTGTGTGAAATTTGACCCCATTTCCTAACCTATAAAGAATGCTTTCTAAAGAAGGCACAATATCAACTGATTTATCTCCGCGGTGCATGATTTTCACGGTAGGAATGAGTCAAGTTTACTGTTGGAAAGTCCAGGAAACTGGGGGCACAGAGTAGTGGTCAACTTTCAGAAAACCCCTATTCTATGTTCTTATCCACCTAGAGACATTCTTCTGGTCTCCTATTAAAGATAAAGATCTCATCTTTTCATAAAACCTCATCAGGATAGCTCAATCACTCATCTTGGACTTTGTGAGATTACCGCAACCAACCACCCCCTTAGATACAGGGAGGCATAGTAACATGAGTTGGAAATTGTGAGTTGCGGACACAGAGACATTTCTCCTCCGCTTAGTTTTAAAGTGCCCTGTGTATGTCTCGTTCACAGGACCGTAACACTTGAAAAGATCTTGATGGGATTTTAATTGATATGAAAAGCTTGTTTCTTGGTCCTACAGGGACTATTATGTTAAGTGGAGTGCCAAGGAAACCTGGTTACAGGTTCCCTTTAACTGATATCAGGGGTTAAAAACAACACAAAGAAGTAGTTGAATATGATAAATCATGTCTTGCAGTTTCCAGTTTGGGCCATCAAAGTTGTGACTTTGTCCATGTTTAACCTTGCTTAGGCTACAAGACCTTGGAGAGGTTTTTCCAAGGGTTGCTGTGGAAAACCCCCTTTAAGAAGCTTGTGTCACCCTGAACCACTTGATGACCCATTTTCTCAACAAACGTTGGGGGAAGGGAGACCACAATATTTTTTCAGAAGCAACAATACAAATAGAGCAAAAGAGCAAGAGTCATCAAATGGAGTAACTGCTTATGAGCAAAGTATGTACTATTGAGTTAAATGGAGAGCCACGAAAGTATTGAAAATGTGGGTGGCTTAAACCGCCTCATATAAATGTGGTACTCGATTGGTGGTGTACTTCCCTTATTCTTGGAAATACAAGTTTTCATGTGAATCCATTGAGGGATTGCGGAAGTAACAATGGATACTAAATGCACTCATAATTGAGACTTGTAAGTAATGTCTATTATTGAGCCTTATGTGAAACCCTATATAGTAACAGGCTTTGATTAGCTCAGACAGTATGCATTCCTTCCCATACTATATATATTTAATATTATACTTGATACATCCTCTATCCACACCTGTACATGCATATAACCAAGCATCACATCCTGCCATTGGGGGGGGATGTCATCCGTATTCTGACAACAGGACCATAATTGGAGAGGCAGGCCCATAGCAGATGTCTGATGGAGGCCCCCCGACACCCTCAGAAAATATACATATTTTGTTTTTTTTTATTTTGATCTTAGGCACAAGCATTTATACACACTTACATACATACACCATTTATGCACTGAAAATATGCTGTTTCATGTGCAGAATAATATGTATATTAAGTGGTGCACATCCTCCCAATGTGTCAGGGTTAGATACCGGCGGTTCCCCCTTACCTGTGGTGCCCCATAGCAGCTTGCTATGGCTCTAAACCGCTTAGTTACGCCCCTGCGACACATCACTCACACACAGGGCTTGTAAATGACACAGTTAGTAACATATGATTAGTTTTGTAACAATGGAGGGAGATTTCATCATGGGTCAGTTACATGCAGTGTTACACCTAGATGCTTATCCGGGTTAATGGGATTCAGTAGTGAAACCCATCCTTACCTACATGCGCATTTACAGCTTTCCACCCATAGCTAGCGATATACCCCGCCTGTGTATCTAGCAGATACTACCATCTCCCATGCAACTGTTATATATCAAGGATAATTGAATAGAAATCCTTATCTGACTCATCCCATACCTCATAGTTGTAGGAACGCCTCTCAGGGAATACTTTAGATATACCAAGATATAGAGTCAAAGCAGAAAGCTAATAATACATATCACCCATTGGTCTGATTGGACATCATTAGTACTTGCTTTTTTCCTGTATGGGCTCCCCCAGTTGACATTGAATATTATCATTTGTGCTTTTTTATAACTATTTAGGGACAATCCCTTTAAAGGTTATGTGCATCTCTAGTGTGAAAAAGTTGTACATTTACATGCAAATATTCAAATGCCGCCATGCAGATGGAACTTTTGGATTTCTATGAGTCTGTTCACACACCTCAGTTTTTAACAGATGTGCAAGACAAACAAGAAAAAAAATAGCAGCATGTGCTATTTACTGTATTGCTCGAGTATAAAGCCGACCCAATATAAGCCCCATTCCCCTAGTATAACGCCAGCCTCCTGCCCCCCGTAATGCAGCCGCCCCATTTGCCCAATTTTATTAAAAAAAAAGTTTTGTGGGGCTCATTTACTAGGGTCTGCAGACCGCATTTTGTCCGTTCCCCCGACGATTCTCCTTGCGCCCATAACAGGGGATTGGCGCGCTTTACAGGGATTGTGTTGTGGATTTTGGCGCATCCGCAACGGCTTTCATCCTGCAACACAAATGGGGGGAGCTGGGCCTTCAACGATCCGACGGATTCGAACAACGCTCGGGATTTAACAATCGCAAAGTTGTTCACCCGGTGAACTCCGGATACCTCAGCGGGGACGACAGATGCAGATCTGGCCACGATGTTGGTGAATCGCTCCGACTTCATCTTCGTCGCCGGACCGTCTGGATCAGAGATTGCGACAACCAGTGTAAGTAAATGTGCCCCCATACCTTACCCTTTCTGTCTTCTATGTGCTATCCGTCCTACAGGGGCAGGTCCGTGCTGGCTCACAATGCTGACCTGTCATCCAGCTGACAATCAGATTTTGTGGCCGGCTGTCGACACACACAATAGACTTTTGGAGCAAACGCACAAGAGGCCTGCGTGGGGCACCTGGACAGGTGAGTTATTAACTTTTTTTGTTCAAAAAGCCACTCCAACTACAATCAGTAGTAACAAGTGAAAAAAGCCAGTCACCCCACCTTCTGTCATTCCGGGCTGCACACTTAACGGTCCATCTCCTGGTGCACGACATAGTTCCATCCATAAGCCCGTCTGGTACAACGAAGAAAATAGAGAAAAGCCGACCGGCACCACAAAAGAAGGTCCATGGCTGTGTTGTCCAAACTATGCCTGCTTTATTGAGTGACAAATGCTAAAAACAAACAGAGTGACAATCGGTTACACGCGTTTTCGACGAAAATGACATGTTTAGTCGAACGGCGACAGCGCGGCTCACAGGGTTGCACGGCCAGCGCGATCTCCCGGCCAGAGAAGATGAAGAATGCCCCGGGGAGCGCGATGGGGATCAGGCCGAAGCGAATCGATGAGGGTGAGTTTAATTTTATTTTTTCTCTTATTATACTGAATAAGGGGCCTGCTGGTATACTATCTACGAGGGCAGACTTATACGATGGGGCAGACTGTATACTGATGGGGCACAGGCTGTATACTACTGGGGACCAGCTGTCATACTACTGGGGGCTGGTGCTTGTGCTACTGGGGTCAGCTGTACTACTGGGCATAGGCGTATCATGTATGCTCGCTGGGGGCAGGCTGTATAACTACTGGGGCAAGCGGTCACTACTGGGTGGCAGCTGTATACTACTGGTGGGCAAGCTGTATACTACGTGGGGCGTCACGGGCATGTATCTAAAACGGGGGGCAAGTCTGTAATCCTACGGGGGGCAGAGCTGTTAGCTACTGGGGCAAGCTGTATAACGGAACTGTATCACTGCGGCTGTTCTAGGGTCTGTTATACTAACACTGAGCTAATTTCATAGGTTTTCCCCCCAGTTTTCGTGTAAAATTAGGGGTCTCGGCTGATAACTCGGGTCGGCTTATACAGCTAATGATGGTAACTTACTTTCTTCTTGGAAACACTCGGTCTTATAAACTCGTGTAAAAATATCCGTTATTTCTACTGGCACACGACCCTCCCTATGCAGCAGACAATGGATCCGTAAAACATGTCGGCACATGGATGACATTCATTGATGGTGGTTCTCTTCTTTTTCTTTACTCTTGCTAGCATCAACTGGGCAGGGCAAGGTAGTAGGACACATCCTTTTTTTTTTTTTTGTAGATTGAAAAATATGGATGACATATGGATGAATGTGGGGACTAATTGGGAACACCCAACTATATTTTTCGCTGCGCGCTGGGCCCTCCAACCCCATTCTAAAGCACATCTGAAATTTAAATGATCTGTGCCACACATAAAAGCCTGATTTCGAGATATTACGGACCATATGAAAATGAACTCCCCCCCTCCAGCCTCTAAATGACTATTGACTCAAGAGATTTTTTTATGTGCATGGATACGAACCTTTGCATAGAGAGGAAGGACCTTTTCATACTCTACTAACCCGATTGCTCTACTTTTTTTTGGATAAAAAATGGTCAACCTTTCCTTTTAAACTAAATACGAACTTCATAGGGTCTAACATGCAACAAATCAACCAAAGTTAAATATTTGCCATTGTGACACGTAACTGACACCTTAAGTTTGACGACATTTTTTTTTTGTTCCCAGAATGAGAGAAAATTCTTTTTTTGGTTTAATGCACTTGAATTCTTGGCGCACAAGGGGCGGAGCCCTCTATTTTCTTCTTCTTTTTTCTCTCCTTATTTCTGAGATGTAAGGGGGTGGTTCTTCTGGTATAACATTAAATGAAAGGGTGTTCCCATTTCAGCAAATTTATGTAATGTTTGTATATAACAAAGAGCTGTGGGGGTTATAAGAGCTGCGCACCTGCGTGACACTCACATTTCTTGCCCACAGGGAGTGAAAACAATGAACTTTTCCTTACAATGACAGGAAGCAGAGATCTAGAAACCTGTGGAATTGATACAGAAAGTATATTGGAAAATTGTATAACTTCCATTCTACAAACATAACATTTTTTTTGCTGAAATGGGAATAAACGCCCCAGCCAGACACACTCCTCTCCCGAAAATTGACAAAGGTAGATACAGAATTTCTCTAAGGGTTTCCCACAAAGCAAGTTAGGCCATCCCAGGATAGGATCTACTTCTGATCAGTGGGGGTCTCAGTGCTGAGACCCCCCCAGATCGCAGAACGAGGGTCCGCTTCCTCTCACGCTCCTCAACTAAATGGGAAAAAAAGCAACGGTCATGACTGTTTCTGCTCCATAATGGTCTTTGGAGCGAGGGAATTGCGAGTCCCCGCGTCACCCGATCTCTGGTGCTGACCCCGCGCTCACCGATCTCTGTCGCCTGCATAGAGGTTATAGACCAGAACATCTGCGCGGGGGCCGTCTTGCTTTCATTAGTCCTGTGGAGCGAGGAGGGGTCCGTCGTTCTTGTGATCTCATGCACTGAGACCCCACTGATCACAAGTTTATGCCCTTCCATGGAAAGGGCCTAACTTGCCTTTGTGGAAACCCTTTATTATCTAGCTATGAAAGCTGAAATTTATGGAGAATGGTAGACTTCATATTTCCTTAATATCTCATATTCTACAACGATTCATTCTCCTACATACTATACATAGTCTCCACACATTAGTAATTCTCTTTTTTTTTAGGAGTGGGGGGGCACAATATTTCTCCAACCCTGAAAACGGTTAGTTAGACTTGGTTGTCGTTCTCTCTTGAATAGTAGTGGGAAGAGGGAGGGGGGGGGTCTCCATGATTTCCCACTCTGGATGGATAGACACAGGCGAGCTCTGCAGGACATAAGCAGATTGTTAAACTTTTAATATAATTTCTTTTCAGACCTGATGATTGACAATCACTTGTGATGGTCAATAGGGCGGATATAACATCTCAATAGTCTATGTAGCCCAATATTGTTTCGGACTGCAGGGACATGATGGGAGCCTTTCTCCCCCTCGAGTCCTCAGGTCACATGATTCTTTGCAGCGCTATTGTTTTGGGCTATATCATGGGAGTCGTGCCTCTCCATTAATAGCTTACTCTCGCACGAAATCCATCCATCCCGTCGCTTCAATTTTAATTTTCCTAAGTGTAAATGGCTTTGGCCGTTACAAGTCTTTCCCTTTTATACCCGTCCCCCCTCCCCTCTAATAATTACTTGTATAGGTACTGGACTGAATTGCAGCCTGTATGAATAAGTAATCTAGTAATGACAAGAGCTTGTGCCACCAACAGACTGGCCTATGCTTCCCCCGCTGTTCCTCTGTATGTAACCAGTACAAGTTTATATTCATAGTGTGTAAGATCTGCGAGAAAGATAGTTAATCTGTGACTCCAAAAGCCCAGCAGTCAGATGAAACACACCTGCCTTAGGTTATCAAGTCGCAGTTTGTCATATCTGCAATAATCTGGGCCCTCACAAAAATATGGTCTCTCGCCGTTGAGAGGAAATAGGACGTTGTTACGTAAACTGCGGATCCCTCTACACGCGTAAGCAGGTAAGGTTAAATACATCCTGAGATGAATGGTGTGTTACAAAGCTACATACTAGTGGCCACAATGGATTTGTAATCTAATCTAATCTTCTTCCAGGGGTCGCAATAGGAGAGGCGGGCCCCCATAGAGACTTCTGAATGGGGCCACCCCTTAAAATAACATATTACCTCATATAACCACATATTTATATACGTTTATGCATAAACCATGGAGTTCGTTCACTCATAACACACAACATTTGTGCACTCACACATCAGTAATACAGCGGTCCCCTACTAAGAACCCCGCTTATATGACAACCCTCAGTTAAACGTGACCTTGGTTATTTACTGTACTTTAACCCCCCAGCACAAAATTTCAGCTGTAACGGTTATCACGAGTTCCTGTATGAATCTTTATTCGTTATCCTGGTTCTTATGACAACCAACATTTTTAAATCCAATTGTCCACAAACACCAAAAACATTCTGTCTGTGACTACAACTATAAGATAATACAGTTCCGAGTAATAAAATGTCTATATTTTAATTAAACTAATGACTTTGTAGAAAATGACTCTCCAATAATAAGGATTCGTTTGTGCATGAATGTAAATGTTTACAGTTTGGGAGAAACATTGTTCTCCTTTGCCAAAAAGTGTGCAACAATTTTTATATACTTATGTAAATTCCTTGAAGCGTTAAATATCTCTTTTTTATCTATACTCTCCTTATTACTTCATCACTCTCGTAATGAATGTGCGGGGCACACACATAGTTGGTGCAATCACACACTAATCTCTCAGCAAAGAATTTTCACCTGCTATTTTTACCAGATATAGGTGATAGTCCGCCTTACCAAAATTCAAAATGAGGGACCAAAAGTCTCCCCGAGCTGCCGATCAGCCTGGAATTTTCGGATTTGCTTACCATTTAGGCCAATGGCTTGCCGATGAGACTTTTCCAGTGCTCCACTGGCTCTATTAAATAACAGAGGATGGGTAAACATGAACAAGCCCACTGTCTGTACGGATATGGATACACTTTGCCCTTCGTAGTACAGGGTAGTTGGGAATCTGCCCAATGTATCTGTTACAATGGAGCGCTCAAATGTGATGTGTGATAGGGCATCACGGTGGCTCATGGTTAGCACTAAAGCCTTGGCAGCGCTTGGGGACCTGGGTTTAGGTTCCCATCCAGGTCAGCATCTGCAAAGGTGTGTATTTCTCTCCCGTGTTTTGCTGTGGGTTTCCTGCGGTCCTCCGTTTCCCCACTCTCAATATCTGTTGGTTTTATTCATTGTGAGCCCCATGGGTAACTGGACCATTTGCAGTCATGTGCAGCGCTTGTCATCTGTTGCACTTATATAATAGGACTTATTATTATAATAATATACTGGTACTTTCTGTAGCTTGTGGCCGGTGATTCAAGTTCCCAGACGGTGCCCCAATTCCCGCCCCCTTAATTAATTGCACCTTACTTCTACTCACATGCACTACATATTTTGTGCTGGTGTAGACATATACTGTGTGTCCTGGTGTAGACATATACCATGTGTGTGCTGGTGTAGACTTTATTGGTTGGTATACATTGTGTGGCTGTGTGAGAAATATGGGTCTTTGTAACATTTACATGTGTAGTGCTGGTGTAACATATACAGTGTGTGCTGTGTAGACATTTACATGTTGTGCTGGTGTAGACATGTACATTGTGGTGTGTAGATTATTGTTTGGTAGAATTACATGTTGTCTGGCATTCGTGTGTGCTGGTGTAGACATTTACATGTGTGGCCTGGTGTAGACCATATACAGTGTTGTGCGGTGTACCTTTACAATGTGTGTTCTGGTGTAGACATGTGTGACAGAGCTTTAGCTACACACAGCTGTTGCACAGACCTCACCTCCATTGGTTGGCATCTAGTGTTCTTCATCTCCAGTTCTTGGCCGGGTTACTGGTTGTATACAGAGTGTCTGACATTCTAAGCAAATCCACAACAAGGACAGAAAAAAAATCTTAAAAAATTCTAGATAGGTCACTACCACCAGGATGAAAGTATGCACGCATTAAACGCCTATGGAGCCCAGAGCCCCTCAGCTCATTTACATACAACCCTTCATCCGGCGGTATGATCCCTTTAATATCTTATAGTAATACTAATAACATTTAGACTATAGGAACGATATTGGAAATTATGAACTATAAATATGAAACAAAAAAATCCTGTGGGTTTTTTGTGTTCTGTTTTGGGTGTTTTTGTCTCTCTCTCCATTGTCTTCTTATTCCCCAGATCTTAATACGTCAATATCAGCATATCTCATATCATAAATTATTTGTATGAATAGGAAATTCAAAATTGTAATGAAAGAGATTTAAACCAATGCATAAATTATAGAAAGAACATGCAACCATTAAAGCTCAGCTTCATATTATCAGTGCACATGATTTTTTTTTAAGGGGAGCTGTATTGGTTCCATGAGCAACTAAAGCACATTCGTAGGCAACGGCAGTGTACGGGGAGAGGAGGAGAGTGAGCGCAGCTCACCCCCCCCATCTCCATAGCACCTAGCGCACGGCCCGTATTCCGGTAAAAGATAGGACAGGTCCTATCTTTGTCCCGGGTACGGAAGGTACGGTGCCGCACGGGATGCTGTCACCGTACCGCTCCCTACAGGGCCCGTGATCCCCATAGAGTGTATGGTGGGCGTATCTCGTCCCGTATACGGCGGCCGTAATATACGTCCCCCATCGTTCGTTGACTATAGCCTTACTCTTATGCATCTTAACAAATCTGCCCCAATATAGATTGAGAAAATATTTCATCTGTATTGTTATTCGAGGAAGAGTTCTTTCAGTGGAAACGTGAAGTAAGAGTTTTCTGTCTGCATGTCTCCTTAAAGGTTTTCTATTTCAGTAAATACTTGGATATTGTTTGGTGTAATGAAAAGTTATACAGGTTTCTAATATACTTTCTTGTATCAATTCCTCAGTTTTTTAGATCTCTCTGCTGGCTTTCTTATAGGAGCCTTCATTGTATATTTCCTGGGATAAACACTGGTCCCTAGTCCCGGTGATGTCACACGTTGCACGGCTCATTATAATCCCTGTCTTGTGATTCACACAGGTGCAATTGCCTTATATCCCTGGTCTTGTGATGTTACACAGTGCAATGCTTGTTTATATCCCTGGTCAAATGTGAGTCAACAGGTGCAACGGCTTGTTTTATATCCCTGGTCCTGTGATGTTCACACAGGTGCAAGCTTTCTCGTTATATCCCCTAGTTCGTGTGATGTCCACCGGTGCACCCGGCTCATTATATAAAGATCCCGGGTCCCTGTGATGTCCACAGGTGCAACGGACCGTTATAAATCCCATCATGTGATGTTACACAGTTCACAGCTCTTATATCCCTGGTCATTTAATGGTCACACAGGTTTATGGCTTGGTTTATATCCTGGTCATGTGAATTCAAACAGGTGCCTGCTTGTATATCCCCTGGGTCATGTGATGTCACACAGGTGCAACGGCTCGTTTATTCCCTTGTCCTGTGTGTGTCACACAGTGCCACGGCGCGTTATATCCTAGGTCATTTGATGTCCCCAGGTGCAACGGCCTCGTTATTCCCTTGTCATGTATGTCACACTAGTTCAACGGCTCGTTATATCCCTAGTCATTTGATGGCACCCATGTGCATGGCTCTGTTATTACCCTGGTCATGTGAATTCACACAGGTGGCATCGGCTCTTTATCCCATGGTCTGTGAATGTCATCCCAGTGCACGGCTCGTAATCCCTGGTCCTGTGTGTTACACAGGTGGCATAGCTCCGTTATATCCCTTGGTCCCACGGCTCGTTATATCCCTGGTCATGTGATGTCACACAGGTGCACGGGTCATTATATCCCTGGTCATAAGATGTCACACAGGTGCATGGCTCTTATATCCCTGGTCATGTGATGTCACACAGGTGTATGGCTTGTTATATCCCTGGTCATGTGATGTCACACAGGTGCATGGCTTGTTATATCCCTGGTCATGTGATGTCACACAGGTGCATGGTTTTGATATCCCTGGTCATGTGATGTCACACAGGTGCACAGCTGGCTATATCCCTGGTCATGTGGTGTCACACAAGTGCACGGCTTGTTATAACACACAGCTGTAATTACACTCCGTGATATAGCCAGCCGTGCATCTGTGTGACACTACAAGATCAATTTTTATCCAAGACCAGTAAACAATGAAGCTTTTTGTTGAAGAACAGGAAGCAGAGATCTAGAAAACTGTGAGGAATTGATACAGAAAGTCTGGAGGTGGAGAATATATAAAGGATAGTTTGTTTTTTCTTCTAATCTTATCCTGACTTTTGCTTTAAAATAAACGCTCACAATGAAAACCATTCGTGACTTTGCTATGAACCTCGGTGAATATTTTGTAGAGTTACTATGGTTTTTCATATGATACTTTTAGAAACTGAAATTGAATCTTGAAAAATTTGCTATGCTGCTGCAGATTTCCTATGATGATGATTGTTCTCATCTAACGTGCGCTTCGGACTGCTAAGTGTCTATTATAATAAACTTGTTATGGTGGGTGTTACCTGTGTCTAGACAAGTACTTGTACAGTGAGCTGTGGATTTTTTGCACTAAAAAATTTGAAAACATGCTTTGGTACCAACGTCTGACATTTTTTGAAAACACTTTTTGGAGGCTTTTTTCTAGTAAAACATTATGTGGTCAGGCCTGCATCTGCCATGAGCTGAGGTGGTGATCCTTCGCTCAGGCACAGATTGCAAGACCCGCTGTGGGGGACGGCAAATCAGCAGAAACGTACTGGACTTCCCAACGTGCTGTGATAAGTACTTAATTGGGGAGACTGAAATATATACTACTGGGGGTGGCTGTGTTATATACTATTGGGGTTGCTTGTTATATACTACTGGGGAGTCTGTATATATAATAACTACTACTGTGGGGAAGCTATATATATAATACTATGGCTGATAATCCCTGGGGGAGGTTGTATAAATAATCTACTGGGAAGGCTTTGTATATAATACCTGAGAGCTGGTTTCTGGTGGGGTATATATATACTGGACTGGAGGCTGTGTAATTATATACTGCTGGCTTTATCTCTGTGGGGAGCTTGTAATAAATGAGCTGGGGAGTAAATATACTATGGGAAGCCTTTGGTATATTAATACTGGAGAGGCTGTGTAATATCATATCTGAGGACTTGTAACTAATATATGGGGAGGCTGTGTATATAATCACTGGATATGCTGTGTATATAATGACTACTGGGGCAGGCTTTGTATATAATACTACGAGGAGGCTGTGTATAAACTACTGTGGAGCTATGTATCATAATACTGGAGGAGGCGTGTATATAATGCTACTGGGGAGAGTTGTATAAATAATACTATTGGGAGCCTTTGTTATATAATCTGGAGAGGCTGTGTTTATTAGCTACTGGGGAGGCTTTGTTATATAATACTACGTGTGGGAATGGGCTGTATATACTATCTATTAGGGAGAGGCTTTTTTGATACATGTCTGGGGAAGGGCTGTGTATCCGGTCTACTGGGGGTGGCGTGGCTCATGTGTGCAGTTTTTAAAGTGGCTTTCCTAGTGGTAAAATGTACAAAGTAAAAAAGTTACTTTCATATTTGTATCTATTATCTGTACTCGGCTGAGAAGACGCGTCAAGATGCTTACTTGCTCCTTGCCTTTGCTCCTCGGTTCTGTGACTATCATGCATGGTTAGGAAGATTCCTTTGAATCGTCTTGCTCTCATCTCCTGTTTAAATCTGAGGTTTTAGTTCAGTTGAGGTTTGATAAAGGTTTTTTGCCTTGACTTGTCACTATACGCTCCATTTTTCTTTGTGCATCAGAAAGACATGCAAATCTCATATAGTCTTATCTTGATCCACTCCGCGAGACGCCAGTTTTCTTTTCAGGCGTCCTTCTCCACTGAATGAGAAATGTCATACAGATACAACCGAGCCTTACGAGTCCGTGAAATAAGCAAGAATTTCTTTAGAGGATAGGCAGAGAACTAAATGACAACTTTACATGGATACTGCCAGGAGAGATACAGGTTTTTCTAGTAGATTCTTATCTGTATATACTTGATAGTTATTGCTTGTGCGGTGCAGTCACTTTAATGTACAGAAGTATTTATCTATTTCTCTCCTGGGATTACGCATCAGGTTGTAAGAAATGTCTGGACTGGTCCTGTTAGACCCAAAACCACCCGACATAAAGAGAGCTGTTTCCGATTGACGTTCACCGTGGGGGGCCACCTACAACCACTTAAACCTGGGCAGCGGCCGCCTGACAGACCCTCAGGTTATTGCAAAATTATCTGTTCTACTTTCTTGCTCTTCAGAATTCCCCTCGTTTGTGTGAAATTTACGACCCTTTCTAACCTATAAAGAATGCTTACTCTAAAGAAGGCAAATATCAACTGGTTATTCTCGCTCGCAGTATTTTGTTCACGGGTTAATAGAGCAAGTGACTTGCTCTCGGAGAGTTTCCAAGGGAATGCGGAGGCACAGAGTGTGTCACGTTCTCAGAAAAGCCCCTATCTAACTGTTCTATAGTCCCACCTAGAGACAATTCTTCTGGTCCATATTAAGATAAAGATCTCATCTTTCATAACCTCATCAGGTAGTCATCAATCAGGCATAGAGCTTTGTTTGTATTGCATTACCCGCACATACCACACCCAGCCCTATA
This sequence comes from Engystomops pustulosus, assembly GCA_019512145.1. Classification (NCBI taxonomy): domain Eukaryota; kingdom Metazoa; phylum Chordata; class Amphibia; order Anura; family Leptodactylidae; genus Engystomops; species Engystomops pustulosus. The sequence goes on along the minus strand of CM033650.1, from coordinate 22,974,089 downwards.
ACAGGGAGGCATAGTATCACAGAGTTGGAAATGTGGTTAGTTGCGGACACAGAGACAGTTTCCTTCGCTTATGTTTCTAAAGTGCCCTGTGTATGTCCGTTTCCAAGACCGTAAGAACTTGAAAAGATCTTGAATGTGGAATTTAATTGATTGAAAAGTTGTTTCTTGGTCCTACAGGGACTAGTATGATTAGTGGAGGTGTCAGGCAACCTGGTTACAGGTTCCCTTTAAACTGATTATCAAGGGTTAAAAAAACACGCAAAAGAAGTAGTTGAATATAATATCATGTCTTGCAGTTTTCCCAGTTTTGGGCCATCAAATTTGTGACTTTGTCCATGTTTAACCTTAGGTTGGCTACAGAAACCTTGGAGAGGTTTTTCCAAGGGTTTGCTGCTGGAAACCCCCCTTTGAAGAGGCTTGTGTCACCTGAACCACTTTGAATGACCCATTTTCTCAACGCAACTTGGGGGAAGGGAGACACCAAATATTTTTTCAGAAGCAACAAACATAATAGAGGCAATCAAGAGAAGGAAGATACAATGTGAGTAACTAAGCATGTAGGCAAAGAAAAGATGGGTAACTACGAGTTGAAAATGGAGGGTAATAGTAGAGTGGGGGGAGAGCCCTAGATAAGTCTTTGTGGAGATTGCGGATAAGGCAAATGGTTATACTACCAATGCAACTCTCAAGTGTATGAACTTTAAGGTTCCATGTCTGGTTATATGATTTGCTGCAACCTCTATATATATTAGGGCTTTGGATACAGCCCTTTACTCAGGATACAGGTATTTTTGATTTCCTTGTCTACCATATCAATATGATATTATTTATACATTATAACCCTTGTATATACATGCATCGTTCTCTTCATACCCATCACACACTGTACATGCATATACCAAGCATCACATCCTGCCATGGGGGGGGAGTCATCCGTATTCGACACCCATGGACATAACTTGGAGAGGCAGGCCCCTAGCAGATGTCTGATGTTTAGTGGGCCCCCCCGACACCCTCAGAAAATATACATATTTGTTTTTTTTATTTTGATTGCACAACGCATTTATACACATCTTACATACTACACCATTTATCACTGAAAAGATGCTGTTTCAATGTGCAGATAATAGTAATATTAAGGGTGCACATCCTCCCCTAATGTGTCGGGTTAGATACCAGGCTGCCCCCTTACCTGTGGTGCCCATACAGCTTGCTATGGCTCTAACCGCTTATTACGCCCTGCTGACAACTCAACTCACAACAGGGCTTGTAAAATGACCAAGTTAGTAACATATAGATTTAGTTTTGTACAATGATGGGGGGGAGATTTCATCAGGGTCAGTTTTACATGTGTGATTACACCTAGTGCTATCCGGGTTAATGGGATTACAGGAGTGAAACGCCATCCTTACCTATGCGATTTACAGCTTTCCAACCCATAGCTAGATACGTAGCCTCACGCTCTGTGTATCTAGATATAAACCATCTCCATGCAACTGTTATATATCAGAGGATAATTGAAATAGAAGTCCTTCATCTGACTCATCCCATACCTCATAGTTGTAGGAACGCCTCTCAGGAATACATTTAGATGATACCAAGATATAGAGTCAAAGCAGAAAGCTAATAATACATATCACCCATTGTCTGATTGGACATCATTGAGTACTGCTTATTTTCTGTATGGGGCTCCCCCGTTGACATTGAATATATATCATTTGTGGCTTCTTTTTAAACTATTTAGGGACAATCCCTTTAAAGGTTATGTGCATCTCTAGGTTGAAAAGTTGTACATTTAATGCAATATTCAAATGCCGCTCATGCAGATGGATTTTGGATTTCTATGAGTCTGTTCACACCTCAGTTTTTAACGATGTGCAAGAAACAAGAAAAAAAATAGCAGCATGTGCTATTTACTGTATATGCTCGAGTAAAAAGCTGACCCAATATAAGCCCGCATTCCCCTAGTATACAGCCAGCCTCCTGCCCCCCGTAGACAGCCTGCCCCAGTTTGCCCAATTTATATAAAAAAAAAGTTTGTGTGGGACTCATTTACTAAGGGTCCGCAGACCGCATTTTCTGTCCGGTCCCCCCCGACGATTTCCTCCCTTGCGCGCATTAACAGGGGATTGGCGCTTTAACAGGGGATTGTGTTGTGGATTTTGGGCGCACTCCGCAACGCTTTCACACTCAACACAAATGGGGGAGCTGTGGCCTCAGACGATCCGACGGATTCGAAAACGCCGGGATTTAACAATCGCAAATTTGTCACCGGTGAACTCCGGATACCTCAGCGGGGCACGACAGATGCAGGATCCTTGGCCACGATGTTGGTGAATCGCTCCGGTACTTCATCTTCTCGCCGGAACCGTCTGGATCAGAGATGCGACATGCCAGGTAAGTAAATGTGCCCCAATACTTACCCTTTCTGTCTTCTAATGTGCTATCCGTCCTACAGGGGCAGTCCCGTGCGGCTCACAATGCTGACCGTCATGCCACTGACATCAGATTTTGTGGCCGGCATGTCGACACACACAATAGACTATTGGAGCAAACGCACAGTAAGGCCTGCTTGGGGCCTGGAAAGGTGAGTTATTAACTTTTTTTGTTGCAAAAAGCCACTCCAACTACAATCAGTAGTAACAAGTGAAAAATAGCCAGCTCACCCCACCTTCTAGTCATTCCGGGCTGCACACTTAACGGCCATCTCCTGGTGCGCACGACATAGTTTCCATCCATAAGCCGTCTGTACAAACGAAGAAAATAGAGAAAAGCGAACCGGCACCACAAAAGAGGTCCATTGGCTGTGTTGTGTCCAAACTTGCCTGCTTTATTGAGTGACAAAATGCTAAAAACAAACAGAGAGTAATCGGTTATACGCGTTTTCGACGAAAAATGACATTTTAGTCGAAACCGGCGACAGCGCGGCATCCAGTGGTTCACGGCCAGCGCGATCTCCCGGCCAGAGAACGAGTGAAGAATGCCGCGCGGGAGCCGCGATGGGGATCAGGCGAAGCAACATGTGAACGGGGTGAGTTTAAGTTTATTTCTTTCTCTATATATCCGAATAGTGGGCTGCTGTGCTGTAATACTACCTGAGGGCAGACTTATACTGATGGGGCAGACTGTATACTGATGGGGGCCAGTGCTGTATACTACTGGGGCAGCTGTCTACTACTGGGGGCTGGCTTGTACCCTACTGGGGGCTTAATTGTCATGTAACTACCTGGGGGCAAGCTGTATACTAACTGGGGGCACTGTATACCTACTGGGGCAAGGGCGTATACTAGGGGCAGCTGTAACTACGTGGGCGGGTACTACGGCATCTGTATACTAACGGGTGGCAGGTCGTATCTAACGGGGGGCAGGCTGTATACCTACGGGCAAGCTTTAACTACGGGGCAGCTGTATATACGGGCCGTGGCATAGTACTCGATCTATTGGGTTTCGCGTTTTCGTTAATAGGGGTCTCGGCTGTATACTACATGTGGCTTATACTACTGTCTAAGCGGTATTTCCGTTTTCGGTTGGAAATAGGTCTCGGCGTAAACTCGGTCGATATCCGTGTTTTTCACTGGTCAACACTACTTTCCTTCTATAGCGAAGACACCGTCTTAAAACACTCTGTTACCGTTTTGGCTACAGCCTCCCTAGGAACATGGATCTAACATGCCACTGTACTTCATGAGTGGTTTCTTCTTTTTCTTTACTCTTGCTAAGCAATCAACTGGCAGGGCAAGGTAGTAGGAACACATCCGTTTTTTTTTTTTTTGTTAGATTGAAAAATGGATGACGTATGGATGTAAGTGGGGACTAGATTGGGGACACCCAACTAATTTTTTCGCTGTCCGTGGCCCTCCAACCCACATGCTAATGCATATCTGAAATTTCTAAATATCTGCTCACAACATAAAAAGCCTGATTCTGAGATATTCGGACCATATGAAGATGAACTCCCCCTCCAGCCTCAAATTGGACCTCAAAATTACTCAAGAGATATTTTTATGTGATGGATAACGACTTTGCCATAAGGAGGAAGGACCTTTTCATACTCTATAACCCGATGCTTCTACTTTTTTGGGATAAAAAATGGTAACCTTCCTCCTTTAAATAAATACGACTTCTAGGGGTCTAACATGCAACAAATCATACCAAAAAGTTAAATAATGCCATTGTGGTACCTAAGACACCTTAGTAAGTTTGACGACATTTTTTTTTTTTGTTCCCAGAATAGAGAAAATTACTTTTTTTGTGGTTTAATGCACTTGAATTCTTGGCGCACAGGGGCGGAGCCTCTCTATTTTCTCTTTTTTTTCTCTCCTTATTTCTGAGATGTAAGGGGGTGGTTCTCTCTGGTATATAACATTAAATAAAGGGTGTTTCCCATTTCAGCAAATTTTATGTAATGTTTTGTATAGTAAAAAAGCTTGGGGTTATAACGAGCTGCGCACCTGCGTGACATCTCACATTTCTGCCCACAGGGAGTGAATAACAATGAAGCTTTCTCTTACAATACAGCAAGCAGAGATCTAGAAACTGTGGAATTGATACAGAAAGTATATTGGAAAATTGTATAACTTCTCATTTACAACAATAACATTTTTTGCTGAAATGGGAATAAGACGCCCAGCAGACATCACTCCCTCCCGAAAATTGACAAAGGTAGAGACAGAAATTTCTCTAAGGGGTTTTCCACAAAGGCAAGTTAGGCCATCCACAGGATAGGATCTAACTTCTGATCAGTGGGGGTCTCAGTGCTGAGACCCCCCCAGATCGCAGAACGAGGGTCCGCCTCCTCTACGCTCCTCAGACTAATGGAGCAAACGGATGCATGACGGTTTCTGCTCCATAATGTCTTGGAGCTGAGGGAAATTGCCGACCCGCGCGCACCGATCTCTGTGCTGAGCCCCCGCCACCGATCTCTGTCAGCTGCATAGAGGTTATAGACCAGAACAGCACTGCGCGGCCGTCTGCTTCATTAGTCTGATGGAGCGAGGAGGGGTCCGTCGTTCTTGTGATCTCAGGCACTGAGACCCCACTGATCAGCAAGTTATGCCTTTCCAGTGAAAGGGCCTAACTTGCCTTTGTGGGAAAACCCTTTAAATTATTAGCTAGAAAGCAGAAATTTATGGAAGATGGTAGACTTCATATCCTTAATATCTCATATTCTACAACGATTCATTCTCCTACATACTATACAATAGTCTCCACACACTTAGTAATTCTCTTTTTTTTTAGGAGTGGGGGGGCACAATATTTCTCCAACCCTGAAAACGTGTTATTAGCCTTGGTGTCGTTCTCTCTGAATAGTAGTGGGAAGAAGGGGGGGGGGGGGGTCTCCATGATTTCCACTCTGGATTGTAGACATCAGGCGAGCTCTGCAGGACATAACAGATTGTTAAAACTTTTAATATAATTTTTCTTTCAGAACCTGATGATTGACAATCCATTGTGATGTCAATAGGGCGGATATTACATCTCAATAAGTCTATTGTAGCCCAATATTGTTTCGGACAGCAGGGACAGTGATGGGAGCCTTCTCTCCCCCCGAGTCTCAGTACAATGATTCTTGCAGCGCTATTGTTTTGGGCTATTTATGGGAGTCGTGCCGTCTCCATTAATATCTTACTACTTCAAGCACAGAACTCCTCCTCCCTCAGCTACAATTTTAATTTTCCTAAGTGTCAAATGGCTTTGCCGTTACAAAGTCTTTCCCTTTTACCCGCCCCCCTCCCCTAATAATTACTATGTAATAGGTACTGGACTGAAGTGCAGCCTGTAGTGAATAATTGTAATCTAGTAATGACAGAGCTTGTGCCACCCAACAGTACTGGCTATCGCTTCCCGCTGTTCCTCTGTATGTAACCAGTACATTTAATATCATGTGTAAGATCTGCGAGAAAGATAGTTAATCTGTGACTCCAAAAGCACCAGCAGCAGATTGAATACACACTGCCTTAGGTTATACGAGTCAGCAGTTTGTCATATCGCAATAATCTGGGGCCCTTCACAAAAATATGGTCTCTGCCGTTAGAGGAAAATAGGACGTGTTAGCGTAAACTGTGGATCCCTGACCCACGCGTACAGCAGGGTAAGGGTTAAATGAGCATCCTGAGATGAATAGGTCGTGTTACAGCTACACTAGTGGCCACAGATGGATTTGTATCTAATCTTCTTACCAGGGGTCGCAATAGGAGAGGCAGGGCCCCCATAGGAGACTTCTGAATGGGGGCCCCCTTAAAATATACATATTACACTCATAATACAACACATATTTATATACTTTTATGCATAAACATGGAGTTTCTGTTCACTCATACACACAACATTTGTGCACTCACACACAGTAATACAGGCGTCCCCTACTTAAGAACACCCGACTTACAGACAACCCTCAGTTACAACGACCTTGGTTATTTACTGTACTTTACCCCAGGCTACAATATCAGCTGTAACCAGTTATCACGGAGTCTGTAATGAACCTTTATTGGTTATCCGTGGTTCTTATGACAACCAACATTTTTAAAATCCAATTGTCCACAAACACCAAAAACATTCTGTCTGGTACTACAATTATAAATAATACAGTTCCGAGTAATAAAATGTCTAATTTATTAAACTAATGACTTTGATAGAGAAATAACTCTCCAATAATAATGATTCGTTGTGCAGAATGTAAAAGTTTACAGTTTGGGAGAACATTGTTCTTTTTGCCAAAAAGTGCAACATTTTTATATATACTTATGTAAATTCCTTGAAGCGTTAAATATCTCTTTTTACTGTCATAATCTCCTTAGTTACTTCCAGTGCACTCTCTCAGTATGAATGTGCGGGCACCACATAGTTGGTGCAAATCACACACTAATCTCTAGCAATGAGAATTTTCAACCTGCTATGTTTTACCCAGATATAGTCTGATACGTCCGCCTTACCAAATGTCAAATGAGGGACCAAAGTCTCCCCGAGCTGCCGATACAGCCTGGAATTTTCAGGGATTTGCTTACCTCTTAAGGTCCAATGGCTTGCCGAATGGAGACTTTTCCAGTGCTCCACTGGCTTCTATTAAATAAACAGGGGATGGGAAACAGAACAAGCCCACTGTTGTACGGATAGTGGAATCACCTTTTTGCCCTTCGTAGTCAGGGTACGTCGGGAATCTGCCCAATGTATCTTGTACAATGGAGCGCTCAAATGTGATGTGATAGGGCATCACGGTGGCTCAGTGGTTAGCACTAAAGCCTTGCAGCGCTTGGACCTGGGTTTAATCTCCCATCCAGGTCAGCATCTGACAAAGAGTTTGGTATTTCTCTCCCGTGTTTTGTGTGGGTTTCCTCTGGTCTCCTGGTACCCTCATACTGGTTGGTTTTATTAGCATGTGAGCCCCATTGGAAACTGGACCAATTTGCAAGTTCTGTGCACGCTGTGTAATCTGTTGCATTATATAATAGGATTATTATTATAAATAATATACTGTACTTGTCTGCTGTGGCCGGTGATTCAAGTTCCTCCAGAACGGCTGCCCAATTCGCCCCCTATAATTATTGCACCTTACTTCTCACTGCACTACATCTGTGCTGGTGTGCTACTGTGTGCATTAGACATACATGTGTGTGCTGGTGTAGACATATACATGTGTGTGCTGTGTGTAGACATTTACATGTGTGTGCTGGTGTACATATACATGTGTGTGCTGTGTAGACATTTTACATGTGTGTGCTGGTGTAGACATTGTACATATCGTGTGCTGGTGTAGATATAGACATGTGGTGTGTGGGTAGAATTACATGTTGTGTGCTGTGTGACATCATGTGTGTGCTGGTGTAGACATTTACATGTGTGTGCTGGTGTAGACCTTGCTACATGTGGTGTGGCTGGCTTTATAGAACTGTAAAGTGTGTGGTAACATATACTTTGTGGCTGGTCTTGTAGACATTTTAATTGTGTTTGCTTGGTTGCTAGACATGTACAGGTGTGATGTTGTCGTGTGACTTTACACTTTGTTGCTGGTGTGCCACATTTATGTGGTGTGCTGGTTGCTGTAACACTCTTAACCTGTGTGTGTCTTGGTGTAGACATGTTGTGTTATTCTTCCCTGAGGTGTAGATCTACATGTGTGCATGGTGTAGCCAAATTTTTTTACTGGTGCTGGGTAGACATTCTGTGTGCTGGTGTTAGACATTGTACATATGTGTGTGGTCGTAGATATAATGTGACCATGTGCTTGCTGGTTTGTAGACATGTTACTGTGGCTGCCTCTATTTCGTTCAGTGGTGACTGTAATTACGCTTAGCGTGTGCTGGTGTAGGAACATTTTAAGCCTACTGATGTTGTGTGTCATGGTGGTAGACTGTAGACATTTTACATGTTGTGTGCTGGTGTAGACATGTGTTGTGGAGATCATCCAGCTGTGTGCGTGTAGACATTTACCATGTGTGTGCTGGTGTAGATATATACATGTGTTGGCGGGTGTCGACATGTACATATGTGGCTGGGCCCTTCGTGTAGACATGTTACATGTTGTGTGACTGGTTGCTAGATCTATTGCGTGTACTTATGGTTTCGTTTTGACCAGTGTACATGTTGTGTGTGCTGACGTAGGACAGTACATATGTGTGCTGGTTGTAGACATTTACATGTGTGTGCGTGGTGTAGACAATTACATGGTGTGTCTGGTTGAGACAATATACAGTGGTGTGCTGGTGTAACATACAGTGGTAGCATCATGTGTGGCCTGGTTGTAGACATTTACATGTGTGTGTGGTGTAGACATTTTACTGTGTGTGCTGGTGGTAGACCATTTACATGTGTGTCTGTGAACTAATGGTGTAGATACTGGTGTACTGTGTAATATGTGTAGTAGTGTGTAGATATATACATTGTGGCTGTTAGCATGTACATGTTCAGAGATAGCATGTGTGTTTACATTTACATGTGTGTGCTGGTGTAGACAGTACATGTGTGTGCTTGGTGCTAACATGTAATATGTTCTGTGCTGGTGTAGTGACATTTACACGTGGGTGCTGGTGTAGACATTACATGTTGTGTGGGTGTAGAACATTTACAGGTGTGTGCTGGTGTATGACTTTTACCTGTGTGTCTGGTGTCAGAATCTAACTGTGTGCGCTGTGTTGTTTGCCGGTGTAAGGACATTTTACATGTGTGGCTGCTGGTGTAGATATATACATGTGTGTGCTGTGAACATGTAGATGGTGACTGTGACGATTACGTGTGTGTTCTGGTGTAGACATTTACATGTGTGGTCTGGTGAGACATGTTACATTGTGTGCTGTTGACTGTACATGTGGTATGTACATGTACATATGTGATCTGGTGTAGACATTTACATTTGTTTGCTGGTGTAGACATTTACAGTGTGCTGCTGGTGTAGATATTATAATGTGTGCTGTTGGACCATAGGTGTGCTACTGGTGTGTCATGGGAAAACATGTTGCATTGTGTGCTGGTGTAGACTTTACATGTGTGTGCTGCTGTAACATTCGACATGTGGTGTTCTGGTGTAGCCACATTTGGTGCGACGAGCTTAGCCTCACAGCTTGTTTGTCACAGCAACTCACCTCACCTTGGTGGCATCTAGTGTTCTTCATTCCAGTTCTTGGACCTGGTTATGGTTTGTATATTCAGAGTGTCGACAGCTAACAAAGCCTACAAACACGGACAGAAAAAAAATACTTAAAAATATCAATAGATATTCACTACCACCAGGATGAAAGTCTTGCTGCATTACGTCCTATGGAGCCCAAGCCCCTCAGCTCATACAATACAACCCCTTATTCCTGCGCGTAGTATGCACTTTAATATCTTATTAGTAATATAAAATTTAGACTATGGAATCGAGATTGGGAAACATTATCACTATTGAAACAAAAAAAAAATCTGTGGGGTTTTTGTGTTCTTTGTTTGTTTGTGTGACTTGTCTCTCTCTCCATGTCTTCCTTTATTCCCATCAGATCTTATTAGCGGACCTAATATCAGCATATCATAATATCATACAATTATTATGGAATCTTAATGGATAATTCAAAACATTTGTTTAATGAAAGAGATGTACCATTCTAAATGACTAAAAGAACTGGCACAACTTACAGCTCAGCTTGCATTTAGCAGTGCAAATGATTATTGTCTTTAAGGGGAGGGTGGAGCTGTAATTGGTTTCATGAGGCAACTATAAGCACATTTCTTAGGCTATAGGCTTCACACCTGTTTCGCTTGCCTCCCCCCCCCTCTCTCCGCTTCCGCCTCGTAACCGTTACACTAGCGGGCAACGGCCAGCATGTGACGTTTTTTCGTGACCGTGAGAGGAGGAGGTAGGTGAGACGCTAGTCCCCCGCACCTCTCCATAGAACTATGGCGCGCGCAGCGCCGTATTACGGGAAAAGATAGGACAGGTCCTATCTTTTTCGGTTTTACCTCGGGTATGGAAAGGTACACGGTGCGCAACGTGTGCACGGCACCGTACGCTCCCGTAGGGACTGCCATTGTGCGCCCATAGAAGTGTATGGGGGACGTCATAAATTTCGGGCGTAGTACGGCGGGCACGTATATACGTCCCCATACGTCGTTGTGTGTAAATTAATAGCTCTCTCTTAGGCAGCTTAACAATCATCTGCACCCCATAATAGAATTGTAAGAAAATATTTCATCTGTATTGTTATCATCATAGGAATTCTTCAAAAAGTGAGAATTTTACCATAAGATGGTTTTCTGACATGTCTTCTCCTTAAACGGGTTGTCTATTTCAGCAATAATGATATGTTGGTGTGTATGAAAAGTAACAGGTTTCTAATCATATATTCTGTATCAATTCCTCAGTTTTTTAAGATCTTGCTGCTGGCTTTCTATAGGAGCTTCATTTGTAATATTTTCCTGTGGAAAACACTGGTCCCTGTCCCTGTGGATGTCACACAGGTGCAACTGCTTGTTCTGATGTCAAGGTGAGTCATTTATCCTGGTCTTGTGATGTCACACAGGTGCACTGGCCTCATTATACCTCCCTGGTCTTGTGATGTTGCACAAACAGGTGCATGGCTTTTATATCCCTGGTCTGTGATGTTTACACCAGGTGCATGGCTTTGTATTCCTCATGGTCACACTCCCGGTGTTTCTGTCTCTGTCTATGTCACACAGGTCACTGTCGTTATAATCCGATCTGGTCAATGTGATGTATCCACAGTGCACGGACTCGTTAATATCCCTGGTCATATTATGTCACACAGGTTCACAGCTCGTATTATCCCTGTTTCATTGTGTAGTCACAACGTGTTGCACGGCCTGTGTTATATTTCCCCCTGGTCATGTGTGTCACAACAGTTTTGCACTGCTCGTTATATCCCTGGTAATGTGATGTCACACAGGTGCAACAGGTTTCGTTATATCCCTGGTCATGTGATGTCACACAGGTGCAACGGCGGCTCGTTTATCCTGGTCATGTGATGGCACACAGGTGCATGGCGTTATTACCCTGGTCATGTGATGTCACACAGGTGCAACGGCTCGTTTATATCCCTGGTCCTGTGATGTCCCACGGTGCACGGCTCGTTTATCCCGGTCATTGATGTTCACACAGGTGCACGGGTCATTATATCCCTGGTCATAAGATGTCACACGGGCATGGCTCTTATATCCCTGGTCTGTGTATTCACACAGGTTATGGCTTTTTATTCCCTGGTCATGTGAATGTCACACAGTGCATGGCTTGTTATATCCCTGGTCATGTATGTCACACAGTGCATGGTTTTTGATATCCCTGGTCATGTGATGTCACACAGGTGCACAGCTGGCTATATCCCTGGTCATGTGGTGTCACACAGATGCACGGCTGGCTATATCACGGAGTGTAATTACAGCTGTGTGTTATAACAAGCCGTGCACTTGTGTGACACTACAAGATCAATTTTTATCCAAGACCAGTAAACAATGAAGCTTTTTGTTGAAGAACAGGAAGCAGAGATCTAGAAAACTGTGAGGAATTGATACAGAAAGTATATTGGAAAATTGCATAACTTTTCATTACACAAACCATATCAATTATTTGCTAAAAGTGGACAACCCCTTTAACTTCCCTATATTCTGCAATGAATATATTTCTGCTTATGATGTCCCAGGCTATACAGCAAAGCAGACAAGGGAAATTACATCTTATTGTACATACTAGTGGGAAGACTGGAATAATTTAAATGAAAATGTAATACCATAAGTGTTATGATGATACCTTCCTATAATCTTAGGAGATTTAGCCCTGGAAGTGCAGTTTTCTTGTCTGGGGATTCGCACTTTACTCCAAATGCTAAATCTGTAGTTATAATACAGAATATGCGTTTATCGAAAGACATGACATTTGTTTGAAACCTTTTTTTTTTTATTGCTCAGTTGTAACAAGATCCCAATATATATTTTTCAGGTTAATAAATTATGTGGCACCTCCAAGCACAGAGTGTCACGGTCAGTACGTAATGGAGGAGATACATATATCAACAAGAAGGCAATCAAGGTCAACACAGGCAACCAAGAAACCTTGTCTGGAAAAAGGAGGTGAGCAGAGCTACTCATATCACTCCCTGTCATATTGTATGGACAAGTACATATGTTCAGTGGGAAGGGGTACACATTACTCAGATCACGCGTCCAAACTAGGGCTGAGGGCATCTGGCAAAGTACATGGAGCATGTGTCTATGTGTCACCTTCTATGATCTGAACAGATGCCCTACATTTCATGTGGATATTTTACACAAACATATATGGGGGAGATTTATCAGTAGTGTCTCAGAGCACAACTGTGCTAGTTGTTCATAGCAACCAATCAAAGCTCAGCTTTCATATTCCCACTGCAGTTTATAAAATGACAGTTGATCTCTGATTGGTTTACAGCTTTACCTCAGACACTTCTGATAAATCATCTCCATTATTTCTAAGAAAAACAGAGATTTATATAAAAGAAGAATACTGTGGTTGTGGTGCAGTTTTTATCATTGTAAACAACAGACAAGACCAGCTAAAAATTATTTCAATACCAGGACATAATGGGGCTTATTTACTAAGGTCCTGCGCCCGCATTTCCGCCGTGTTTTCCGACGTTTTCGGGCATTGCGTCAGGATTGTGTCGGCAATCGCGCGGCTTTCACCAACACAAATCGTGGGGGCGGCCGCGTCGGACATCCGACGTTATCGGAACTACATGCAACAAATCTAATTGTGTTGCAAGCTAAGCACTTACATGCACTCGGAAGAAGATGGTGAACTCCGGCGGATGTGAGCGCGGAAACGACAGATACCGGATCTCGGCCGCACAATTTTGTTGACTCGCTGAAAGACTTCATCCTCGTCACACAACGCACCTCAGGGATCGCACAGGGACCGGGTAAGTAAATGTGCCCCTTTATTTGGCCTAGTATCACTCCTACATGACCACTGGGTAAAAAACTGAAATTGGTGGATGCCATTTCTCAGTGCCTCTCCCAATGAGTAACAAAGGGGCTGCAGAACTTTGGGCACAAACACATCTCCAGACATGGAGTAAATGGTAACTTGATTTTAATGGGAGCTGCAGTAACATGGGACAGCCACTACACTAAGTATGGAGCTGTGCCTGCTTCTAAACATGTCTTCATTCAGCTGATCAACTGGGGTATGCTAGTTGAACCCTAACGGATATTGATGACTTGCTAGCAAATTACTGCAATTGGACCCCTTTATGTTTAAATGGGATATATATTTTGCAGGTTTGACCATACAGACTGCAGACAGTGTTAGGTATTGGAACACCAAAAGGAACCAGAGCGGCAACAAACACTAATGTATAAAAGTAGTACTATATAGTATATATACATGGTGGACAGACGCTGGGCAGATCAGGGGAAAGCCAAAGGATGCACCCCGACGCACGTTTCGCACAAATACTTCTTCAGCGAAGCATTTGTGCGAACTTATCTTGGAAAATTGCATAACTTTTCATTACACAAACCATATCAATTATTTGCTAAAAGTGGACAACCCCTTTAACTTCCCTATATTTCAATGCTAATAAGATATTTCTGCTTATGATGTCCCAGGCTATACAGCAAAGCAGACAAGGGAAATTACATCTTATTGTACATACTAGTGGGAAGACTGAATAATTTAAATGAAAATGTAATACCAAAGTGTTTATGAATACCTTCCTATAATCTTAGGAGATTTAGCCCTGGAAGTGCAGTTTTCTTGTCTGGGGATTCGCACTTTACTCCAAATGCTAAATCTGTAGTTATAATACAGAATATGCGTTTATCGAAAGACATGACATTTGTTTGAAACCTTTTTTTTTTTATTGCTCAGTTGTAACAAGATCCCAATATATATTTTTCAGGTTAATAAATTATGTGGCACCTCCAAGCACAGAGTGTCACGGTCAGTACGTATGGAGGAGATACATATATCAACAAGAAGGCAATCAAGGTCAACACAGGCAACCAAGAAACCTTGTCTGGAAAAAGGAGGTGAGCAGAGCTACTCATATCACTCCCTGTCATATGTATGGACAATGTACAGTATGTTCAGTGGGAAGGGGTACACATTACCAATCTCATAGGGCACGTCTGGCAAACAGGATTGCCCTTTATCTGAATGTCTCAGTGGATATTTTACACAAACATATATGGGGAGATTTCATCAGTAAGTGTCTCAGAGCACAACTGTGCTAGTTGTTCATAGCAACCAATCAAAGCTCAGCTTTCATATTCCCACTGCAGTTTATAAAATGACAGTTGATCTCTGATTGGTTTACAGCTTTACCTCAGACACTTCTGATAAATCATCTCCATTATTTCTAAGAAAAACAGAGATTTATATAAAAGAAGAATACTGTGGTTGTGGTGCAGTTTTTATCATTGTAAACAACAGACAAGACCAGCTAAAAATTATTTCAATACCAGGACATAATGGGGCTTATTTACTAAGGTCCTGCGCCCGCATTTCCGCCGTGTTTTCCGACGTTTTCGGGCATTGCGTCAGGGATTGTGTCGCAATCGCGCCGGCTTTCACGCAACACAAATCGGGGGGCGGGCCGTCGGACAATCCGACGGATTCGGACTACATGCAACAAATCTAATTGTGTTGCAAGCTAAGCACTTACATGCACTCGGAAGAAGATGGTGAACTCCGGCGGATGTGAGCGCGGAAACGATGGATACCGGATCTCGGCCGCACATTTTGTTGACCGCTAAAGACTTCATCCTCGTCACACAACGCACCTCAGGGATCGCACAGGGACCGGGTAAGTAAATGTGCCCCTTTATTTGGCCTAGTATCACTCCTACATGACCACTGGGTAAAAAACTGAAATTGGTGGATGCCATTTCTCAGTGCCTCTCCCAATGAGTAACAAAGGGGCTGCAGAACTTTGGGCACAAACACATCTCCAGACATGGAGTAAATGGTAACTTGATTTTAATGGGAGCTGCAGTAACATGGGACAGCCACTACACTAAGTATGGAGCTGTGCCTGCTTCTAAACATGTCTTCATTCAGCTGATCAACTGGGGTATGCTAGTTGAACCCTAACGGATATTGATGACTTGCTAGCAAATTACTGCAATTGGACCCCTTTATGTTTAAATGGGATATATATTTTGCAGGTTTGACCATACAGACTGCAGACAGGTGTTAGGTATTGGAACACCACAAAGGAACCAGAGCGGCAACAAACACTAAGTATAAAGTAGTACTAATATGTATATATACATGGTGGACAGACGCTGGGCGCGTCGGGGTGCATCCTTTGGCTTTCCCCTGATCTGCCCAGCGTCTGTCCACCATGTTTTCGGGTGAGTGTGCAATAGTAATATGATATTTTTCCAACACTGGATGGTACCTCCAGTGCTGTGTATGGTTTGCCTCTACTGCACTATTGCCACTTTTCCCCTATTTATTTGAGTCTAACATTTTGACTGTATTACTATTATTATCACTTACATTACTTGGACTCTGGGCTAATAGGGGTAGCCACTGGTCTCCTGTGTTGCCCTTTTTTCTATCTTGGGCCACTTGTGTCCCCCATACATTGTATTTATATTTTTTCCCATTTGAGGGTTATATATGTCGAATCTATATATTTATTTTCAATAAAGAGTACTACTTTTATACATTAGTGTTTGTGGCCGCTCTGGTTCCTTTTGGTGTTTTGATTGTATAGTTGGAGAGGCATTGATGACCCATGGAGGAGTGTATGGGTAGGTTTGGTTTCGTGTTAGGTATTGGCCCTGGAGATCTGTATATTCATACCTTTTGTATGTGTTTTATTGGTAGAAGCAAAATTGTGAAAAATATATTTATATTCCAGGATTGTAGCTGTATTCAGAGGACTATGGTGCACTGGTGTGTGAGATCTCTTCACTGCCGAACAGTTCGCCTCCCACCCACACACTGCTGGGGAGCTTATGTTTGAATGTCATAGAAGTTACTGTGCACAGGGGCGTAACTGCAGCGGGAACAGCCATAGCAGCCGCTATGGGGCCCACAGTGTCAGGGGGCCCTGTCATCCGACCTGACACAAGAAAGAATGGAGGATATGCACCATTATATCTATATTGTACTGCACATTGTCCAGCATAATATGTATATAACATATACTGTGATGTATATATGCAGTATCTGTGATGTGGACATGGTGTTTGTATACACTGTATGTGAGTATGTTGCATATGGCACTGTATGTGTGTGTGTATGCACATGAGTATATTTATATGTGATTGTAATTTGCATGTGTGAGTTTACTAATATGTATATTTTTTAAGTGCGAAGGGGAGCCCGATGCAGTAGCCTGCTAGGGTGCCCTGTCTCTCCTAGCTACGCCACTGACTGTGCACAAACAAAAGATTAGGGGGGTAAACAAGTCCAATAAATAATACAAATAACAAATCAATAATAATATGACACCCATGTCTAGACATAATCCTTTTGCAGAAACACCCCATGAAAACACAGCCCGTATTTGCTTTGCCCCCGTTCTGTGTGCCCCCTTATTCTGTTGTAACAGAAGTTACTTAGGAGACCGAGTTGTGCAGCAGAACACTGAAGAGATCTACAAATCCAACTACAATCCTGTAATATAAATGTACTTTTCACAGTTCTGCTTCTACTAACACTAGCAAAGGTATGATTACACAGATCTCCAGGGACAATACCTAACACTGCTTTGTATGGGTGAAACTGGTGACAAATTTCCTTTGATAAGATATTCTTTGCTTCATTGGTAGAAATCATTTTATACAAAGGGGGTCTTCCTTTTTTTTTTTACGGTTCCCCCCATAAACATAGCCATACATTGTTATTAGAAGCATCTGCCCACCTGCTTACTGGGGATGTTCCATATATAGCTGCCTGTGGTTATAAAGTTTGTAGAAATTAAAGCAGTTTATAAGCTAAAATGTGTGTTTGAAGACCAGCTTATATTTCTATTGTTCTTTACATGGAATGGATATGGATTCCTTTTGAGCATGTAAAGTACTGAATTAAAAACCCAGTGCGGAATAGAAAACACATGGATAAACCACCAGGATCAATGTCTCTTCCTTCTCCCAGTATAAGCCCCACATACTGCGCTTCAGTCCCATGGACAGAGGTGGTGCTGGTGTAATGACCAGTAGGCGCAGTACTCAGCTGCACCCCCTAGTGGAGGCATTAGGATGCATAGAATAGTACACAGGACATGTGTCTGCCAGTAAGAAGCAGATATACCTGTACGCACACTCCAAACAATGACTTTCCTCTCATACTTCTCCCACACACTACATGTTGCTATAAACAATGATTACACATCAGTAGTAATTGCAGTTTCCTTTTTTGTGTATTTTTACTACATAGATTGGCCAAATGCCCAGTCTCTCTGCCAAACACTTGTGCCAGCAAGATTTATTTTTTTTTCCAAGCAGCTGACTGGTTAATATCTAGCAGCTGCATATTCTCTGACTGTGATACAATATACTGTTTGACTATCATTCACTATTAATATTAACCCTTTAAGGACCTGACCCTTTTTTGTTTTTCCATTTCCATTTTTCACTCCCCACAATCAAAAATAATTTTTTTACGCATAAAGAGCTCTGTAATGGATTTTTTTCTGCGTAACAAATTGCACTTCATAGTGATGGTATTTATTCTTCAATGCCGTGTACTGGGAAGCGGGAAAAAAATGCCAAATTCAGTGAAATTGAAACGCATTTGCAGCATTTTCTTGTGGGCTTGGATTTTCCAGCTTTCACTGTGCACCACAAATGACATGTCTTTATTCTTTGGGTCGGTGTGATGACGGGGATAACAGATTTGTATAGGTTTTTTTAATGTTTTCATACATTTACAAAAATTTAAACCTCCTGTACACATTTTTTTTTAGATTTTGCCATCTTCTGGCGCTAATAACTTTTTCATACTTTGCTTTATGGAGCTGTGGGGTTTTTTACTTTTTGTGACTTTTGATGACGTTTTCAATGCTACCATTTTTAGGGCTGTACGACCTTCTGATCACTTTTTATTGAATTTTTTATATTTTTCAAAATGGCAAAATAGTTCCATTTTCAAAATCGGGCGCTATCGTCCGTTACAGGGTTGAACACAGTGAAAAACCATTATTATATTTTTATAGATCGGGCATTTTCGGACGCAGTGATACCTAATGTGTTTGATTTTTACTGTTTGTGAGGTCCGTGAACCCTTAGTAAATGAGCCCTATAGAGCTATTTAAAAAGGTAATGAAAGTTTAAACATATTTTTTCATTTTTATTTGGGGTTAGAAGTTGAAAAAAGGCTTTTTTTGCAATTTATATTATTTATTTTTATTTTCTAATTAGCTCAAAGTAAAAATTATAAATTAATTCCCTATTTTGCTTTGGTCGTTTTAATATATAATAACTATAGTCTTGGGCAAATGGGACGACTATGGCGATGTTTTTTTGTAGTATAGCGGGGGATTTTTTTTTTTTATTATATGGGGAAATGTCATATTTTTATGAATATTTATTAATATATTTTGTGTGTGTGTTTTTACTTTAAATGCCCCTCATGAGGTCATAAAAGACCCCTGGAGGACATTTTCATTTTTTTTTTTAAATTTTACTATAATTTTTCTATTTCACAAGTTTTCCCCTGTAACTGAAGCATCTATTAGAGCTCCAGTTACAAGGGAAATGACCACCTGTGACTGGGGATTCTGATCAGAGCTGAACTGGGTCTAATTTGACCCAGCCACTCTGTTTAACCCCTTTAGACCTGGCGGTCACGTGACTGCCGTGTCTATGGAGCCGGCGGCACCGCCTCTGCTCTACTCCTCTAAGCATCATGAATAGAGATGAGCGACCACTAAAATGCTCGAGTGCTCATTACTTGAGTTGAACTTTTCCCGATGCTCGAAAGCTCGTTTCGAATAACGAACCCCATTGAAGTCAATGGGAGACTTGAGCATTTTTCAAGGGGACCAAGGCCCTGCAATAAAATGTGTCATTTTATTGAGAAATAAGAAAGTCAGTCCCATATCTTCGTTTTTTTTAATTCAATGTAATATTTGTGGAACTTCAAAAAGGATAATGCAATGTGTTCTTCACACATATTGTTCTTCACATACTATTGTGAAGAACACCGTTCGGCACTAATGTCTTCCGACAAGTTAGCAGATGTACGGAAAATCTGCAATGTGTTCTTCACTGTGTTCTTTCAATGTGTTCTTCACTGTGTTCTTCACTGTTTTTCACATAAATGATCCTGTGTTCACTATTTTCACTGTGTTCTTCACTGTTCTTCACTGTGTTTCCTTAAGTGAAAGCTCGTTATCGAGCAGGTGAAATACTTGTCCGAGCAACAAGCTGTTTCGAGTACGCTAGTACCTAGTACCTAGGGTCTCCGGGTGTCTCTGACACCCAGAGACCGGGTCCTGCCCCCAAGGATAGCACGGGAGCAGTAGCAGTAGTCACGTCCAATGTCAGCAGGCGATCCCAGACGAGTTAAAACTATATGAGAGGAAACAGAACCTTACTGAACTTGCTGCGGCCCATTTGTCACGTAATCCCGGATCCATTCCACAAGGTTACTACCAATTCTTATATTCTGCAATTTCTCACATAATAGTTTCCGACAGACCTTATCAAAAGCGCATGAGAAATCAAAAAAGACCCTTCTCACAACCGCTCCAGGATCCCCTAAATGTCATAATATGTAAGGTAAGTGTGATTGGGCGATAATCCCCCATTTGCTTCGGCCTTGTAACCTTCGGTAATGGAAGAATATATGAACTCTTCCACAATGCAGGAATTTCAGACATCTCCAAACCATTGCAACATTGGGGACCATTACACCCACAGGATCAAAGGGGAGGAAGATCAAAAAACTGTTCTCCATCGTCACGCATTACAGTTATCTCCCAACTTTTCAAAATTGTGGCAAAACCACGCCGTGCCGACAAAGTGTGAATAACCCTTATAAAATATTTATTCCAAATTCATAAATCATAAAAATAACTGGAGGACGGATCTCGCTGGAGTCCTATTAATAGGCTCATTGAGCATCTGCTAACATGACATTGCTAACTGTGTTTGTGGTTTTTGCAGGGAGTTTATAATGAAGCTGAAAGCCTATAGTCATTTCTATGGCAGCCTGCCTGCGCTCGTCTGTCGTCATACCACCATTGCCGAAAATGACACCTCCTGCTGGAACGGACAGGAAATCGTTGAAAGGTAATTATATGCTATGCTAGATATTTCAATGCTCTCCCCGTAGACTCTGCAGAGGGCTCCTCGCTTGGTTGTAAGTTATGATTTGCTTGGTCTTAGTAAACTACTATTTTATTATTTCAGGGGCACAGCACAGCCGCTAATTAAGGGCAGTTAGGGGGTGACATAGCTAATTATCAGTTACTCGGCATGAAAGAATAAATTATTCCAAAAAAAAATTTAACAAAACATTAAAATGACAGTCTACTGTTCTTTTACAGTAACCGGAATGTAAATATATCTGCAACCACCTTATAGAAAGTCTGATGTGACGTGTATAACAAGGTGTAATTGTGCTAAACCTAATAACACTCTTTGTGTTCTAATGAATTTAACATAAAAATTCAAGTACATTTGCAAAAAGTTTTGGTTATAAAATTCCACACCCGTTTTGTATGTAACTCGTATGCAGGGCCATCCTTCACCATTGTCAGGAAGTTCTTGCCATTATGGTTACAGAATGAAGATAAACCCAGTCTCTGACCTGCATATGGTCTACTACTTAAAGGAAATTTCTATCAGGATAAACCAGGGGCAAATTCTGTTGAACTGCGGAAGTCAATCCACGGGGACCAGATCTTGGTATACCTATCCATCTGGGAGTCCGCCAGTCCCTCCATGGCTCTCATCTCCTCCATTCTCATGATATGGTTCAAGGGCTCTGCCCACCGGGCCCTTGAGGAACTTACACTCGACTTCCAGAGTCTGGGGATAATCTGCCGAGTAGCGGCAATGCAGTGTCTCAGAAAACCTTTTTTTATCGCAGAGATGGAACCAGGGATCATAGATAGTAGCCCAATCTCTGGAAGCGGCACTACCGCGTCTGACCATAGTTTATTGTAGAGTGCAAAAACCGCTTCCCACAGACCTCTGACCCCAGGGCAAGACCACCAGATATGTAACATGGAACCATGTTCCCTGCCACATCTCCAACACATATCAGACACCTTCGTCAATAGTTTTTGGAAGAGAAAAGTTTAGCAAATAATGTTAAAAGCACAATACAACTCCAAGGAGCACCTGGATTACGGACCAGTCCCAGCGTCCATGCCTTCAACAATGAATTTTGGAATTTTGTGATTTTTTTTTATATTTAAATATCTGTATTCATTTTCAAATAAATAGGTAGAAGGAGCAGCACTGTGGATAACCGGATTAAATCCAATATGGGTGCAGGCTTCAAGGAACTGACTCAGGATTCCATATGCATACAAACTCCAAGGAAGGAAGCAGCACTCCAAGATAAAAGTGAATGTTTTTCCACCAGTGGTAAGAGCTACGTTTCGGCTGACTCTAATGCTTGAGAATGGCTGCATAGAGTCAGCCGAAACGTAGCTCTTACCACTGGTGGAATAAACATTCACTATTTATCTTGGAGTGCTGCTTCCTTCCTTGGAGTTTGTATTCATTTTCACATAGAATGCCCTTCTCTTCTGCATCTTTTACTAAGTTTTCTAATTCTTCTTTAAATTTGTTTGTGGGATCACCTTTTATCTTCATATATCTGTTTGTATTTTTAAGCTGTCTATACATTTTTGAGTTAGGGCTCTTTCACATTGGCGTCGGTGCTCAGCTTCAGTTGCGCATCCGTTGCGTTTTGTCTCCTTTGTGTCTCCGTTTTTCTTCTGTTTTGTATCCGCTTTCCTTCCGTTTTGTCTCCGCGTCCGCAAAAAATACTTTTTTAACATTGCTCTGAAAACATCACACCTGGTTTCTCAGCCTCATCAGTGGAAAAAAACAGATGTTTCATCAGTTTTTTTCCAGAACCATAGACTTCTATTGGCTTCCGTGATCCACAACCGTGAAAAAATAGGACATCTTTCATAATTTTTTACACGGACAACGGATTGAAAATACAAGCCAATGTGAAAAGACCCATAGAAATTAATGGCTTTGTAAGGCATCCAAGGAAATCACTGAACCATGGACGTGAAAAACAACCCCAATTTGAAGTATCCCTTATAGTCTTTCTTATTCAAGATAGCCCCCCCCTTTATCAGCACTTTTTTTTATTACTATCTCCTTATTTTGTCTAAGATTTTAAATAGCAAATCTCTATCCTTTTGTCAGATTATCTTTCCAACTTTTCCTCTTTACGTTCTCAAATTCATTTAAAACAATAAAGCAGTTGTATTGGGCCCACAGTGTAAAGGGAGCCCAACCTTCTGGGGTATTGAATGTGAGTATGTATGTATTTATAATGTGTATATGCTGTATATATATACACTCACCGGCCACTTTATTAGGTACACCATGCTAGTAACGGGTTGGACCCCCTTTTGCCTTCAGAACTGCCTCAATTCTTCGTGGCATAGATTCAACAGGTGTGTATCTGGAGATTTTGGTCCATATTGACATGATGGCAATCACACGTTGCCGCAGATTTGTCGGCTGCACATCCATGATGCGAATCTCCCGTTCCACCACATCCCAAAGATGCTCTATTGGATTGGGATCTAGTGACTGTGGAGGCCATTTGAGTACAGTGAACTCATTGTCATGTTCAAGAAACCAGTCTGAGATGATTCCAGCTTTATGACATGGCGCAATATCCTGCTGAAAGTAGCCATCAGATGTTGGGTACATTGTGGTCATAAAGGGATGACATGGCAGCAACAATACTCAGGTAGGCGTTGGCGTTGCAAACAATGCTCAAATGGTACAAGGGGCCCAAAGAGTGCCAAGAAAATATTCCCACACACCATGACACCCACCACCACAGACCTGAAAACCGTTGATACAAGGGATGGATCCTGCTTCATGTTGTGACGCCAAATTTGACCCTACCATCCGAATGTCGCAGCAGAAATCGAGACTCCTCAGACCAGGCAATTGTTTTCCAATCTTCTACTGTCCAATTTCGATGAGCTGTGCAATTGTACCTCAATTTCCTGTCTACTGAAAGGATGGGACCCGTGTGGTCTTCTGCTGCTGTGCCCACTGCCTCAAAGTTCGTACGTGTGCGTTCAAGAATGCTCTTCTGCCTACCTTGGTTGTAGCGGGTGGCGGTTTGGAGTCACTGTGTGCCTTTCTATCAGCTCGAACCAGTCTGCCCATTCTCCTCTGACCTCTGGCATCAACAAGGCATTTCCGCCCACAGAACTGCCGCTCACTGGATGTTTTTTCTTTTTCGACCATTCTCTGTAAACCCTAGAGATGGTTGTCGTGAAATCCCAGTTAGATCAGCAGTTTCTGAAATACTGGAGACCAGCCTTCTGGCACCAACAACCATGCCACGTTCAAAGGCCTCAAATCACCTTTCTTTTTCCCCTACTGATGCTCGGTTTGAACTGCAGGAGATTGTCTTGACCATGTCTACATGCCTAAATGCACTGAGTTGCCGCCATGTGATTGGCTGATTAGAAATTAAGTGTTAATGAGCAGTTGGACAGGTGTACCTAATAAAGTGGCCGGTGAGTGTACATGTGCAAGCAGTTTGCACATGAACGTGCAAAGTCAGATTGAAAACTGGCGCACGGCGCTTAGTAAATGTGCGCCTCTGTTTTTTAGTTTTTTTATACAAAGTTTGTTGCAAGGTAAATGTCAGATGATATTTACCCTCTGGATCCAGGGCTTTTATCTCACTTTAAGTATAATGATGATGAATCCACTAATCCTGTGACACTGGTCAGACCTACAAGCAGCGTTCTTACAGGCTTACACATGACCTTGTCCACGTCTCATCCCTCATTATGCAAATATGCAGATCTCTGTGACCTTCAGAGCAGAAGCCAAAACTTGCTTTTTAATGACTGTTACATTATCCAGAGACGAGAATGAAATCATTGACTTCTCTCATCCTGTTTCATTCCTCATATCTGAGCCGAATAAATTCCCAGTTCTATTAGGGAAGAATCGGCTGAAGTATATATCAGTGTCTCCTCGGTAAGTAACCTTAGGTATTAATTAACCTGTACTTACAGAGCTGACCTGAAACACTACAGGGACGACAAGATGTCAGCCCATCATTTCTAAAAATTCCTCATGCATCGGGGATATGCATCCATTAATATGAATATCCAGGCCTGGGGTGGTGGGCGACCTCTATGTGTCCAGCTGAAGGATCAGTTTGGGGATATTTTTCATCTTATTTAATGTGCATTTAAAGTTTGATTTTTCACTTGATTTTAATAGGATTTAATAGCGTCTGTGTTAAGTCACTAGAACTCCTTTAAATCAATTGAAGATGTCTCCTAAGTGGCTATTCAGCATAATTACAACCTGCGCGCTGCATATTTAGAGGTTATGTACTTACCTAGAAATACTCCAGACATGCTGACTTCTTAAATCATAGCGCCAATTACCACACCAAATCTGACTTAAAGGGACACTAACATGAAAAGAAGCAATTTTTGCCTAAGGGAAAACTGTCACCAGGAGACTCTGAAACCCAAGAGACGTCTGGTGGCCTAGACTTGAAATAAAGAATTTTATGGGGGACTTGTCAATTGTCATGACATTTTGATATATACTTGATAAAACCACATTTTACTGCATCTTTTCCTTCCTAGGAAATAATAAAATGAGAACTGGGTGTTACAATTATATTTGTTAAAGGGGTGGGCCCTTACACAGGCCCAGCGCCAACACTCGGCTTACCCAGGCAAGTGCCACGGCCCAAGGGTGCTAGAGGGGCCCACTTGGGCGGCGGAAAAAACTGTCGGCCCTGGAACAATTGTACCAGTGTTGCTTTAAGACACGGGTACAAATGATCACCTTCCGGCTCTTGTTAACTGCCCCTATGCTGCGCTCATCGGTACCGCAACATAGAGGCAGAGTCTAAGACTCACCTTTCCTTGCTCCCTCGAAGTGACGCTCCCCACTTCATAGCCGGCACGAACAGCAGGAGCATGCTGAAGAAAGAAGGTGGCTGCCGCTAGTTCGGGGAGTGAGGAAAGGTGAGTTTTTTTTTCCCCAGAGTGGGAGGGGGAACAGTGTGAATAATGAGGGGCGGAAGTGTGGCTAATGAGGGGGGACAGGGTGGCTAATGGGGGGACAGTGTGGCTTATGGGGAGACACAGTGGCTTATAGGGGAAAGCGTAGCTACAGGGGAAAACAGTGTCGCTTATGGGCAGGACAAGTGTGGCTTATGGGGGTACAGTGTGGCTTATGTGTGGGGGGACAGTGTGGCACTAAGGCTCTGTTGCCCAGGGGCCTACTTAAACTGAGAAACAGCCCGGCCCTAAAATAGTCCAATTCTACCATTAACTACTGGACAGTGTGAGGCCGATGTAATACAACTGTGCTCGGTCCAGACTGTAGACAGGGCAGATTTCATAGACAAGCCATGGTTCCAAGGATAGGACTCTAAGCATCATACTGATAATATAATGCAAGGAGCCCCTTCTTCCCCTCAGACCAGCAGCAGTGGATTATAAGGGTGACTAAAGCAAAGGAGTCACATAGTGATATCTGATGCAAAGAGTCCATTCCAATCCATGGAATAGCAGCGCCGGACTATTTGGGTAACTAGAACTAAGGACTTTGAGCATTATAGTGATATAGAATGCAAGGAGTTACGTCACTTTGGTACAATATAGAATTATGATACATGAAGATTGATATTCTGAAAAAAATACAAATACATCAGATGTGAGGAAAGCTCCTTTCACTGAGCTGGAATAAAGGATCTCACTTTTGATACTCAGATTCGCTGACACCTGAAAATATTTGTAGGTCACCTCCAGTGCCATATGAAAGGCTCTGTTTTAAGATTTGGAGCCTGGTATCCTATTTTTTTATGTTTTAGATTTTTTGCTAAATAAATGAAAGAATGCAGATAATTATAAACTGAAGTACAGGCGGTCCCCTACTTAAGAACACTCGACTTACATACAACCCCTAGTTACAAACGGACCACTGGATTTTGGTAATTTATTGTACTTTCGCCCTAGGCTACAATGATCAGCTGTAACAGTTATCAAATGTGTCTGTAATGAAGCTTTATTGTTAATCTTGATTGTTATGACAACCCAACATTTTTAAAATCCAATTGTCACAGAGACCAAAAAAAGTTCTGGCTGGGATTACAATGATAAAATATACAGTTCCGACTTACATACAAATTCAACTTAAGAACAAACCTACAGACCCCATCTTGAATGTAAAACAAGGACTGTCTGTATTAGTTCTCTCATAAAGTAAAGGTACAGCATATGGGCCCCCTAGGCCTCTTGGGCCCAGTTGCGACCGCATCCTTTGCACCCTCTAAAGTTACACCTCTGCTCTATCCCTTCTGTGGAGGGAAAGGCTTACAATTTCAAATATTTTATACTTTATATATAGTATATTTTATACCTCAAATATTTTGAGCCACTTTTGAAAAGTGTAAACATTTTAATGCAAAATAAATCTAATAAAACAAAGTAATAAGATAATTTCCACCATGTGCGAAATGAAGTGAAAAGTTGTGCAAATGTATCAATACACTTAGAACTTTTTGATAAATGAGGAGGCGTCCACGAATTAATAGAAATAAGAGACACATCTTTCTAACAATTCATTCGGGTCAGGTGGCAGGTGGTCAGGACAGACGGATGCCTAGTTGGGCTCCGGGGTAATGCAAGAACATGTCAAGGAAATGTGACCTGCCCATGATGGGGGCAATCTTCTGGGCTGGAAGCACCTGTCAGTGTTATTAGGGTGACTAGAGCCAAGGCGATGTGACTGGAAGGATTACGTGATAACTTACGAGACAAGTCAGGTTTCCATCAACCAGAATTATGAATCTACTTAACCCCAGGATTGAGGATTCTTAATTACACTCATGTATATGGAGTAGACACCTGTTTGAGACATATGGAGGAGCTTTTAGTAAAAAGTATTTACACAATCTCATCCATGTGTTGTGGAAAAAGAAATCTACATAGAAAGTGTATGGAAATCGTCTGTAGGGCGTCACATATACCCAGTGTCATATGACGACTGCAGCCAAACCCAAGGAGTAAGAACCTGTTGTTGGTGCAATTTGTTTTCAACCTACTCCTTCTTGTAGCATCAAAAACCACTAAGAAACATCTATTCTGTGACTGTGACATCACTGTAATTTCACTATGTGCTTGATATTACTATTGTGATTTCATTGAATCCGTTTTCCTTTTTCTGAAAAATCACTGTGTACTATCCATATACTGTGACATCACTGTGTGTATTATCCATATACTGTGACATCACTGTGTGTATTATCCATATACTGTGACATCACTGTGTGTATTATCCATGTACTGTGACATCACAGTGTGTATTATCCCTGTACTGTTACATCACTGTATGTACTATCCCTGTACTGTGACATCACTGTGTGTATTATCCCTGTACTGTGACATCACTGTGTGTATTATCCATGTACTGTGACATTCACTGTATTACTATCCCTGTATGTGGACTTCACTGTGTGTATTATCCCTGTACTGTGACATCACGTGTGTATTATACCTGTCTGTGACATTTCATTGTGTGGCTTATCCTGTACTGTGACATCACTGTGTGTATTATCTCTGTACTGTGCCTATTCATGTGTGTATTATCCCTGTACTGTGAAATCACAGTGTGTCTTATCCCATGTATTGTTACATCACGTGGATGTACTATCCCTGTACTGTGATTCATCACTGTGTGTATATCCTGTCCTGTGACATCCTGTGGTATATATCCCCGTACGGTGACATCCTGGGTGTATTATCCATGTACTGGGAGCATCACTGTAGGTATATCCCTGACTGTGACATCACTGTGTGTATTATCCCGTACTGTTACATCCTTTGGTATTTATACTGTACGGTGACATCATTGTGTGTATTAATTTTTCCCCCCCTGTACGGTGACATCCACTGTGTGTTATCTCTGTACTGTGACATTCTGGTGTGTACTATCCCTGTACTGTGGGATCATCACTGTGTGTATTATCCGTATGTGAAATAGCTGGATTTACTATCCCTGTACTGTGACATAACTGGGTGTATTATCCTGTATTATGAATCTTTGTGTAATTGATCCCGTGTACGTGTGACATCACTGTGTGTAGTTCTACCTGTATGTGACAATCACTGTGTGTATATACCTGTATGTGACATCATTGGTGTATTGATACCGTACTGTGAATCATTGGTGTATTATCCATGTACTGTTGGACATCACTGTATGTACTATCCCTGTCTGTGACACTCAATGGGGTTATCCTGGTTATTATGACATCACTGTGTGATTTATCCCTGTACTGTGACCTCATGTGTGTAGTAACCTGTACTGTGACATCATTTGTGGTATATCCGTACTGTGACATCACTGTGGTAATATCCTGTTTACTGTGACCTCACTGTACTGTAGTATCCCGTACTGTGACATCACGGGGTATATCTCTGTACTTGACATCACTGTGTGTATTATCCTGTTCCTGGTGACATCACGGTGTGTATTAGTCCTGATACTGTTAATCACTGTCTGTTACTATCCCTGTATTATGACATCACTGTGTTTCTTATCCCAGTGCTTTATATGACTGTGTGTAGATCTCTGTACGTGACATCACGGATGCTGTTTATACCTGTACTGTACATCATTGGTGTATTCTCCAGGTACGTGACATCATGTGTGTGTTCCATGTCCTGTGGACATACTGTATGTTACTATCCCTGTACTTGTGACATCACTGGTGGTATTATCCTGTAATGGACATCACTGGGTGTATTTTCAGGTGACGGGGACATCCCTGTATGTACTATCCCTGTACTCGGGACATCACTGTGTGGATTATCCTGTACATGTGAAATTCACTGTGTTTTTATCCATGTACTGTGACATCACTGTATTGTACTATCCCTGTACTGTTACACACTGTGTGTATATCCTGTACTGTGGACATCACAGTATGTACTATCCCTGTACTGTGGAATCACTGGGGGTATATCCCTGTTACTGTGACTAATTGGTGTATATCCCTGTACTGTGACATTCACTGGGTGTATTTCTCTGTACTCGTGAAATCATTGTGTGATACCCTGTACTGGGACATCACTGTGGGTATTATCCCTGTACTGTGACATCAATCGTATGTACTATACTGTTTTTGTTGTACGTGAATCACTGGGTTGTATCTATTCCCTGTATTATGACCTCACTTGATTACCTGTGTACTGTGACATCACTGTGTGATTAACCTGTTACTGGACATCCATTGTGTGTATCTATCCCTGTAGTGTGACATCACTGTGCCTGTTTATCCCTTGTACTGTGACATACTGTGTGTATTATCCATGTACTGTGACATCATTGTATGTACTATCCCTGTACTGGGACACCTACTGCTGTTATTATTCCCTGTATTGTGGATCACTGTATGTTACTATCCTGTACTGTGACATCACTGGGTGTATTATCCCTGTACTGTGAAATCATGTGATGTATTATCCATGTAAGTTACATCCTGCTGTGTATTATCTCTGTACTGTGACTCATTGTGTGATTATCCCTGTCACTGTGACATCACTGTGTGTATTATCCGTACTGTGACATCAAGTGTGTATTATCCCTGTACTGTGACATCACTGTGTGTATTATACCTGTACTGTGACATCATTGTGTGTATTATCCCTGTACTGTGACATCACTGTGTGTATTATACCTTTACTGTGACATCACTGTGTGTATTATCCCTGTACGGTTACATCACTGTATGTACTATCCCTGTATTATGACATCACTGTGTTTATTATCCCAGTGCTATTATATGACTGTGTGTATTATCTCTGTACTGTGACATCACGGTGTGTATTATCCCTGTACTGTGACATCACTGTATGTACTATCCCTGTACTGTGACATCACTGGGTGTATTATCCCTGTATTATGACATCACTGTGTTTATTAGCCAAGTACTATTACATGACTGTGTTTACTATCTCTGCACTGTGACATCACTGTGTGTATTATCCCTGTACTGTGACATCACTGTGTGTATTATCCCTGTACTGTGACATCCCTGTGTATATTATCCCTGTACTGTGACATCACTGTGTGTATTATCCCTGTACTGTGACATCACTGCGTGTATTATCTCTGTACTGTGACATCACTGTGTGTATTATCTCTGTACTGTGACATCACTATGTGTATTTTCCCTGTGCTGTGACATGACTGTGTGTATTATCTCTGTACTGTGACATCACTACGTGTATTATCTCTGTACTGTGACATCACTACGTGTATTATCTCTGTACTGTGACATGACTGTGTGTATTATCTCTGTACTGTGACATCACTACGTGTATTATCCCTGTACTGTGACATCACTGTGTGTATTATCCCTGTACTGTGACATCACTATGTGTATTTTCCCTGTACTGTGACATCACTGTGTGTATTATCCCTGTACTGTGACATCACTGTTTGTATTATCCCTGTACTGTGACAGCACTGTGTGTATTATCTCTATACTGTGACATCACTGTGCGTATTATCCCTGTACTGTGACATCACTGTGTGTATTACCCCTGTACTGTGACATCACTATGTGTATTTTCCCTGTACTGTGACATCACTATGTGTATTTTCCCTGTACTGTGACATCACTGTGTGTATTATCTCTGTACTGTGATGTAAGTCCAGTAGGTTTCTCTGCCTCCCTATGAAATAACTTTCTATATACTTTGCCGTGTGGAGAGTAAACAGTAAATAGTTGTTCAGACTTTTGGTTGATGGCTGTCAAGGGCATTCATAACGTGAGCTTACATCTGTAGTGTGTGATGAAAACATGGCACATGGCGGGCCGCACGCTGCCGGCCTGTAAATTACGGAGCCGATGGGCGATTATGATCTATAGCTGTAACTCCAGCAAGGCTGAACGCCGCTGAAGGATTCGCACATGAAAGCAGCAGTGACAGGGAGCGTGCGCTCTCCAATTTGAAGCATGACATTTCTAAGTATTCGGAGCAGTCGGCAGGCGGGTGAAGCATGTAGTATACCATCCACGTCAGTAAATTCCCGCATGCCTTAGGTAAACAAATACATTGCTTTCTAATTGGCAGCAGCGCCAGAATAGCCTCTTTGATCTCGGTACAATGTGGAATGAAAATACAGTTTGAGGATTAGACTCCTCCGCTGCAAATAAACCAGGAAGAATTACACCATATCCCTTTAATAACCGGCTTCTCTTTAATTCCCATCAGATATAACGCACATCTTATACATTGAGACGGATACATACCATCGCTTGTTTCTCAAGTGTTGTACTACGTTCTCTGCCAAGGGCGGGGATGTGGAAGTCAAACTCATGGCAATCTCAAAATTCCCATACATGGAAAAGAATTCCAGGACCTACTATGGCCTCCGAGACATCAAGCAAATGATTCAACTTGGTGTCCTCGGTGACACGCCAGGCATCTCCACTAGACAGCCGCTCCAATGGAGTATTTGGCCTGGATGTAAAGCACAAGAGAGATGTAAAGATCACAATATGCGCCTCTGCTGTTTATACTTTACCCGATATTCCAGGCGCTTATTACATTAGACGTTATTATCCTAATCTGAGCCCGGAAAATACGGGGATGAACAGATGACTGCTTTATGCCGCATTCATGGAAGTATAGGCGGTCACCTACTTAAGAATACTTGACTTACAGACGGGGTTCTCTGGATCTACAATTATAAAATATACACTTTCGACTTGCATAAAAATTCAACTTAAGTACAAACCTAAAGAACCTATCTTGTACGTAACCCGGGGACTGCCTGTACATGGTAGAAATAGGACAGGTCAAAGCAGAGATGGGTTGTTTTGCGTCTGGGGGTAGGAGACATAAAATATTGGGGCACATTTACTAAGGGTCCGTGGACCGCATTTTCGTCAGGTTTCCCAACTTTTTCCTTTTAGTGCCGCATTTAGAAGGGGTTTCGGCGCACGTGATCGGATTTTGGCGCAGTCATGCCGACTTTCATGCGACACACTTCGGGGGGCGGACAACCCGGCTGATTCGGACTGAGGGCGGGATTTAACATTCAAAATTGTGTCGCAACCCATGCACTTTCATGCATCGGGAAGAACAAGGTGAACTCTCGCGGACCTGAGCAGGGAAGCGACACACGTAGGAAATTGGACGCACAATCTCAGTGAATCGCGCCAGCTCCGAATCCTGGTCGGTGAACGATTAGGGACAGGGTTAAGTGAACCATAGGCTCACTGAAGGGAGGCGACTCCCATGGTTTATGCAAAGAGCCAGCTCTTTGTGCTGGTTCATTCGCGAATGTCCCATCACTATTGTGCCTTATGATTGATGTTAAGGGAGCTGCCTTCAATGTAGTTTTTAGGCAGAGATTATGGTATGTCCCTCTCAAAAAAAGGTGACAGATGCCATTTTGTGAAAGAGATGAATAACCGGTCAACAAGTTTAAAACTGCTGTTACGGGAACAGCATGATAAAATGTACCGGATCTGATTTCACCCATGGGATCCATTCTTCTCTATGTGCTCTATGGTTTAGGACACTTGTCAGTATACTAAAATAGTTTATGTCAGGTTCTTATATTTAGTCTATGATACATATGATGGAAAGTATCCTTAGTAGCTATAACCCTAACACTTCATTATTCACATCTTGATGGAGAGGACAGCTATATATTTTCCTGAGGCTGCAGACCTCAGATCATACAACACAAGATGGTTCTTTTCATTTACAAAGTATGCTTTCTTCTGGAACTCCAAAGAGCTGTGATAGCATGTTGAGTCAGAGGCTAACTTGGAAGCCCACCATATGCTTTAGTAACTTCAGATCCAACTAGTAATCTTGGCATATGTGGGTGAAAGAAGGAAACTCTACCCAACACATGGTAGATATTTGATGGTCCTCTGCACATGAAAGAGAGGCGCACATGTGCACTACAAGGTCACGGGCGTTTGTGTAGGATCTCATTATACATGCATGATAAGTAGAGACAAGTTCTCCTACACTTGGTGATTTAAGCAGTGAATAATATGAAAAACATGCACAGATCTCCTGAAGTTGTTCTTGAAGGTGAAGAATTTGCACCGTGTTATACTATTTGGAAAAACAGTGTGAAACATGTTCCAGAATCTTATAGTAAGTTGTTCTGAAGATGACCATAATGAATAACAGACTTCACTCATGGACTTACATCTTGAGAATTTACACATATACACAAACTATCTTAGATGAATAAGGATTAGAGATTAGCGAGTATACTCGTCCGAGCTTGATGCTCGTTCGAGTATTAAGGTACTCGAAACGGCTCGTTGCTCGGACGAGTATTTCCCCTGCACTCGAAGATCGGCATTTTAATTAAAAAACACAGTGAAGAACATATAGAATAGAAATAAAAACAGTGAACACAGTGACACAGCTCATTTAAGTGAAAAAACACAGGTAAAGAAACACAGTGAAGAATAGATTACAGATGTTCGCAATCTGCTTACTTGTCGGAAGATACGCGCCGTGTAACGGTGCGAACAAAATGACATGGAAGAACAATATTATGTGGTGATGAACAATTAACAGTTGAGAAAATGTGAACGAGAGACACCGGGAGCAGCAACCCTATGAAACAACCGGGGAGCAAGCACGAAGACCTCGGGCCAGTTTCCAACGGGAGAATCGGGCAGCAACACTGAGCGGCACGGAGACATAAGTGGGCAACGGAGACATAGGGGCACGGAGACATAGGGGCACAGAGACATAGGGGCACAGAGACATAGGGGCACAGAGACATAGGGGCACAGAGACATAGGGGCACAGAGACATCGGGGCACGGAGACATCGGGCAGCGGCACGGAGACATCGGGCAGCGGCACGGAGACATCGGGGAGACTTCAGTGGAAGAAGAGCAGCGGATCCCGGGACAGCGTATCTCCCGACAAGTAAGCAGATGTGCTGAACATCTGCAATCTATTCTTCACTGTGTTTTTCACTTAAATGATCTTGTGTTCACTGTTTTTATTCTATTCTTCACTGTTCTTCACATCTGCTAACTTGTCGGGAGATAATATACGCGCGGAACAGTGAAGAATAGATTGCAGATGTTTGCATACATCTGCTAACTTATCAGAAGACATTGGGGCAGATTTACTTACCCGGCCCATTCGCGATCCAGCGGCGCGTTCTCTGCACAGGATTCGGGTCCGGCTGGGATTTAAGAAGGTAGTTCCTCCGCCGTCCACCAGGTGGCGCTGCTGCGCCGAAAATAATCTTAACGCCCCGGAATGCACCATCCCATAGCAGGTGAAGGTGAGCGCTTCCCAAGCGACACATTTCGGTTTTTAAATGCGGCGGTTTTTCCGAATACGTTGGGTTTTCATTCGGCCACGCCCCCCGATTTCTGTCGCACGCATGCCGGCCCCGATGCGCCACAATCCGATCGCGTGCGCCAAAAACCCGGGGCAATTCATGTACAAGCGGCGCAAATCGGTAATATTCGGGTAACACGTCGGGAAAACGCGAATCGGGCCGTTAGTAAATGACCCCCATTCTTTTTCAATTAATTAACACATTTTATTCCTGAACCATGGTCCCTTTGAAAAATGCTCGAGTCTCCCATTGCTTAATATGGTAAATCTATAGACCATATATCAAAAGCTACAAACTAGACAGCCTATCCTCCAGAATCCATCTCTTATTCTGTGTCAAATCGGTCATGCTTGGACAGAACATGACGTTTGGATGGGTTTAATAATGAATCATGATGTCCGAAGTAGGGAAACCATGTATGAAGGAGATGACTAGTCATCTATGTGTTGACTAGTAGAGATGAGCGAGTATACTCGTCCGAGCTTGATGCTCGTTCGAGTATTAAGGTATGCAATCCAGTTTTCCTTTTCTGAAACAATCTTACTGCATGTACTAATCCATAGTACTGGTACATCACTGTCATGTAATATCCCTACTCCTGTGACTCAACTGATGTATATAATTACATCCTATACTTTGACATCAAACTGTGTGTTAATTCATCCCGGTACCCTACGCGCGCACAAACATCACAGTGTGATATTATCCCTGTACTGTGACAAAATCAAACTCGTCTGTACTATCCCTGTACTGTGACAAAACTCACTGTGTGTTATTAACCTATCCCATGTTACTGTGACCAAACCATCACTCATTGGGAGTAATACACATGTACACCCTACGTGCCACCTCACTGTATGTACTGATCCTGTCCTCCGTGACATCACTGTCAGTAGTCTTATCACCTGTCACTGTGACACACCAATCCTAGTAAACCCCGTGTATTAACTAACCTGTACTAGTGCTGACCCACCCCCACCCCAAATCATTGTGGTGTGGGGGTATTATCACACTGTACATGTGCATCACTCCGTGCTTTATTAATCTCCCTGTACACCAGTACCACATCATCAGTAGTGTATATCCCTGTACTGTGCATACAGCAAAGTGTGATATTACCCTGTACCAGTTAACAACCATCACTGTATGTACTACCTGGTCCTGGACATCACTGTGTGTATTATCTCTGTACTGTGACATCATTGTGTGTTTATTGCCCTGTCTGTGCAACATCACAGTGTGTATTATCCTGTACTGTACATCACTGATGTACTATCACCTGTACTGGTGACATCACTGTGTGTATTATCCCTTGTACTGTTGTGACATCACTGTTTTTACAGTACTGTAATACTGGGATTCCATGTACTGTGACATCAATGTATGTATATCCCTGGTACTTGACATCATGTGTGTATATCCATACATCATTGTGTTAACTGTCTGTAGACATCATTGTGGTGTAGTATCCTTCGTCACCTGTGTGTATATCTTGTATGTTGCTAGTTATTCAGTATACATCACTGTGTGTATTATCCCGTACTGTGGCACCCCTGTATGTATATCCTGTACTGTGACATCAATGGGTGTATTCCCTGATTATGACATCACTTTGTGTATTATCCTGTACTGGCATCACTGTGTGTATTATACCTGTACTGTGGACAGTCAGCTGTGGATTATACCTGTAACTGTGACTAATCATTGTGTGTATTATAACGGTACTAGTGACATCATAATTGTGGTCTATCCTACAACAACTGTCATGTGCATCACTGTATGGCTATGCCCATGATAACTTGTGACATCACTGGGTGTCATTCCCTGTATTATGGAATCACTGTGTGGTATTACCCTGTCATTGACATCACGTGTGTATATACCTGTACTATGACATCATTGGTGTATTCATCCTGTACTGTGACATCAATGTGTGTATTCATCCCTGTACTGTGACATCACTGTATGTACTATCCCGTATCCCGTGTGACATCAACTGGGTGATTATCCTCTGTACTGTGACATCACTGTGTGTATTAATCCCGGTACCTGTGACACTCACTGTGGTATTATACCATGTTACTTTTTACCCTGTTGTACTATCCACTGTATATGACATTTCACTTGGTTTATTATCCAGTGCTATTATATTGACTGTTTGTATTATCTCTGTACTTGTGACATCACGGTGGTATTATACCTGTACTGTGACATCATTGGGTGGTATTATCCCTGTACTGTGACATCACTGGTGTTTATCCATTGTACTGTGACATCACTTGTATGTACTATCCCGGTTGTGACATCACGTGTGTGTATTACCCGTGTACTGTGACATCACTGTGTGTATTATCCATTGTGCTGTGAATCACTGATGTACTAATCCTGTACTGTGACACACTGTGTGTATTATCTCTGTTACGGACATCACTGTGTGTTATTATCCATGTACTGTGACATCACTGTATGTACATCCACTGTACTTGGACATCACTGTGTGTATTATCCCTGTACTGTAATCACGTATGACTATCCTGTACTGTGACATCCTCGTGTGTTATTATCCCTGTCTGTGACATCATTGTGTGTATTATCC
Organism: Engystomops pustulosus; assembly: GCA_019512145.1. NCBI lineage: Eukaryota > Metazoa > Chordata > Amphibia > Anura > Leptodactylidae > Engystomops > Engystomops pustulosus. The sequence goes on along the minus strand of CM033650.1, from coordinate 22,936,454 downwards.
TGTATATTCTGTTTACTGGACATCACTCGTTGTATATCTCTGTACTTGACACATTGGGTGTATTATAATCCCTGTACTGTGACATCACTGTGTGGTATTATCCCTGTACTGTGACATCAGCTGTATGTACTATCCTGTACTGTGACATACACTGGTGTGTTAGTATCACTTATATGCCACACTTTGTGGTATTATCCCTTACTGTGACATCACTGTGGTGTATTACCTGTACTGTGACATCATTGTGGTGTTTATCCCGTGACTGTGACATCACTGTGGTGTATTACTCCCTGTACTGTGACATCAACTGGTGTGTATATCCATGTACGTGACATCACTGTAATTACTATCCTGTACTGTGACACCATGTGTGTATTTCCCTGTACTGTGGTCATCACTGTATGTACTATCCCTGTACGTGACATCACTGTGTGGTCTTATCCCTTTCGTGACATCATTGTGGTGTATTATCCCCGTACTTGATGACCACTGTGTGTATTAATCCTCTGTACTGTGACATCATTGTGTGTATTAATCCTGTACTGTGACATCACTGTGTGTATTATCCCTGTACTGTGACTCACTGTGTTGTATTCATCCCTTGACTGTGAAACATCACTGCTATGTACATCATCCGTACGGTGGACCAATGGGTGTAGTGGGGTAAGAATGCTCTGTTATGACATCGTACCTGTGTGTATTATCCCTGTACGTGACATCACTGTGTGTTATCACCTGGTACTGTTGACATCATTGTGTGGTATTAGCCCGTATGTGACATCACTGTGTCATGCAACTTGTCCCGTCTGTGACATCACGTGTGTGTATGATCCTGTACTGTGACATCATTGTGTGTATTATCCCTGTACTGTGACATCACTGTGTTTATTATTACACTCTTTACATACGGTGACATCACTGTGGTATTATCCCTGTACGGTTACATACATGTTTGATGTACTAATCCCTGTATTATGACATCACTGTGTTTATTATCGGCTACATGACTGGTAATCTCTATGTGCATGACGTGTGATGTATTATCCTTTGTACGGGGACATGCACGGTGGGTACGTATCCCTGTACTGGAGGAACAGCACTGTGTGTCTAATCCCTGGTGATGTGACAGTGGGCAGAGCAAGTGGGGTGGAGAATGTAAGGTCGTCGGTGGTGGGTCTGTTTTGCGGTGTATGTATTCTTTTATATAGGTTTTTGATTTATAGTCAAGTACTATTACATACTGTGTTTACTATCTCTGCACTGTGACATCATGTGTGTATTTCCCTGTACTGTATGCATCCACTGGTGTATTATCCTGTCACTGGTGTGACATCCCTGTGTAGATTATCCTGTCTACTGTGACATCACTGTGTGTATATCCCTGGTACTGTACACATCACTGCGTGTATAATCTCGTACTTACCATCACTGTTGTGTATCTCTGTACTGTGACAATCACTATGTTTATTTCTCCCTGTGCTGTGACATGACGTGTGTATTATCTCTGTCACTGTGACATCACTACGTGTTATTCGTATATGACTCATACTGTATTCCTGTGACTTGACACTTAACTGGTGTATTATCTCTGTACTGTGACATGACTCGTGTGTATTATCCGTACTGTGCATCACTTAGTGTATTATCCCTGTACTGTGACATCACGTGTATCTACGCTATCTATGTGATTTAACTCCTGACTAGTGCAATCATCACTGTGGTGTATATCCCTGTACTGTGACATCACCTTTTTGTATTATCCCTGTAACTGTGACAGCACTGTGTGTATTATCTCTATACTGTGACATCACTTATGCGTATTACCCCTGTACTGTACATCACTGTGTGTATTAACCCCTGTACTGTGACATCAACTATTTGTATTTTCCCTGTACTGTGACATCACTATGTGTATTTTCTCTTTCCCTGTACTGTGACATCACTATTGTGATTTTCCCTGTACTGTGACATCACTGTGTGTAATTATCTCTGTACTGTGATGTAAGATCCAGTAGGTTTTCTCTGCCTCCCTATGAAAAACTTTCTATATACTTTTGCCGTGTGGAGAGTAAACAGTAAATAGTTTTTTCAGACTTGGTTGATGGCTGTCAAGGGCATTCTAACTGAGCTTACATCTGTAGTGTGTGATGAAAACATGGCACATGGCGGGCCGCACGCTGCCAGCTGTAATTACGGAGCCATGGCGATTATAGATCTATAGTGTAACATCGCACAGGCTGAACGCGCTGAAGGATTCGCACATGAAAGCAGCAGTGACAGGGAGCGTGCGCTCCTCTACCCATTTGAAGCATGACATTTCTAAGTATTCGGAGCAGTCGGCAGGCGGGTGAAGCATGTAGTATACCATCCACGTCAGTAAATCCCGCATGCCTTAGGTAAACAAATACATTGCTTTCTAATTGGCAGCAGCGCCAGAATAGCCTCTTCTTTGATCTCGGTACAATGTGGAATGAAAATACAGTTTTAAGTGATTAACCGCCTCCGCTGCAATAACCAGGAAGAATTCAACACCATATCCCTTTAATAACCGGCTTCTCTTTAATTCCCATTATCAGATATAACGCACATCTTATCATTGAACGGATACTACCATCGCTTGTTCCTCAAGTGGTTGTACTATACGTTCTCTGCCAGGGCGGGAGTTGGAAGTCAAACTCATGGCAATTCATCAAAATTCTCCATCATGGAAAAGAATTCCGGACCTACTATGGCCTCCGAGACATCAAGCAAATGATTCACTTGGTGGTCCTCGGTGACACCCAGGCATCTCCACTAACAAGCCGCTCCAATGGAGTATTTGGCCCTGGATTTAAAGCACAAAGAGATGTAAGATCACACAATATGGCGCCTCTGCTGTGTTAGCTTTCACTAACCCGATATTCCAGGCGCTTTATACATTATTAGACGTTTATTATCCTAATCTAGAAGCCCGGAAAATACGGGATGAACAGATGACTGCTTTATGCCGCTTCATGGATTATAGGCGTCACACTACTTAAGAATACTTGACTTACAGACGGGGTTCTCGTTTATCTACAATTATAAATATACACTTTCGACTTGCATAAAAATTCAACTTAAGTACAAACCTAAAGAACCTATCTTGTACGTAACACCGGGACTGCCTGTACATGGTAGAAATAAGGACAGGTCAAAGCAGAGATGGTGTTGTTTTGCGTCTGGGGGTAGGAGACATAAAATATTGGGGCATTTACATAAGGGTCCGTGGACCGCTTTTCGTCAGGTTTCCCAACTTTTTCCTTATTAGTGCCGCATTTAGAAGGGTTTCGGCGCACGTGATCGGATTTTTGGCGCAGTTCATAGCCGAACTTTCATGCGACACACTTTCGGGGGGGCGGACAACCCCGGCTTGATTCGGACTGAGGGCGGGATTTAACATTCAAAATTGTGTCGCAACCCATGCACTTTCATGCATCGGGAAGAAACAAGTGACTCTCGCGGACCTGAGCAGGGAAGCGACACACGTAGGAAATTGGACGCACAATCTCAGTGAATCGCGCCAGCTCCTCCGAATCCTGACGTCGGTGAACGATTAGGGACAAGGGTTTAAGTGACAACATAGGCTCACTGAAGGGGCGACTTCCCATGGTTTATTGCTAAAGAGCCAGCTCTTTGTCTGGTTCATTCGCGAATGTCCCATCACTATTGTGCCTTATGATTGATGTTAAGGGAGCTGACTTCAATGTAGTTTTTAAGGCAGAGATTATGGTATGTCCCTCTCAAAAAAAGGTGACAATGCCATTTTGTGAAAGAGATGATAACCGGTCACAAGTTTATAAACTGCTGTTACGGAACAGCATGATAAATGTACCGGATCTGATTTCACCCATGGATCCATTCTTCTCTATGTGCTCTATGGTTTAGGACACTTGTCAGTATAAACTAAATAGTTTATGTCAGGATTTCTTCTATATTTAGTCTATGATCATAGGAATGGAATATCCTTAGTAGCTAAAAACCCTAAACACTTCATTATCACATCTTGATGGAGGGACGCATATATTTTTTCCTGAGGCTGCAGACCTCGATCATACAACACAAGATGGTTCTTTTCATTTACAAAGTTGTTCTTCTGGAACTCCAAAGAGCTGTGATAGCAGTTGAGTCAGAGGCTAACTTGGAAGCCCACCATTGCTTTAGTAACTTCAGATCCAACTAGTATCTTGGCAGTTGTGGGTGAAAGAAGGAAACTCTACCCAACACACAGGTAGATATTTGATGGTCTCTGCACCGAAAAGAGAGGCGCACATGTGCACTACAAGGTCACGGGCCGTTTGTGTAGGATCTCATTATACATGCATGATAAGTGAGACAAGTTCTCCTACACTTGGTGATTTAAGCAGTGAATAATTGAAAAACTGTCACAGATCTCCTGCAAGTTGTTCTTGAAGTGAAGAATTTGCACCGTGTTATACTATTATGGAAAAAACAGTGGTAAACATGTTCCAGAATCTTATAGTAATTGTTCTGAAGATGACCATATGAATAACAGACTTCACTCATGGACTTACTACATCTTGAGAATTTCACATATATACAACAACTATCTTAGATGAATAAGGATTAGAGATTAGCGAGTTACTCGTGCCGAGCTTGATGCTCGTTCGAGTATTAAGGTACTCGAAACGGCTCGTTGCTCGGAACGAGTATTTCCCCTGCTCGAGATCGGCATTTAATTAAAAAAACACAGTGAAGAACATAAGAATAGAATAAAAACAGTGAACACAGTGACCACAGGACTCATTTAAGTGAAAACCACAGTAAAGAACACAGTGAAGAATAGATTACAGAGTTCGACAATCTGCTTACTTGTCGGAAGATACGCGCGGAACGGTGCGAACAAAATGACATGTGAAGAACCAATATATATGTGTGACAAACATTGAGAACACATGTGAACCGGACAGAGACACCGGGAGCAGCACCCAACAACCGGGAGCAGCACGAGACTCGGCAGTTGCACGGAGACAGTCGGGCAGCAACACGAGCGGCACGGAGACATAAGGGGCACGGAGACTAGGGGCGTGAGACATAGGGGCACGGAGACATAGGGGCCACAGAGACATAGGGCACAGAGACATAGGGGCACAGAGACATAGGGGCACAGAGACATAGGGGCACAGAGACATCGGGCACGGAGACATCGGGGCAGCGGCACGGAGACATCGGGTAGCGGCACGGAGACATCGGGAGACTTCAGTGGAAGAAGAGGCAGCGGATCCGGGACAAGCGTAATCTCCCGACAAGTAAGCAGATGTGCTGAACATCTGCAATCTATCTCTCACATGTGTTTTTTCACTAAAAATGATCTTGTGTCACTGTTTTTTATTCTATTCTTCCACTGTTCTTCACATCTGCTAACTTGTCGGGAGATAATATACGCGCGGAACAGTGAAGAATAGATTGCAGATGTTTGCATACATCTGCTAACTTATCAGAAGACATTGGGGCAGATTCTTACCTCTTTCACCCCCTCTTCGCGATCCACAGCGGCGCGTTCCTCTGCACAGGATTCGGGTCCGGCTGGTATTTAAGAAGGTATTCCTCCGCCGTCCACCAGGTGGCGCTGCTGCGCCGAAAATAATCTTATAACGCCCCGGAATGCACCATCCCATAGCAGGTTGAAGGTGAGCGCTTCCAAGCGACACATTTCGGTTTTTAAATGCGGGCGGTTTTTCCGACGACGTTGGGTTTTCATCGGCCACCCCCCCATTTCTGTCGCACGCATGCCGCCCCGATGCGCCACAATTCCGATCGCGTGCGCCAAAAACCCGGGGCAATTCATGTACAAGCGGCGGCAAATCTGTATCATTTCGGGTAACACGTCGGGAAAACGCGAATCGGGCCGTTATAATGACCCCCACACCTTCTTTTTCAATTAATTAACACATTTTTTTCCTAAAAACCATGGTCCTCTTTTAAAAATGCTCGAGTCTCCCATTGCTTAATATGGTAAATTTATAGACCATATATCAAAGCTACAAACTAGAACAGCCTATCCTCCAGAATCCATCTCTTATTCTGTGTCAAAAATCGGTCATGGCTTGGACAGAACATGACGTTTGGATGGTTTAATAATGAATCATGATGTCCGAAGTGGGAAACCATGTATGAAGAGAGTGACTAGTCATCTATGTTTTGACTATAGAGATGAGCGAGTATAACTCGTCCGAGCCTTTTGATGCTCGTTCTACGATTAAGGTAACTCGAAACGGCTCGTTGCTTCGGACGAGTACTTTCCCCTGCCGAATCGGCAATTAATTAAAAACAAAACACAGTGAAGAACAGAAGACAAAATAGGATAAAAAACAGTGAACACAAGTAACAACAGGCTCATTTAAGTGAAAAAACACACGTAAAGAACACAGTGAAAAATAGATTACAGATGTTCGCACTCTGCTACTTGTCGGAATACCGCGCGGAAGTTGCGAAACAAAATAGCATGTGAAACAATATATATGTGTGAGAACACATTGAAGAACACGGTGAGCAGGACAGAGACACCGGGGAGGCAGCACAGAGACACCGGGGACAGCACAACCGAGACATCGGCAGAGTGGCACGGAGACATCGGGCAGCGACACGTGAGCGGCACAGACACAGGGCACGGAGACATAGGGGCACGGAGACAGAGGGCAACGGAGACATCGGCACGGCATCGGGCACGGTGACATCGGGCACGGTGACATCGGGCAGCGGCACGGAGAACTCGGGGCACGGAGAACTCGGGGCACGGAGACATCAGGGCACGGAGACATCGGGGCACGGAGACATAGGGGCACGAGACATCGGGGCACGGAGACGGAGCATAGGGGCACGGAGACATCGGGGCGACGGAGCATAGGGCACGGAGACATGGGCCGAGACATCGGGGCACGGAGACATCGGGGCACGGAGACATCGGGGCACGGTGACATCAATATATACGCGCGGAACAGTGAAGAATAGATTGCAGATGTTTGCATACATCTGCTAACTTATCAGAAGACATTCTTTTTCAATTAATTAACACATTTTATTCCCGAACCATGGTCCCTTTGAAAAATGCTCGAGTCTCCCATTGACTTCAATGGGGCTCGTTATTCGAGACGAGCACTCGAGCATCAGGAAAAGTTCGTCTCGAATAACGAGCACCCGAGCATTTTAGTGCTCGCTCATCTCTATTGACTAGTATTGGGTCTGATCAATACTAAAGCCATAGTCACATAGTGGGAGATTTATCAGTACTTCTACGTCAGTTTTCTGGCCTAAAATGTTGCTTTTTAATAATTTTTTTTTCAACTGAAACCAGACCTACATCAATGGGGCACATTTACTTACCCATCACGTCGCGATCCCCGCTGTCCGTTGTCCGACGAGGATTCGGGTATGCCGCAATTCACTAAGATTGTGCGTTCAATTTCCTGCATGTGTCGCTTCCCCCGCTGAAGTCTGCCAGAGTTCACCTTCTTCTTCCATGTGAGTGCTGATATTGTGACACAATTTGCTTTTTAAATTCCGTGGTTTGTCAGAATCAGTTTGGATTTGTGTCGCATGCAAGCCGGCGCTGATGCAACATAATCCGATTGCGTGCGCCAAAAACCAGGGGCAAATCAGGGCAAAAAGGAAAAATTCAGGAAACCCGACATAATCGCGGTCCGCGGACCCTTAGTAAATGTGCCCCAATATCTTCCATTAGGGAAATTTGAGCACTATGACACGGGAAATTCATCTGTCCATCCCTTTGAGGTCCGGAAAATCGGATCCGGCTTTTCCTGCATTTGGAACACTATAGACTGAATTTATTGTGTAACAGCAAATCCTATGGACATAGTCTTGAAACTAATTTCTGTGAATTTGTTCATCTTTAAAACCTCAAATTTGCCCCCATTAGATCTAGATACATGAGAATTTGTGGACCATCTAATGTGGTTCGTTTGGTTTACACTAATAGATCTCCTCACCACTTATCATCCTTCTGCCCAGCTTCATGACTTCGATGGTGCTTGGATCCATTCCATACTCCATATATTTCCATCAAGCTGAATATTTTTTTTTTGGTAGTTTGTTTGTGTGTGACTACTAATTTTGGCTTCATTCCCATTTGGCAGCTCACCAAAAATGCAGTTAAACCTCGACAAGTCTATGGGAAAACGTCAGTTTCTAATTTCTGAGCTATGCCTGAGAGATCGCCAAATCTTCTGCTAATCTTATGATAACATTGTCTGCATCTGTACAAATAACAATAATATACAACATTCTTTATGGGGGGATATGTCAAGTCAAGGTTAGGGTGCTTTGCCCCTTTCATATGTCTCCGTACTTTCTTACTAAAGTCACGCTGAAAAAGCCATTGATGGCCGGCAATTGGAATTTAATTTCCGGATAGCTGTGTAACGTCTGTCTTCTATTAGAGGGGGCAGGTTGTCATGGCTGCTCGTGAATTATGGAATACATAGTCCTTTAAGATATTGAAACATGCAGAATCTAAAATGTTCTGATCGAAACGGCCTTGAAGATTTCTTAATTATAGGAGCTTCAAGGGACGTCTGAATCTCATTAAAGAGACACAGCAATGTGTATGGAGACTTATTTTTTATGAGACTGCTAAATGTTGGCAGTGTTTTATCTTTTATGCATATTTTGGTGATATCTGCTCTGAGTGTGTGACGCAAGGATGGTAAATAAACTTTATTTTTGGTGTTAACTTGACAAGAATGAATCTATATGTTGGTTCGTAGATTCATTACAAAATAGTCATATTTCAGGCACCAAATTAAATCCGACTCTTCTTTGCTTCGCTACATAACCCATCTGGTAAAATTCTGCTGTTACTCTTCCCAGAGCTCTTAGGTCCAGTTCACACCCTCATTTTGATTTGATTCCCTCCTGCGGGCTCTGTACTTCCATACAGGTGGTCCCCTACTTAAGAACACCCGGCTTACAGATGACCCCTAGTTACAAAAGGACCTCTGGTAATTGGTAATGTACTGTACTTTAGTCCTAGGCTACAATAAACAGCTCTAACAGTTATTAAAGGTGTTTGCAATTAAGCTTTATTGTTAATCCTGGTTCTTATGACAATCCAACATTTTTAAAATCCAATTGTCACAGAGACCAAAAAAATTTGTCTGGAGATAGAATGATAAAATATACAGTTCCAACTTACATACAACTTCAACTTAAGAACAAACTTAAAGAACCTATCTTGTACATAACCCGGGGACTTGTCCTTCAGATTGTTCTGCAATCTGAAGGACGTCACCTAATTAACTGCAGATTGCACAATTATCAAATAAAAATAATCATCACACTGCATTGAACCTGAGAGCCGCGGCTCATTACACTGCACCCCTGCATTTGGACCTCTGTTATTACTAAAACGATAATATTGGAAGTCTCGCAGATCTATTAGAGTGTCTACAGAAATCAATGGACTTTTGATGGATTACGTTAGTGACCGTTTGTACCAAGTCCATTGAGTTTCGTTATTATCGTTTTAGTAAAAAAAAAAAAATCTGTAAAAAAAGTTAATGAAATGAGATAGGACTTTTTGAAAAAAATTTAAAACCTCTGTGTTTAAAAAACTAGAGGGGGTTATATACCAATTTCCAGGACTTGTGGAAACTGGTTCCTACTGAATAGATTTGGACCCAAGTTTGGAAATCTTTTGAAAAAACCTCAGCGAATCGGATCTTTGATTCTTTCATCTTTTAGGTTTACATAATTAAGGCCAATAACAACCAGAATTACTGATGAATTACCATTCCCCCCTGTTCCGTGTTGTGAATTTGGCATTGCCTTAAAGGAAATCTACCACTTGGGTGGACACAATTTAAACTAAATACACTCACTGATCGGCGGTGTTTCCTGCACTCCAGAACATATCTTGATTATACCTGAAACACTTGTATGATGCTAAAAAATTGTCTTTTTAAATGTGCTAATTAGTGGCAGGTGTTCGTGTGGATGTCACACAGGCGGCCCAAAGCTTTTTCAGTTCCTAATTATATGCTATCAAATCTACCTAATCCCATCCCCGTACCTGAGAACCGGAGTCATCAACCACCTCTCGTGAAGCTTCATGAGTGCGAGCGGCTGCTTAACGGGGACAAGCGCTCTCATTCACGAGACTTCGCATGTCACCGGCTCTCAGGCAGGGGGATGGGAGTGGGAAGATATTTTAGCACATAGTAATTTTGAAGTCCACAGGTGCCCCCATTGCTAATTACCATATTTAAAAAAAACGATTTTTTTTGCATTAAACAGGTGTTTAAGGCATATTCTAGACCAGTAATAGTATTTCATTTAAATTATGTCTACCCGAGTGGTAGATTTCATTTAACAATATATACATAAATATTTCATATATAGGGGCAGATTTATTTACCCGGCTGTCGCGATCTCGCGGTGCCTTGTGTGACGAGGATTCGGATCTGCCGCGATTCACTAAACTCGTGCGTCTGAGTTCCTGCATCCGTCGCTTCTGCCCCGAGGTCCGCCGGAGTTCACCTGCTTCTTCCTGGTGCATGTAAGTGCTGATCTTGCGACACAAATCCTTTTTTAAATTCCGCAGTTTGTCTGAATCCGTCGGTTTGTCCAGCGACCTGCCCCCCGATTTCTGCCGCGTGCAAGCCGGCTCCGATGCGCTAAAATCCGGTCGCATGCGCCAAAATCCCGGGGCAATTCGCGCAAAACGGAAATCGGCGGGAAACCGGACAAAAATACAGCGTTCGGACCCTTGGTAAATGATCCCCACAGTTTTAACATTTATATTACACTTAGTGTTGTCAATTTGTCAATTGTAAAATGCTAAGCAAAAGAAACATAGTCATCCCTCTTAACTTTAAAAACAAAACAACAGGGAGTACAAGTCCCAAAAATTAAATAATTTATGTCCCCTCGATCAAAATTCAAATATTCAATAAGCAAATCCTGCCTGTTAAGGGATCATTTAAAACAGTGGTTCTCAACCTTTCTAATGCTGTGACCCCGCAATACAGTTCCTCATGCTGTGGTGACCCCAAACCATGCAACTTGCAGTAAAAGCACAGTAAAATTGCAGCTCCGATGGCTTTAGGCGACCCCCGGTTTTGGTCGTTCGACCCCCGCTGGGGTCCCGACCCACAGGTTGAGAACCACTGATTTAAAACATACACTTTTATTTAGATACTATTAAAATTCTTAGGCTTAACTCTAGCTCAGAGCCCTATAGATGGTTTATCACTAAAACAGGCTTAGACAGGAGGTGATCCCTCTTAACTTTACATAGGGGGATTTTTTTTTTATGCAATTCAATTGCAATTGTAACATAAGAACAGTTTTGCACAAAAATGTGCAACTTTTTGATATTTTATGCTGAAAAGTGAGAAGGACAGAGTAGTAAAAGATGTAACTGTTGTGAATTATAACTCAAATCTATGGCAGATAAGGGCTTTTAGTTTGCATAGATTTCACTTTCTAACAGACAGAACAGGGATGCTCTTAAAACCTGTTCATAAATTGGATGCATCTATCCCCCGGGCACAGTATATCAGGACAGGAAACGTTGTCTTTTATGTAGTTTACATAATTTTGTTTCTTATACGTTGTGAACTCGGTGACCCTAGTCTGTATCAGAACTGGGAAAAAAAACGATTGTAAGTTAATTTTTAATATTCCGACAGTGGCCACCGGATGGCAGTGGGAGATCATCCCCCGCCGCTGCCATGTCACACATACATGGAGCAGGGTGTGTAAATAACCTTCTAAGAAAGAATTGGAGGCATCTAAGAGATGTTGTGCGTTAAACATAAAAGAGGAGCTCGACCGCCTGTGTGAGTGAATTAAAGACGTGTGGACAAAAAGTTATGGAGCCGGCCAGCTCACTTGGCACCTGCCAGCAATGTCCTAGGGCACGTGCCTTGCTTGGTCTGCACGAATTGTGGAACAGCAGAAAATAATCCCAGATTATGATTTATACAAAATTTCATACAAAAGTACTGCTGAGCAATGTTAGATTGGGCCGTCTGGGGCTCATTCATTCCCTACATTATGTGCTCCTTTAGGTATCAGGTCCTATGCACCCCTTAATTTATTTGCTTGTGTAAAAAATTGTCCTTTATGTCTTGTTGCAGCACTTTGCTTTGCCTCCCTTATGTCCGTTTCACTAAATAGGAAGACCCTTACATAAAGGACTGTAATGTGCATTTGTTTTTAATAGTCAGGGGTCGTTGTTGTACAAATTTGATCTAAATTATGTATTTAACAGATTTTTTAAAAATACAAAATGCAAAGTACACTTATTCTCTATACATAAGATCTGCTGGGTCCACAAGAACTGTAGAACTCCATGTGAACGGAGTGGATGGAGGACATATTCATCTCTATGGGATTGCCGATCCATCCGTGGGGGTTCCAACATTCAGACCCACAGTAAATTATTCCCTATCCTATATCATTTATGGGACAATCGCTTTCATTTGTGAATTGACCCTAGAAATGCTCTGTCATCTCTACTGCTCCATGCCCATGGGGCCTGTGGTAACACATTTAGGCCGGCCATCTTTCTATATGTCCTAAAGATCTTCTTGCATGACAGCGCAGACCATCCTGAACGCCTTTGTAATCCATGGTTATTGTAAATTACAGGTTCCAGCCGCATGTAGTGAAGAACGGCTTTAAGGTTCAAACGAGCAACCAAGAAGGAAAGGCGAGGAGCGCTGAACCTGTAATTAACCAAATCATTGATAAATTGAATCACGTCAATCAGGTAGGTAAAATATTCACAAACACTACAGACAATACACACAAAGCAGGTAACTGAACCATAACTATCAATACAGTGTCAAGATAACCGGCTATAAAACATAGACTACAAAATTTGCTAAATTGTGCAAAATTGGAAGATTTGGTAAGTGGTAGAAGGAGAATATTTCTAACTTCATTCTTTTTGTCCTATGAGTCCAGTGAATTTTCTGTAATCACCGTTCCTGGTATTAAAGCAGAGAGGAGCACATGTTTCAAACTTTTGGCTTTTCTTTTTTCTTTAATGGAAACGTACCATCACGGATCTCCCGCATAAGATAGATCTGGCGGCAGGTTCCTGTATTCATAAGCAGCCCAATGCTCTTTTTATTAAAACTTTTAGTGCCCCAGATACAGTATATATATAAAAAGTTAATTTAATATATATGCAAATTTTCTTTGGAGGCTACTGGCTACGCCACGCCCCAGTAGCCCCTTTCGATTCCTCCTATAGGCAGTCTTCGCAACCTCGTCTCTGATCCCGAGCTTATGCACATGCTTTGGAGACAGCGCACGTTGCTGAAGCCTGCGTGTAGGAGGTATTGAAAGAGGCTACTGGGGTTGGGGAGTAGCTGTAGCTCCCCCTTTAAAGTGCGGCTACTCCACACCCTAGTAACTGCCAAAGAAAATTTGCATATTTATATAATAAACTTTTGGTATTTCTGGGCTGCATATAAATACAGGAACCTGCCACGGGATCTATTAGGTTTGCTTTAATTTTTGAGACTTCTCATGGCTCATGTGCAACTTTTTTTTTTTTTTGCACCTAAATCAGCCCATTTTCAAAGTTTACCATTGTGTAGTTTTCTGAGTCATCACCTCAATCCAGATGTGAAAGTTTTAAAAATAAGTCGCAAATTCCGGCGCAAATCTACAGCTGCCCCTGACCAGGCGTAGAAATTAGCTTGTGATTGTGACTTTTTTAACTTTTGTTTTCTAAAGACCAAATTCACTAAAGTGCAAACACCACATATATCAATACGGAAAAACGGCTAAGGTTGTCTAACCATGGACAAAGCCGAGGAAAAGTCCCAAAATACAGACTTATGACACATGTTTCCCATAGTCGCTCTCCGGGCTGCCATGCTGAATTCTTTATAAACAACATTTTGGGTTTTCCATGACTCAAATATTGATGAGAATCGTGGGAGATTCATATGAGACTGTGGGAGTTGGAATCCTGCATCTCCACATCAATCAGATGTCACTAATAACAGCGCTGTACATTCTATTGTGGCAATGCTTGGTATTGCAGCTCAACTCCATTCTAATTAGCCTAATACAGATGACTAATCCTGATAGATCAGTAAAGGGGCAGCAAGTTATTCTCCTTTGCCTACTTAGAATACATGCACACTCAGACATGCATGCATGTGTATAAGGGTGTGTGAAAGAAATACCAATCCGAGGTGTATGGCCACTTTAAGGGTGTGGTCACATGTGGCGCTTGCCTTGCATTCAGAAGTGGAACGAAAGTGCCACATGTATCTGCACTCATAGGATGGTCATATACAATAAGGACCCCATACACAACAGTATATTGATGTAAGCTGATCATATATTGGGGTCCTCTCAATTTTATCCAAGTGGAAAAGTTTCCCAAAAACTTTCGCTAAATCTGTCAGAATTCTGCAAGTAAATGCCTCCTGTGTGTGGCCAAGCTTGGACAGAAATAGTCGGTGAAAATTGTTATCCAACTGCTGTATGTGCAAGAAATTAGAATCATTCCTGGTTAGTTATTATCGTTATGAATGTTTCAATTATTAAGTAAATGATTATTTTCTCCAGGATTATTCCTGGTAGATCTCCTGGTAACGCTTGTTCTCAGAGATGACTGGCGTCTTATATACGTGTGGGAGGAGAAGAACATGATAATTGACTGTGACAGGTCCACTTTAATCAGGAAAGGTCAGGAATGTTCCTTGGCAGCTGACCACATTGTTCTACAGGAAGGGGGGAACGCGGCCCGCTTGTTTCGGGAAAGTGTGATCACTGCTGTGTGATTATTATAACACATACAACAAGACGATTATATAGGAATATATATGATGTTATGTTACAGCTTGTGCACCTGCATGTCCATCACAAGACCATGGACAGATTTCTATCCACTGAAAGTAACCAATGAAGCTTCCTATAGAACGACAGCAAGCAGAGAACTTGAATATGCTGAAGAATTGATACAGAAAGTATATTGGAAAATTGTAGAACTTTTCATTATACAAACAATATCAATTATTTACTGACAGTGGACAACCCCTTTAAATACGTTAACTTTGATGTCCAATTTCTGTTTCTATTTCTTAAACAGGATAATTGTATTCACGTAGAAGACGTAGAATATGTGGTCAGCTCGCCTTATAGTTGAAATAGTCTGTTTTAGCCACCTAACGCCCTTTCTACACTCGCGAGTGTGAATCGATGAACTTGCATCGCACTCGCAATGCATGCTGCCCGGATCGCACGGCCCAAACGCTGCAAACTGGAACTGAACTGATATGCTGAGTTCAGTTCCGGTTTGCAGCGTTCGGGCCGTGCGATCTGAGCAGCACACGATGCGAGTATGGAAGGGGCCCAAGAATTCCTTCAAACCGATACACAGAGGAAGGGAGAGGGAGGAAGGGTGTAACTATGAAAAAGTTGAATCCTCCAGCACTAAGAAATAGGGTAAAAATAGTTCCTTTATTTAATCCATATTGTTAAAAAACATGAAGTCCAACTGCAAAATAAAAAGTAGGCTGACCTACACGTTTCAGGCATTCTCATACAGCCCTTACTCCTGGTCTATTCATAGCTACTAAGCTAGCTAATGTAGTATGAGGAGAGTTCACAGGGTCAGCCCTCATCATGCAAGAATGGATTTTGCGGCATATTGCAGCAAACACCCAGCACTGATACCCGAGTTTGGTGATAGCACCGATTGCGGGTGTGAACCCCATCTTAGTTGAGATCATCACTCCCCTTGATTTCATCGGGGTGTAGCGATCGGTTACCATAACAGCCTTGGGTCTGATTGTAATGAATCCTGTGTAAAAACATTACATACTGTAATACAGTAGTACTAGTACCCTAGAGGGTCTAAAAAAATAGTAAAAAAAAAAAAAAATGAACAGAAATTCTTAAACTAAAAATTCCCTAGAACTGATATAAAACGAAATAATCACAAAAAAAAAAAAAAAAGAAAAATCAAACATGTCCTAAAATGCCCGGTTAAAATATAAAAATGGTTATTCCCTGCAGTGAACCCCATAACGGAAAATAGCGCCCAAATGTACGCGAAATTTACATCACATTAAAAAATTTACAAAAAGTGATATGTTGAGATGTGGGTTCTTCTGGCCGTTTAAAAAAGGTCTTCACTCAGGCCACGTTCACACGTTGCATTTTGGACGCAATACAACAGCTGAGATGAGGTGATTTGCCCAATTACATTACTGTTAACATTTCCGTTTAAAAAACGCATCATAAACATGATGTTAACGAATGCATTAACACATGAAATTTGTTAACAAATGCGTTAACAAATGTAAGCACTAATGTAATTAGGCAAATCACCTCTCCTCAGCTGTTGTAATGCGTTTCAAAAGGCAATGAAAACTCAACCAAAACGCAATGTGTGAATCCACCCTCAGGTTTCAGGTCAAAAGGAGGCTCATATTTATTTGACATAGCAAAAACAAAAATGCAGATAATCCAGGGATCAGGTTTGCAGCTACCTTGGAACAAGCAGCTCCCCTGTGGTCAGATCAGACACTCTGACCTATAGCCCATCTATGTACACACAGATTAAATGCCCAACTCCTAGGGCAGTGATGGCGAACCTTTTAGAGCCTGAGTGCCCAAACTTCAACCAAAAGCCACTTATTTGTTGCAAAGTGCCAGCACAGCCATTTAGGCAGCAATTTGTTTCTCTTTGTTCATTGACAACTTTCAATTGTTCAGCCTCCCAAAGACACCAACGCAGTTGAAAGGAGGAGGGCAAATTCGCCCATCATTGTAGGAAGGTTCTGCAGGCAGATTCTTTGAGTGCTGTCTGGTGAACTTAATTCTGGGGCGATGGCCTGGGTGCCCACAAAGAGGGTTCCGAGTGCCGCCTCTGGCACCAGTGCCATAGGTTCGCCACCACTGTCCTAGGGGGACATTAATCATAATATGTTAGTTCATTAATTTGGCGCATTTATGTGCCATTTTCTGGCGCACGGCCAAGTTCGGCACTTAGTGGTTCTGAGTCCCTGCGCCTTATCTGCCATAGTGAGCGGCTGCTATACAGATGTTTGCACGGCATCTATCACTAATTTGCGCCTAAAAAGACGCAAAAAAGGTTTTCGTTTGCCAAATGAAGAATAACCTCTATGCAACATGGAAAATACTTCGGAGCAGTTTTAAAATGTAAAATTTCTCCAGTAACGACTTGTCTATCATTGTCTATAGGATAATCTCTGTAAGTGATTATATACTGTACATTATAAAACTTTTTTTTTTTTAATATCTGTTTGCCAAAAAAAGGACAAACCAGGCGCAAAAATATCCGAACCTGAGACCCACTATGATTAATGCCCCCCCTAGAGTCTTAAAGGCATACACCTTTGGGTTGCACCTTCTGTAACAAATCTCACACATAGGATACATTTTACTCATAAATAATGCATAAAGCATCACAATACAGTCTGTAAGCTCCTCTTTAATTTAAAAGGGAGACAATCTACTCAAATAACCAAATCATAAGAAATGTCTGCAGCTCTGCATCACCTGGCAGTAATCAGGTGCAGCTTTATAACCCCAGCTCACCCTCTTCTCAGGTTTTGCACCCCTGGTAAGGTGCAGGTGATGCTGAGTGGTGAACACTAAACTAGTTTGTCAAATAATAGTGGACAGAGACCAAGGTTTGCTGGCATCAGGAGAAGAGCAGAGAAAAATACAAGCACCAGACAGACAAATAGTTCTATGCACCCCTGAACATGATCAAAAGGTCACAAAGTCCTTAAAATGGTAGCAATGAAAATTTCAGCTTATCTTGCAAAAAACGACACCTCACACAGCTCCGTACACCAAAGTATGAAAAAGATATTTCCGTCAGAAGATGGCGAAATGAAAAATTTTTTTCATACACATTTTTTAATTTTTGAAAAACACAATAAAACCTATATACGTTTGGTATCTCTGTGAACATACCGAACCAAAAAATCATTTGGACCGCACTGTGAAAGTCGTAAAAAAAAAACTGAGTCCACAAGAAAACGACGAAAAAGAATTTTTTTGCCAATTTCAACACATTTTGATTTTTTTTTCTAGCTTCCCAGTACACGCCATGGAGTAATAATCACAATCGCTGACAAGTAAAATTTGTTCCGCAGAAAATAAGCCCTCACCCAGCTCTGTGCACGGAAAAATGAAAGTTATAGATTTTTGAAGGCGGTAAGCAAATAATGAACGAAAAAAACGCTGCGACGCGAAGGGGTGAGGGTGATGCCAAACATGGCGTTTTTGGTCCATTTTTAGTCCGTTTTTCCCAATTATCTTAATGGATAAACAGGTTGTAAGCAGCCAAAAGCATGGTAAACTGCTGAAAACGGTTTAAAAACGGACCAAAAATGCCATGTGTGACATCACCCTTAAGGGGACTTTATATTTCGCTTTTTCACTGTTTGCTCTAAATGACACCTCTCCTTTATCCTTTGGTATAATCACAGAGATACCAACCTTATGGGCGCGTTCACACGGTGCATTTTGGTTGCGTTTTCATTGCACTTGAAACGCATTACAACAGCTGATGAGAGGTGATTTGCCTAATTTTCGTATGTTAACGTAAAGTTAACGCATGCGTTATTGTAAACGGAAATGTTTACAGTAATGTAATTAGACAAATCACTTCTCCTCAGCTGTTGCAATGCGTTTCAAACGTAATGAAAACGCAGGCCAAAACGCAACGTGTGAAGCCGCCCTCAATATTTGCGTCTCTGTCCGGCACAGGTGTCATCTGTGCGCTGTCTGTGTTTGCCGATCAACTGCTACGTAACACAATCATGTGACACTCAAATTGGTCGGGTCAAGCTACTGATTTTTTGTCAGCCTCCTTTTTTAGTGGGTGACTCGTGGACCGTTTTTTCAGCCATGTCTCAAAATCATGTAAAATACTGTTTACACGTGGGATTGCAAAAACAGACAAGACACTCATGGGTCTCAATCATAGAAAAAAAACATTTCTGTGCAAAAGTCAACCACATGTCACCTAATTTAGGAATATCTATAAGTATTTTTTTTAGTTAAAGTAAATACAAGAATTATCTCTTTAGATATTAACTGAGGCTATATTCACTGTAATACAGCAGGCATACATCTGTGCCAGAGTATATGGTGCATGTCGCTATATTACAGGAAAAAATTGGACATGTCCTATCTTTATCACAGCTACCCATTGCTGTATATACGTCCCACATATGTTCGTGTGAATGTAGCCTTATTGGGCCTCATGCACACGACCTTATAAAAACGGCCGTATATACGGCCGGAATACAGCCCCATGCATTTCAATGGGCAATGTACATGGCTGTATTGTCCACCGTACTGTGCTGTGAGCTGTATAAAAATATAGAGCAGTGATGGCGAGAGACCACGTGCCCTAACTACATCCAAAATCCACTTATTTACCGTGAAGAGCCAACATGGCATTTTAAGCAGTAACTTATTGCTTACCTGTTCTTCCACATCTTTCAATCGTATCGGCTGCCTGAGACCACCAATACAGTTGAAAGAAGGAGGGAAAATTCAGTCTCTTGTTGTAGCTTCTCTCCAGGGTCTCTCTGCAGAGAAAGAATGGTGGGTCCAGCAGGAGGACCTCCAAAGATAATGCAGCCCTGTCCATACCGTCTCACTTTTCCAGCAGTTCCAAACAGCCAATGAAGTGTCGCTTAAGTTGCCTGGGAATGCAGGAAGATTTGGTCCTATTTAGTGAACTCTGTCCTGGGACGATTGATGAGTGCCCACAGAAATGGCTCTGAGTGCCACCTCTGGCACCCGTGCCATAGGTTCGCCACCACTGATATAGGGAATGAGCATAAGACAGAATATGTGTGAGGTAGGATGGATAGGGATAGAGACAGAGAGACAGTCAGGGAGAGTGAGGGACAGAGTGATAGTCAGGGAGAGAGAGAGACAGGCAGGGAGAGTGAGTACGTGAATCAAAAGCAGGTAGGGAGAGTGAGTGAGTGAGTGAGTGAGTGAATGAGAGACAGGCAGGGCGCGCATGGTGCGCCGAGCGCGGACCTCGGTGCGGGGAAGCTAGTTCAGATATAAAGATTAATAAAACTCTTTAAAAACGTTTAAAAACATAACGAAGATAAGTGCCGGCACCAGCTCACCCTGAGCTGGTGCACGGCATGTGCTGCTTAGAAGCCCTATCCCAAGTGGTAGGTTTCCTTTAAAAAAATGCAGTCAGTACTTTTGAGGACAATCTACAGTCATCTCAATTCTTCTAATCTTGTTAATCTGGGTTGCTGCTGTGTGATAAAAAACAACTTTTATTCTTCTTGTTGTCTTTCATTTATCCAGTCAAGGAGGCGTGAGAGCTTTCCGATCCAGTCTGCCCTCCCCTTCACAGCTGATCTGGATTGGACACACGCCCCTCCCCAACTTTATATTATTACACTCTAGTTTCAAACTGCCCCGAATGCGCAGTACGCATGCACGTTCACGGCCGTCCCTTCAGGTGCATTGCGCATGCGCCAGTGCAGGGCAGCTAGCTCTCACGAGCGCCAAGCACACTACTAACATGTGCGCGGTGTAGCTGTAGGACCGTCTGCGGACGCACATGCAGGCGCCAAACTAACAGGCTGCTGGTCATTCAGGGAAGTTTGAAAGTGGAGTATAGTAACATAAAGCTGGAGGCATTGTGGAGGGGCATGGATCTGAGCCAGATCAGTGGTGAGGAAGTGGGCAGAACTTGACTGGATCGGAAAGCCTCCTTGACTAGATAAATGAAAGACGACAAGAAGAATAAGTTATTTTTATCACTCAGCAGCAACACAGATTAACAGGATTAAAAGGAAACTCTGTCCTTGACAAATGACATATTTTTATTTCAGTTTCTGTTTCACTACGTATTCACTTTCCATGCTTTTAATAGGATTATTCAGGGTGTGTTGCCCCTCATGGGATGGACCTTTGGAGTTCTTCAGGGGTGTGGCTATCAGATTTGTTTTCTCTTTGTAAAACCTCTTCCCAGAGGTGTAACTTATTGCTGCTGGATCTCAACGCTAAATCTTTACCAGACCTGCCTTCTGCCTGTTATATGTTTTGTTCTAGAAATAGATCTAGGTCTAGATGTTCAAGGAAGCAATGAGCCCTCCTAGGTTCTGGTGTGACTGTACTCCCTACACCTCTTCAGTTTACATCAATGTCTTCTTCCCTTGTTTGGGAGTCAAATTTTTCAAACAATGATTCCTGGTAGACCTCAATAAGCTGACGAACAAGAAAATGCTACTTTGTCAGGTGATTGTATCTATTATGCAGCATAAAAGATGAAAGGTTATCAAAGACTTTGGATTGGTCTTTGTAATAGGTGGGTGTAAGCAAGCGGCAATTCACGTGTTTATAAATCTGCCTCTTATTCTTGGCCTGTGTAAGAACTTTACAGTAGATCTTGATTCTTGAAGTACCCTGACAAGGGATGAAGCGGACAGAAGCGTGGTCAATGTGTAGTGCATGGACCTGAATTGAAAACTTGAGACTGGAATAGGGTCCTCTTTAAAGTCCACCTTTTATGTTGAGGGACATCTTTACGAAGCCAACATTTGGCCAAATCTTCTGTCCCTATTTCAAATATATATTAAAACACTGTTTTCCTATTCGGTGACATTTTCCACTGGGATGTCCCCATTGTCCTTAGAAGGGGTTATAACAATTAGATGTATTGTATTCTGGTAGCATCATTTCTCTTCCCACTGTAATTTAGAAGCAACAAAAACCAACAAATAAACAAATCAGACTTCGCGAATAAACAGTGGGTTAATGGAAACAACCCGTGTCCTTCACATTAACCATCATCCTTTGAATGAGGCATAAAGCCTGGGGATTAAGATAGTCATCAGAAAACCAGATGTAGGTGCAGTAAGAGTCAATGATTAAACACTCCTCTTCGGGAACTGGTTATTTCCGTATATACTGTCTACAGGGCCACTTGGCTCATTTAACATTTCTATTGTTGTAAGTAAAAAGGTACTAATCATTAAAAAGGGCACTAAGTACAATTGATTTGAAATCATCCACAGGAAAGGATTCATTTTTCTTGTTCAGGTTGCCTTTGTAGGCCACCTTGTCAGGCATACAGAATCTTAAAGATCATGGTTGTTCCATTGGAGATTCTGGATAAGGAATATGGATAAGTTTTCCAGAGTAGGAAAGAAAAACTTGCCTCAGTGCTCCCTTCAACAAGGAACAGCCCCCACCCACCCCCTCTATATCATGTCTGACTTTCAAGAAGCCTAGCAGTGTGACACAGTAGGATAGCCAAATCAGTAAATCTTTTCCAAAAGGAATAGATAACAGGCACAGGGAAACAAAGATTTTTAAAGTAAAGTTAGGGGAAAACAAACAACTATAATAAATCCAGTCATCCAGGGTGGAACCATGTTTGTGGTATGTGGTTTTACCGCTGCTGTTCCTCCCTCTCACAGTAAGAAATCACAGCATTTCAATCCTCAATTTAATCTCATTCAGCTCTTATACACATAATTTTATATATTTCTATTAATAATAAACCTTATGCCAGGTCTAACTTTAGACAAATTTGGGCCCTGGGAAAAACTAAAACTACAGTATTTTATGAGCAGTCACAGTCAGTAAGAGGCTCCTTTAGCCCTGCCCAATAATAACACTTTGTAGTTACACACAGTAGTAGGGTAAGGCAATCTGTAATATGGGACTGTAGGAGAATTTTATAGGAGACAGATGATAGAAGATACATATAAAAGATGATATAGATTTATAGATAGATGATAAAAAGTAGATTTTACATAGTTAGGCAAATAAATTATAGTAGATAGATATGAGAGATAGATACAGTAGAAGAGAGAGAGAAGATTGATAGATGGATAATAGGTAGATAGAAGTTATATAGATAAATCGATAGACATATGGTGAGATAGATAACTAGACGGATAGAGGATAGATATATAGACAGGAGATAGATAATAAGCATCTTCACCCGGGCATTCAGCCATTCAATACAAGATAAAACGATTTTACAGATTCAGAACCCAATACATTGCACTAACACAATTTCTATTTATTAAAAACAGAAAAAAAATTTATTTATTAAAGCCAGAAAAATATTTCCTGGATTTGGTCATTAGCTTTACAGGCACTGACCTGGGATAAAGGGCAAATACTTTTGGCATTGGGGTTAGCATTGAAGGATAATATAAAAATGCTGGCTAAATTTGGGAGTTTGCCTAGTTAGTGGCTCCTCCACCTTTTATCTCCATATTCCAAATATCGAATTGCATGAAGTTTTGCATTGAAGGATATCTACTACCAGGATGAAGGATTGTAGCCAAGCATACTGTTTTGTGCCCCCTGTACTAGGATCCACTCTTCTATTAGCTTCTTATGCCCTTGTTTTTAAGAAAAAAGGCTTTAAAAATTATGCAAATGAACCTGAGGAGCTCCAGGCTCTATTATCACCTAATTTGCATAATGTAAAAGCCTTTGTTTGTAAAAACCAGGGCATAAGAACCTAAAAGAAAAATGAATCTTGCCAGAGGAGGCACATGCCAGTATGTAAGTGTGCTTGGATTTACCATCCTTGAGCCTAGTAGTAGATGTCCTTTAAGTCTGTGCGGTGGGGATTCTACTAACAAATCTGTGTAATATATTGAGGGAAGGGGAACCACACTATCATACAAGGCTGTATGTCTTACTATGAATTCATAGGGGCACATTTACTAAGGTCTTTGCGCCAGTTTTCTGTTGGACTGTGCACGTTCTTTCTAGTGCTTGCTCAGGTATTTAAGAAGTGTCTGCACCCCACATGTGACCCTTTTGTGTTGTGGTTACACTATTCTTTATGTGACACAAATTTTTGCACTGAAGGGGGCGATCCGCTGCACCGGGGGGGACGAGACAGATTTAACATGCAATGTCCGACAGAATGATGTCGGTGCACCGAAAAAAGTTGGTGCACTCTGTTGGAGCAGTGCAGGGGGCGCCAGATTCATGAAGAACGAGTGCCTAAAAATCCTGAACCTGGCGCCCTCTGCACACTACACAGGTGAACTGCACATAGTACAAACTGCACTGTTCTTAGTAAATGTGCCCCAATGTATTCTGAATTGAGGCTCCGTACACATCAGAGATTGTGTTCTTTTTTGCCAAATTTCTCCGATTTTTCTAGTCGCGGTGTTGAAAGAACTGACTGGATCCCATGGATTCTGTATTATTTCTGAGCGTCTTTGAAGTGGCAGCAGCTGGTGGCTAGGTGGCACTGTTGCCCTGATGTCTATGTTTGCAGACTTTAAATCTGGCTGTGTCTTATAACCTGTTATGTAGAGCGACTTAAGGGAGGATTTTGTGGTTAATAGCCAAGAATTTCCTTTGAAAGCAGGTGAAAAAACAGCTTACATTCCAGCATTTTTTCATAAGCTACTGGAAATGATTTTCTAGTCTCAAAGCTCTGGGTATTTTATTGCCTATTAATCAGCACATATTCATTGTTGAGGCTCGGCTATGAAAGGCAGCACAGATAAAACCCACTATCCTGAATATTAACTGGTAGCATTATGTCACCGCATTGTACTCTGACAAATCTGCTGGAATTAAAACAGCCTCTATCCCAAGCAAACAGGAGGACGGTGCTCAAAACCCGATTATTTTTACAAGTCGTATTTTTTAAGAAGTTCTAACTACGCCAACCACAATTGATTTAATTAGTTTGGGCTCAGTCATTGCCTTTAACAACTCACATGTGTTCAGCACATTAAGCAGTTGCTTGTTCAGTTTGCAGATAGACTGATCTTTAGTGAGAGATGCTAATATATTGTAAATAATATAGTATTTTTCCACAATATGCAGAAGATTGTTTATGGATATCATCATCAATATTTCATATGGCAAGCAGGTCAAAGTTTTCTCACAAATATATGTCTGTTTCATTCCTGCATTTATTCCTTAGTTAGTGTGCCGAAATTGGTTTTCCATTTCATAATCACAGATGATATATAGGAGAAGCTGATAAAGTTTCTAATGACATTACTCCTTACATACCTTGGGTAATTATATCTTCTTACAGAGCTGAATTATCAAGTGAAATAGTCTCTAGGTATGTACAGGAGTTCATCATTAGCCTCCTCTCCTTACCTATGTGCTGTGCACAGACTTGAGAAAAGGTTTTCGGATACACTGCTCGCTGTAGGAAAAGAAAGGAGCAAAATATTGGAAGAGAAGCCCTTTCTCTCTAATAGTGTACATTGGAAAGTTTACTGTTATCACCTGCACTATTCATTTCAGAAAATTGTATGCATTATATTGCTTTTATAATTACCATATTTATTCTAGCCCCACTAAGACATATTAGTTGTTTTTTTAGCCAGACGCACTTATTTCAATGAGAGCATCAGGGCATTGAATGTGGGACCTCCCCAATCTCCAAAAACGTTTTTTTCTTGATACCCACTTCTTCTTATCATACATCCCAGTGCTTGGCATGGTTGAGCTTACCCCTGGTTGTACAACCTAAGGCTACATTCACACTGCCGTTGCTTGCCATACCGTAGCATGGCAGGCACCCCCGCCCCTCTCCATAGCCTAACATAGAGCCCAGCACTGTATTCCGTCGAAACATATGTCCTATCTTTCTACGAGCTAGGGAACGGTATGGTGCCACGCGGCGCCGTAAGGCCATTGCGATGTATGGGGGACCATATGTCGGCCATATATAAATCCGTCCCTCATACGTTTGTGTGAATGTAGCCTTACATTTCAATTCCTCTTGCCCACGTTACCTGTACCATCGTTGCCTTTTTAACCGGGATACACCTAAACAACTACAGTATTAATGGTCTATTCTTCCTGAGTTCTAGGAATTCTATGACTGAGGAATAACGGTGCAAATGGCAGATTTAAAGGAGCTTGTTGTTATTATTTAAGAGCTATTTATTAACCCGAGAATCCCATGTGGTTAATGTTGCATGCACTCTGGAAAATATTTAATAAAAACATTCCAAAATAGCAACGGCAATTCCTTGAATTTTTTTCTAATCCAAGGTAATCTGAGCAAGTCCCGCAAGGTAAAGAAATCATGCCTGAAAAACGGCTCGCCTCCAAAACCAATCTCATGGCAATTCGGAACACATTTTAGGTTTACGGTTCCATTAGGTAATCATTCTGCTCCGTCTTGGCCAGATATCAAAGGAAACCTATAGCAAACACTTTATACAATAAATTGAAATAAAACCTTTTTTTTATTAAGTGATGAAGGGTAAGTAACCAGTTACACATGTACAGTATAGGAATTATAGACATCAGCAGTGTCGGATAGGACTGCTCACCGGCCAGTTGTTGATGTCCTACAAACAGCATTGTGATGGGCCTTGACAAAATCTGTTTAGCTCAACATAATAACTGTGTTTATGCCCAGGAATCCAAATCCACGGGCAATTTTAACAACATTTTGAAGGCGAGCCAAGAATCCTTTGGAGTAAGCGCAATATGCTTCAGGCTTTTTTACTTCTCATTGTTAAAAAGAGCTCATTTAACTATTTATATTGCTGCTAACGAATCGTATCCATCCATGTAATGACCAGACTAGAGACAAACGAAGACCATGATATCAGTACATATTAAGTGCTTGATTTGTCCTCTACTGTCACAGACAACCTCAATTTACAGGCAGTCCCCAGGTTACAAACAAGATAGGTTCCATGAGTGTGTGTTCTTAAGTTGAATTTGTATGTAAGTCGAAACTGTATATTTTATAGTTGTAGATCCAGACGATTTATTTTTCTGCCCCAGAGACAATTGGAGTTTAAAATTTTTTTGTAATGGGACCAAGGGATTATCAATAAAGCTTCATTAATGACACCTTATAGCTGATTATTGCAATCTGGGAGTAAAGTAAAGAGCTTCACAAAGAGTAAAGAGAGCTTCACCAGAGGTCACAGTGGGCAGAGGGGACCGTCTGTTAGTCGGGTGTCCTTAAGTAGGGGACCGTCTGTATTTGATATTTGAGATGGGGATCGCCAAATGTTTTTCGCTATGGGCTATCAACTGATTTTTACTATTTCCTCTAGAGTGACCACTATAGGAAGAATTCAGATTCTGTCCTTTAGGTGGACATAAGTGCTAGGTACAGGGGAGGAAAGGAAGGTCAGAGGCACAGGAGACGAGCAAGGGCCGTTTCACACTATATAGCGCTTCATCCGGCTTAATAATAAGATTACAATGATGACATTTTTAGAGACATTTTAGAAACACAATAAGGTCTACTCTGTCTGGCCATGACCATTGGTACGTAAGATTGTATGCATTCGGTGAAGCAAGGATGATATATAATATATCTAAAAGTGGGACATGTTCAATTCGAACAAATTTTAATGTTTTGGGATTGGAGTCATGTCATGACCTTACATAACCAATCAACTTCAGAGCACCTCTCCTGTTTTTATAGATCTAAGATGTTTCCTAAACCTCACATACAGGTTTCTTATAGTTTTTTCGATATAGAAGAAACTACGAGAGCAAGTAACTCCATTTTGCCCATCAATAATGGCTGTTTGGTCACCAAAAAGGAGAGTTTTTGGTCTCAAAAATTGTGCGCAGTTATTGCAGTTCCCACATTTATAGTTGCGTTTCGGTACATGTTTTTTTGTAACCAATTCTTTTTCTGTCTCTTCTGAAACTAATACTTACAAATTTTTACTTACTTGATAGTTTTTCCTCTTCTAAAAGTGATGAGTAGTTTGTTACTTGCTGCTTTGATCTTTATCTCTATCTATCACTACTCTATGCCAATTTCTCTTTATGGGAGTTTTTATAGTATTGGTCAGTAGAGAGTAATGAAAGCAGAAATTGAAGCAGATGTCTGCTGTGGCTTCCTTTGTTTCTATACTGCATCTTAGGATTTCATTCCACACACCTTATAGTGGGCACACAGTTAGGTGCAAACTAATCACCCAACGACATCCAACTACCATAACAAGTGAAAAAAATAGATAACAATGCACACCTGAATAAAATAGTTGTGTATTTCAAAAATTATTTTAAATTTTATTAAATATAAATCCACAAAAAACTGACATTTAAAATACATACCGTATATACACTCACCGGCCACTTTAATTAGCACCTGGTGGTGGGGGCTGAGGTGACAGAAACACCCCGACTGCCGCTGCCTTGGTATGAGACGGAGGTAGAGACCGACACGGCAAGTATACGGAAGGGAACCTGTAGTAACGGGTGTTGACCCCTTTGCCTTCAGAACTGCCTCAATTCTTCGTGGCATAGATTCAAAAAGGTGCTGGGAAGCATTCCTCAGAGATTTTGGTCCATTTGACATGATGGCATCACACAGTTGCCGCAGATTTGTCGGCTGCACATCCATGATCGCTGAATCTCGTTCCTATCAACACCGAATCCCAAAGTGCTCTATGGTGAGATCTGTGAGTGGAGGTCATTTGAGTACAGTGAACTCATTGTCATGTTCAAGAAACCAGTCTGAGATGATTCCAGCTTTATGACATGGCGCAATTTCCTGCTGAAAGTAGGCATCAGTGTTGGTACATTGTGGTCATAAAGGGATGGACATGGTCAGCACAATACTCAGGTAAGGCGTTTGCAAACGATGCTCAAATGGTACCAAGGGGCAAAAGAGTGCCAAGAAAATATTCCCCACCCATGACACACCACCACCAGCCTGAACCGTTGATACAAGGCAGGATGGATCCATGCTTCATGTTGTTGACGCCAAATTCTGACCCTACTA
This sequence comes from Engystomops pustulosus, assembly GCA_019512145.1. Taxonomy (NCBI): domain Eukaryota; kingdom Metazoa; phylum Chordata; class Amphibia; order Anura; family Leptodactylidae; genus Engystomops; species Engystomops pustulosus. The sequence goes on along the minus strand of CM033650.1, from coordinate 22,907,674 downwards.
TCTGAATGTCGCAGAGAAATCGAGACTCATCAGACCAGCAAACGTTTTCCAATCTTCTACTGTCCAATTTCGATGAGCTTGTGCAAATTGTTGCCTCAGTTTCCTGTTCTCAGCTGAAAGGAGTGGCACCCGGTGTGGTCTTCTGCTGCTTTAGCCCATCTGCCTCAAAGTTCGACGTACTGTACGTTCAGAGATGCTCTTCTGCCTACCTTGGCTGTAACGGGTGACGATTTGAGTCACTGTTGCTTTTCTATTAGCTCGAACCAGTCTGCCCATTATCCTCTGACCTCTGGCATCAACAAGGCATTTCCGCCCACAGAACTGCTGCTCACTGGATGTTTTTTCTTTTTCGAACCATTCTCTGTAACCCTAGAGATGGTTGTGCGTGAAAATCCCAGTAGATCAGCAGTTTTAAGTGGTATAAAAACAGCCAGGAAAACCAAAATTAACCCCGGGGTCCAAACTACCATAACAATGTGAAAAAAATAGGATAACAATAATTGCCCACTCTGAATTAAACTATTATGTTGTGTGTATTTACAAAATGATTTTAAATTTATTAAATAAATCCACAAAAAATGCACATTTATTTAGAAATGAGCATAAGTATATTACACCTCCACGCTCTTCATTTCCGGCCAATTTAAGCGCTCACTGACCTTCCGTACACCATGCTCAGATACGGTAACGGGCTTCTGGACCACCCCCGCTTTTGCCTTCAGACACTCTCAATTCTTCGGCATAGATTCAAAAGTAGACGTGGAAGAGCCATCCTCGGAGAAGATTTTGGCCATATTGGACATGATGGACACACAGTTGCCGAGATTTGCTGGCTGCAAACACATGATGCGAATCTCCCGTTCCACCACATCACAAGATGTCTATTGGATTGAGATCTGGTACTGTGGAGGTCATTGAGTACAGTGAAACTACATGTCATGTACAGCAAACCAGTCTGAGAGATTGATTCCAGCTTGTGCGACATGGCGCATTATCCTGCGAAATAGAAGTCAGCCATAGATGTTGGGTACATTGTGGTCATAAAGGGATGGACATGGCGCAGGACGACAATACCGTCAGGTAGCTGTGGCGGTTGCAACGATGCTCAAATGTACCAAGGGCCAAAGAGTGCCCCAGAAAATATTCCACCACACCATGACACCAACACCAGCCTGAAACGTTGATACAAGGCAGGAGGATCATGCTTTTCCACGGCGTGTGCAACGATTACGTGAGATATTTTCTGACTCGGTAGCCCCCCGGCTATTTAGGGGTTAGCCATTGCTGGCGATACTTTATTTGAGCGCCAATCTGACCCTACCATTCGAATGTCGAGCAGCGAAAATCGAGACTCAGTCAGACACAGGCAACGTTTTTCCAATTTCTACTGTCCAATTTCGATGAGCTTGTGCAAATTGTTGCCTAGTTTCCTGTTCTCAGCTGAAAGGAGTGGCACCCGGTGTGGTCTTCTGCTGCTTTAGCCCATTGCCTCAAAGTTCGACGTACTGTAGTTCAGAGATGCTCTCTTTGCCTACCTTGGCTGTGTAACGGGTGACGATTTGAGTCACTGTTGCTTTTCTATTAGCTCGAACCAGTCTGCCCTTATCTCTGACCCTGGCATCAACAAGGCATTTCCGCCCAGAACGTGCTCACTGGATGTTTTTTTTTTTCGAACCATTCTCTGTAACCCTAGAGAGGTTTGTGCGTGAAAATCCCAGTAGATCAGCAGTTTTGAAATACTCAGACCAGCCCTTCTGGCACCAAAACCATGCCACGTTCAAAGGCACTCAAATCACCTTTCTTCCCCATACGATGCTCGGTTTGAACTGCAGGAGATTGTCTTGACCAGCCTACATGCTAAATGCACTGAGTTGCCGCCATGTGATTGACTGATTAGAAATTAAGTGTTAACGAGCAGTTGGACAGGTGTACCTAATAAAGTGGCCGGTGAGTGTATGTAATACAAAAACAGTTTAGTGGTCCATAAGGCGACTCACATACCAAGAGATTGCCCATTCTAATAGTAATACTTAGAAACAGTATGCAGCTATTCACAACAAAGTACAAATGAACAGCACAACAATAAATACACAGAAAATATGCACAAAATATGACCATGTTAGACCATAAGCATATACAGGCAGTCCCCGGGTTACATACAAGATAGGGTCTGTAGGTTTGTTCTTAAGTTGAATTTGTATGTAAGTCGGAACTGTATATTTTATCATTGTAATCCCAGCCAGAACTTTTTTGGTCTCTGTGACAATTGGATTTTAAAAATGTTGGGTTGTCATCAGAACCAGGATTACCAATAACGCTTCATTACAGACATCTTTGATAACTGTTACAGCTGTTTATTGTAGCCTAGGACTAAAGTACAATAAATTACCAATATCCAGTGGTCCGTTTGTAACTAGGGGCCGTATGCAAGTAGGGGACCGCCTGTATATAGACTAATATAGTAAAGCTGTCTAGGTATGGGGTCCCCACAAAACTTCCCACTTCAGGCGTACCGCCAGCCGTCTGTCTTCCTCAGGGGTATTTAGAATGATATTCCTACTCTCTTGGATACCATATGCTTATTCAATAAGTGGGCCCAGGGCTTAAAATGGCTACACCCCTTCACAAACCCCCTTCTTTCTAATGTACCATACTATACCCTAATTTAACGCTACTGGTTTACACCATTTGCTTTGGTTTAGAAGCCTGTTTCCATGGGGCGGGACCACCTGACCGTGCTAGCACAAGGTGTTCTTTTGCATGTGCACCCGCAATTCCATCTTGCACCGGGTCGGCCACCGTACCCCTACTTGCAGGCTGAGGTTGTTTTGTGCAGCAGATTCTGATAGGATTGGGTGTTTGCCTAGGGGTTTGTAAAACCATTACTTTGCTTTTGAGACAATATGATGTAGTATTTCTAGCCGGAGGACACCTTCATTTTAAAACAGGGGTTGCGCTACGATCTAGAGCCTTTGTCCCAGCCAATCATTGTAGGGGGTATCTTACTGTGATTAGACAGAAGGGTTGCAAAACGGACACTGCTAGCCTCCCGCAAATCTGCACTTCCTTTCCTACCAAATAATGTACCAATTTGAAGATCAGTCTGCGGGGGAGTGCCATTATTTTTTCCTTCTTTTATGATCGGTATCAGAATAGAATCACCACCTTTAGCTGGATACCTGCCCAGCAAAATTGGCTGCAGCTTTAGGAGAGCACTTTGGATACTGGTAGCGGTGACCACCCCAATCCATTTTTTTCTCTATAGGAGATATGTTGTATTACATGCGATCTTTTGACTGGATGATCAGGTTAAAGAGAGAGTGGAGAGTCACCTGCCATGACTATTTACCCTATAACACAGTCCACCCATGGAATAGTTCAGCTCTCCCTTTGTTCCAATAATAGAACTTTCTATTACAGATTCCATGAGGATTGTCACACAGCTTATCAAGAACGACAAATCTCCCTCCAGTTATGCAAATTATGCAAATATCTAGGAAAATGTTCAGTTCAGCTTTGCAATAAAGCAAGGCTTGTTGACGTTTGTTCCCCTGTAGCATAAATATTTTACTGTGTTTGTATTGGATACTAATATTTTAGGTATTATGCTTTTGTAAAATAAAGGTTTTATGTTGATATACTATGATTATTTTGTAAAACACTGTTCTAGTGTCATGGTGTAACCCTTACAAAAAAATCTAATCATTGCTGATCAATGGAGATAACATGTCTGAAAAAATCACGGGATCATTTTTTGATTTTTATATTTAATTTTGATCTCCGGTATAGTTCACATTATTTTGCCTTATGTGAAAACATATGTTTATGGTGAATCTAGTTCTATATTTCTAAATACTATACTACATACACAGAATATGGGATAAAGTATCATATAATTGATCTGGTCAGGTAGCCAGTCTCATTGGCAATCGATAGAGAGGTGCAAGATATGTGTACAACAATCTTAAATCTTTTCTGTGGATGTTTTGACAAACTTGATGGTCGGATTCTGCAACTCCCATAGAAAGAAATTAAGAATTTAGAAATCTATAAGTGGTACCCACACGCATTAGGCATTTATGACACAACCTGTGAATATGAAAGGTCTTTGGTGGGAATATCCCTTTAATTTATGGATATAACAAATTTCTGGTAGCGCATACCTTCATCTTCTTTATTATCAGTCGTCTCAATGGGGTCACCCAGAAGTTTTCACAACATATGTTAGATCTGTAGGCAGCTTGATAGATGTTTGCAAATTCCATTGTGAATCCTTGGCCTCTCGGCATCTCAGAAAGCGCTTGTGTAGATCATTCATTTATCAGGTTTACATTTTAATGGTAATGCTTCGGTGTCTTGTGTGAGTGGGAACAGCGAGGACTATTTTCATGTTGCTTTTTATTTTATATTGTGCCGCTCCCGTACTTAAGTCATAATCGAGGTCCATTGTCGTTGTTTTGTGCAGCTGAGGCATGCTGCATGAAAGATGTTGGATTTCATCGTGTGTAATTCAAATGATAAGCAGTACAATGAAAGGGGTCTTTTTTTTAGCCTTGTCATTCCCAGCTCCTGTACGTGGACGCACATGGGCTAGAAGAAAAGAGTTGGCTCAGACCCAACAATCTGTTCCAGCATTTGTTCAATTGTACTTAAGAGTAATGCATCTATGAACCTAAGAAAGCTGGCATTCTCTTCTATGCGAGGAGTAATGTTTCATTTATTTCAGTAAATTGCCAGAAATGTACGCACATAAGGTACAAAAGGGTGGGAAAAAAATAAAAACCCTACCCCGATCAGCTCCTAGTTCCGGCATTGCACCTGTGCTCATTCAGAGATTCTGGGAGGTTATTGGACCCACTTCAGCCAATAAGAGGCTTTTTCATACAACAGAATATCACTGCGATTTTTCGGGGGTATTCTTCTGGGAGCAAGCTTGAAGAACAGAAGTACCGGAACAACATGGGTATCCAGACCCAGAGTCGAGCAAAAATGCATTTTTCTGGCCCCATAGCCGACACACCACCGAAAAAAAGCTAAAAGATGTATGTGTTATAAACCAGTTAATGGGGCACATTTACTAAAGCCCCGACGCCACAAATTTTGGCACTGAAAGGGGAGTTCTGTTGCTCAGGTCGGACCGTGCACCACATTTATCGTGCAGAGTCTGTCGGAAATGTGTTTCTCGCCCCATGTTAAAGGTGCACCAAAAAAAAATGGTTGGAGCAGTGCAGGTAGCACCAATTTCATGAAGAGCGTGCGCCACAATTCATGAATCTGGAGCACCCTGCACTATACACAGGCACACACTGCACATAGTGCTGTTTGCACTGTTTTTAGTAAATGTGCCCCACAGTGTCTTGAAGAACTGAACACTTCAGGCTTCTGCTTAGCTGCTTGATTCCTTATGTAGGAATGGTCCAGGTTGTGCAAGAAGCATTTTAATTGATCAGGTTATATCCAGTTTTAAGCCAATTAATTGTGTATTTTAGGTTAGTTAAAAACGATTGCTTTTCCTTTTATTGCACCATTCTAGAAACATTCTATTTATTTTTTGCAAATCTAAGAGAAAAAGCTTACATTTATTTCATAGTTTCATAGTTTATACGGTTGAAAAAAGACACTTGTCCATCAAGTTCAACCAAGGAAGGGAAGGGATTGGATGAGGAAGGGATTTAGGGGAAACAATTCTATATAACATAACCATTCTATATAACATAACCGAATATTAATAGAATTAAAGGTTGTTCCCTCAAATGATTGCATCTCCTAAAGGTATAAGGTTCTCTGTCACAAGTGGCAAATAAATGGGCTCGTAAATTTGCACGATCAGTGTCGGACTGGGCCACCAGAGTACCAGACGATCCTCCGGTGGGCTCTGGCTCAGCCCAATACTGAACCCCAGAGGTCCATCATAAAACACCACAATTTGGAGGCTGCTAAAGTATATTTCCTGGGGGATAATGATAAAGTGGGCCCCTAAACTCGGTTTCATCACCAGAGACGACAGGGATTTTTTACTATGAGAACTGTCAATCTGTGGAATAGCCTGCCTCAGGCGCTGGTCACAGCAGGGACAGCAGAGCTTCAAGAAGGGTCTAGATGACTTTTTACAGCTAAATAACATTGATGGTTATATATAGAATTGTTTCCCCTAAATCCCTTCCTCATGCAATCACTTCCCTTCCTTGGTTGAACTTGATGGACAAGTGTCTTTTTGCAACCGTATAAACTATAAAAAACTGATTTTTGTCTGGTGGGCCACCCACTAGACACTGTGCAGGATGGATGAGTGCAGACTTGTTCAGACTTACCTTGCATTTGTTTAAGGAAGCTGATTCGTTATTGAACCAACAAAACCATCCTCAGGCTACAAGTCAGTACATGACCAATAGCTGCAAAACAATATTGTATTGAAAAGCAGATCATCTCATGAGACCCATATCTAGACTTGTTCAACCAAGAGAAAAGGTAAGGAAGGGACCAAGAGGAAGATCAGATAATTACAAAAGAATTACAAGAGAATTAAAGCTATAATAAGTTGTCTTCTAACTCTGTGTCTAAGGCTACTAGGACAAAATAGTTTAATATAGTCATGGGCCAACCCCATTGATGCAAAATTGTTTAGAAGACTATATACAAAAGCCATTTCAGGACCTTAAAAGGTATTTAAACTACGGAACTAAAAGCCAACCAAAGGAACCCTCATTCTCTCCCAATACACCTGGTTCTGTATGTAGGCAGTAAAAGTCAAACCATTAAAATAAATTGTAGGGGCCCACTATTCTTATCCACCCCAGGCCCCTGGCAGTGTTAATCCACATCTGTGAAAGATCTGTGTTCTGCTTAAATATTAATTTTTTGGGCAAAAACTGCTCTGGAAGAATTAGCCTTACCAGGATGGACGTGTTGTGCAGTAACAATTATAGGAAGTAATAGGGGAAATATCACTTGTTCCGTTTTATTTAGCAGGATGTGTCTTCCTTAATTATGGAATTATTACCCAACAAGTTCTATGACTAGGCAAATGTGTGTCTGACACAGAAATAACACCCTTTATCCTTCACAAAGTAGTAGGGTAAAATTCTTATTCTATGGTTAATGGTGCCCTCGTTTTTATTTATTGGTCATAACAGACTTTATATAACAATGATCTATTGTGATATGTTAATACTATTTAGGCTTATATATAAAAAGTGGGCATGGAATATATTCAGACCACTTTAAAATTTTCATTCTTTGTTTTATTGCAGCCAATTGGTAAGATCAAAAATGTACACTCTACTCCCCATCTTCACAGAAAAAAACAGAAATGTAGATATTTTTGCTAATTTATTAAACTAGAAAATCTGAAATATCACATGGTGATAAGTATTCGGCCCCTTTGCTCAGTATTGAGTAGAAGCAGCTTTGGAGCTAGTAGAGCCAGAAGACTTCTTGGGAAGATACAACAAGTTTCTCACCCCTGGATTTGGGGATCCTCTGCCTCTTCCTTGCAGATCTTCTCCAGCTCCCTCGGGTTGGATGGTGAACGTTGGTGGAAGCCATTTTTATGTCTCTCCAGAGATGCTCAGTTGGTGTTAGATCCGGGCTCTGGCTGGGCCAGTCAGGAATGGTCACAGAGTTTTTCTGGAGCCTCTGCTTTTTGTATTTTAGCTGTGTGCTTGGGGTCATTGTCTTGTTGGAAGGTGAACCTTCGGCCCAGTCTGAGGTCCAGAGCTCTGGAAGAGGATTTCCTCCAGGATATCTCTGTACTTGGCCACATTAATCTTTCCTTCTATTACAACCAGTGGTCCTGTCCCTGCCCCATAGCATGATGCTGCCACCACCATGTGTCACTGCTGGGATTGTATTTGGCAGGTGATGAATATTCAAAAGAAAGAGAAAAAAGTTTTTTACTCTGACCGGAGCTCCCAATGGTTTTCTATGCGGCTCTTCTCCTGTAATGTTCAATCTTTCTATGTCGATAAACCACACTGATCCACAGATCCTCCTGATAAAATAATGCCACCGTTCAGACCAGCACCATTGCCTCTTTTCGTCTTCCTTCAAATATTTTTATTTTTATCCGATATTACTGGAAGAAATATGCATGCAGATGGCGTAGTACGTCCAAACAAGTTAAAATTGATTACAAATCACCATACTCACAAAATCAAGAAAAAAATGTGCATACCAAAATCTGTAGCGGGACGCTAGCCTCACACATCCGATGTCCAGGACAACATTGCTTCGGACAGAATAGATTCGAACCCAAAACAAATCTTTTCAAAAAATTTGGGTTCAGCAAATTGATTTTTGAATGTTTCACTCATCTTAAAGGGGTTTCCCATGAAAGAAAATTCTCACATTTCAATCCCCTAGTGATGTTTACACAATAAAGATCATTTTAGTTAGTGGGAAAACCCCTTTAGTACCACCAATAGTATGATGATGATGTAATTGTGTAGGCTTGGCATATCATGATATTGCATCTTCATATGGTGGGTTAGAGTCTACTTTCAACTTGTGCAACCCAGTAATTACAAGAAATTTTATTTAGACAGTGGCGCAACTTGATGCTGATGGGCCCCAGTGCAAAGTCTGTTTTAGGCCCCTGACTACAATGTATGGTTTATAGTCTTCTCATATGGTAAAGTGACAAATGATGGGCCCCCTAAGCCTCTTGGGCCCAGGTGCGACTGTACCCTCTGCACCCCCTCAAGTTACGCCCCTGTATTTAGCCTTGTACTTAGACTTTATACAGTACACTAATTTATAGTATGTAATATCATAAAAAGTACAATATCATTTTAGATGCAAAGTTTTGTACCGGCTTTTACAATATTTGTAAAAAAAAAATCTACATACCGTAGTTAATTTTTTAAACTGCTGAAATGTTATCCGTGTAATAACATTTGTGTAACTGAGCAAGAAGAAATCTGAGGGCTAAGAATTTGCCCATCCTATTTCTATCTCCTAAAATGACTTTTTTCCGTCCAAAATAAAAAAAATGCTTGAATGTTCTCAGTTCAAACCTCATCTTATGCGCTGGCAATTGCATTTAGATTTGGCTTTCATTAGCCCTGCAGCATGTGGAGGGATCCCGGTAATTCATTCTCATAGTAGCACTTTGTAGTTAATCTCCACAGCAGTTTTATTTGTCCCTCTAAGAGACCAATACCTGTTAAAAATTAATGACCGAGCCAAAGAAAAAGGGTTTAAGGAGAAAATTGCAAATTGAAGCTGAAACGATTTTTGCAGGTTATGACTCAGATTTCATCCATATTGAAGGACTTGTGTCCTGGCGCTTCACAAGTTTTAATCTGAATCCTGTGCTTTGTAATGGTTAATATACAGCCACAGGGTGGAATCAAAGTAATGGCAGAATTGGATAAGGAATGCATGGAGAGTGGCGCCTATTATAGTGAGCTATGGCTTCCTCCTATAGGTTACATATATGTTACACGTACTAGGACATTGATTTTCTGGTCAGTGAGAGACACAATTAGGATTTTTAAGATGTGAAATAAAAAATAATTTCTCAAAATAGGTGGTGGGAAATATATGGATGTAAAATATGTGAAGGTAATAGCAACAAGTGGCACAAGTGTTTCCACAAGTGATATTTTTCACACTTTGCTTTGCATTCACTTACTATATTCCTTTAGCCAAGTCAGTGTTTTATACACGTCCATAGATGCTACGTGGTCCCGAAATGACCTGCAAAATATCCTGCTTGTGGCTGCTGCCTGCTTGCAGGGTACTCGTGTGATGTATCTATGATCTATGATGATCTACCTGTGCACATCAAAACCCAATTTCTTTAGAAAATTTCTCAGATGTTTCCCTGGAAATCCACTTTGTGGACAGAGATGGAACAAAATTGAAAACATACTTAACCCTCTCTGGCTCCTGTTTCTCACAATGTTCCCTTACTTCCAGGGTTTGGTCATGCACAAGGTTGATAGATCAAGTGGGTCAAGGGACTTCTTCAGCCATTAAATGGCCTCCCTGGACCCCAGAACATCACTTTCCATGATCACCGAAAGTTATTGTTCTCTGGTCTGAGGAGGCCACTCATTGGCCCCACAGCTTTTGCAGGGCCAAAAACTAGAAGTACCAGAGTGACTTGGGAACTGGGAACTGAAGCAAAGCAGCGTCTGTACACTTTTTTTTTCCAGCCCTTCTCTGGCCTTTTGGCCCTTTTGCTAGTCATCAATGCATTTAACTTGGTTCCCAGAGGCTGCTAAGATTTTTGTTCCTGGCTTCTCTGTTAACAAACACGAATGATGAATTTGACCTTGTATTCTGCTCTACCACCTGCCATGACCACCAGCACAACTATATTCCAAATGTCTTGACCTTTGCAACACCCAGTTGGCTACATTAGATGTTACTGATGGAATATTCTGGAGTTACCAAACTGGAGATTCCTTACAAGAAAGTACACACTTTTATATAGTGACTAAAGGTTGACTACCCTTTTTTCCACTCATGTGGTTCTGGCCCTCCATTGGCACGATATTCTGGATACAACTAAAGGTACCATGCACCTGCTCTGTATAGCCTGATGCCTATGTGTCTTTGACCATCCTTTGGAAGGTATGTCTTTAGTACTCATTGTTATTTACATGGGTAAAACGCTACCGGTGTATCTCCTGCAGATAGATTTTAGTGTTGGATTTTCTCAATAAATCTTTCCAGTTTTCACGTCTCCAGCCACATTCGCTATACACTGACAGTGAAGGGATATATCCTTGGTTCGCTCCCTAAAGGCTTCATACAACCATTTGTGCACACACTAGGCACTTAGCCATTGACATTTTGTCAGGATCAGTTTAAAAAATTTCCAAGCTGACGATTTTCTTATTGTCAGGAGATCTGACCTGTTGGATGGTGCGGCACTCGCATTCTGCGTTACGAACATTTGTGAAAGGATTTATGTGATAAAGAATTGGCAGCTGGGGCACTTTGCTTGTGGTGTCATTTTTCAGTTTCCAGTTACTCCTTGTATATCTGGGTGTATTTCTTTCTGTGTTGCTTTTAGATGTCACTGTAAGTGATGCTGATGTTATTGATTTTGTAAGCTGGCATGTTTTTCTTTTGGGAATAGACCCTGTAGTTCAACTATTAGTACTGCACATTAATATGTCATGTAAATTATGGATTTCATACTTCCTTTTCATCACCAATTATGTTGTCTTATCTTCAACTTGAAGCTTTGTGTTTTCAAACAACCTTCAATTATCCTTCACGTAGGCTTAGGGTTACATTTACAGTAACTACTTGCGTATACATATACCATCTTATAACGCAGTGACAATAACTGTGTGTATACCCATACCATCTTTTAACGCAGTGACAATAACTGTGTGTATATAAACATAGGGGCAAATTAACTTACCTAGTCCTGTTGCGATCCCCGTATCGGACGGTACGACAAAGATGAAGCCCGGCGCGATGCACGAAGCTCATGCACCCGAGTTCCTGCACCAGTCGCTTCCCTGCGAGGTCCGCCGGAGTTCACCTTCTTCTTCCCGGTGCTTGTAAGTGCGTGTCTTGTGACACAATTCTAAATGTTAAATCCCGCGAGTTGTCCGAATCCGTCGTGTTGTCCGATGGCCCGCCCCCCCCCCCCCATTTGTGTCACGTGCAAGCCGATGATGATGCGCCAAAATCCAATCACGTGTCACAATCCCCGGCGCGATGCCGCACAAAACGGAAATCTTCGGGAAGCCCGATGAAAATTAGCTCAGCAGACCCTTAGTAAATGAGCCCCATAGTGTCTTATCCATAAGCAACACAAGAACTGGTGTAATATTACATGATTCTGCCCTCTACATACCACAGGTTCCTTTGTTACTTATGGTTGATATGGTTTACTGGTGTAGAGCAGTTTCTTATGGTGCTGACTTCACTGGTTTAGTCCCATAGTGTCTTATCATTCAGTGACAGTAACTGCACATGTATACCCATACCATCTTCTAGCACAGTTACAGTAACTGTGTGTATACCCATACCCTTTTCTATCACAGTTACAGTAACTGTGTGTATACCCATAACATCTTCTAGCACAGTTACAGTAACTGTGTGTGTACACCCATACCATCTTCTAGCATAGTTACAGTAACTGTGTGTGTATACCCATACCATCTTCTAGCACGGTGACATTAACTGTGTGTGCATACTCGTAGCGTCTTTTAGCACAGTTGCAGTAACTGTCTGTATACCTATACATTTTTAGCACACATAGAATACATTCCCATATCTTTCTATGGGCTCATGCACATTACTGTGGATTTCACACACACCACCATGCAGGAACCCACTGCCCAGGCTGTAAAATGATAGGGCAGTTGCATTCCTCCTGTATTGCGAGCCTGGACAGTCTTATCAAGCAAAAAGCGACCCTTCACAGCTCATTTGTATAGGACTGGAGGTCATATGACCTAAGGGGGCTGGTAGTTTAGTGGGGGAAAAAGCTGGTGACAGGTTCCCTTTAATCACTTCCATAGAACTGGGGAGAGCAAGTTGTATTTGCATACAGAAAACACATGGGGAATTATGGGGAATGTCACACGAACAATCCCTCTAATAGTACATTCTTCTTTTGTGTAAAAACTCCATTGATCTCCATTTGTGTGGACAGTGGAGCTGCTAGGCAGTGGTGCACTTAGCTGTGGATGGGCTGGAGTGCACTTTGGAGTGTTTAGGGAAGGGTGTTCTTATGCAGGGTGCACTTAGCTTAGCTTCAACCCAAATAGCCCAACTCGGTGATGGCTGTGGTTATGACTTCCAGCCATTACAACAGAATATGGAGCAATGCGTTTCTTACTCTGTGCTAAGAACTTCTTTCTATAATCTTGCTGTTTACCCCTGGTGGGAGGATAACATCCATGCCCTTGGCCATGAGAACACAGTTGTGTCTATATACAGCACGGCTGTGGTCAGTACTCTTTTCTGTACCCAGAATATCCTCTTCCTGTAAATAGGATGTATGGAGCGATATATTCTCGGGAAAATGTGAGATCCTAATAAAAGAGAACAGTCAATAATAAACTAGTATGTCGCCAGCCCTTGAGTTAATTACTTTTAAAAACCTCTGTACATTAGAAACGTTCCTGTAACTACTGCCTGTCAAATAGGGGTTGTGTGTTTTAGGTAAACAGGACATACCAATGCTACAAAAAAAAAAAAAACAAACAAAAAAAAAAAACAAAAGTAAAACCTATTCTTTCAAATGGATGGATTCTTGTACTGCTGTGAAGTTATAATTAGAGCCTGGTATAAGTTTTTTTGAAATTCCATTACTTTATTTTAAATAACTGTAAAAATTGCTCACTATGCGCAGGATCCAATGGCTCCTTTCTCTGCCAATTTTCCCACAGCAGACACTTGTGTCAAGTAGTTGAACGTCCAGGAAGCAAATGGCCAAAGCCTCTCAAGATTTATTTTTGAACATTATCTCTCTCAGGTTCTCCTCGTGTGTAATTACTCTACCAGGGATAATAAAAAGGCTTAATAAATCAAAACACAAGTGTGAAAACATAAAAGATTACAATACACATTTCCTTGGAAGATTTGTCTAGGTTAGACGTGTAATAACTCTTATAAACGACTCTTAGGAAGGTAATTAATATCTGGAGAATTTGTCCCCTGGGAGTTTTGGAATGTGTTTACTATTTTGTAGGTGTTAATAAAGCATTTTTAGGTTAGATCTCTCACCACCTTGTCGACTTGACATATAGCATTGTAAAAACAATATGGGTGTAAGCAAACAGTGTTATTAATTTCTTCATTTCCAGAGTAGGGAAAAATAGTTTTTACACAATTCAGTTTGATTCCTAAATCAGAGTAATTTTCCAGGAATTAAAATTGATGGCTTATTGTCAACATGGACTATCAGTGTCTGATTGTGGGGGTTGACATACTCATGCACAGTTTTACTATTCGGGCTGCATAGAGCCGGCAGTAGTTGTTCCGTGTCTTTAGTGGCTGGAAGCTGTAACTGGCCATGACTCAATTCAATAATGGGGAACCATTTTTAGAATGCATTTTTAAGTTCCATTTTCAGTATTAGAGAAACATTTTAATTTGTAGTTAAGCAAAAACCTGGGAAAAAGAAGGTCTTAGGCTTAATACACATTAGCATTTTGGGTTCCATTTTGAAAGGATCTACAATTGATAGGTTGGTCATGTTTCTGTTTTGGAAAAATTAGTAATCTATTTTCTAATTGATTCTATTGGCTTCATCCCTTAATCATTGATAATATAATTCACCTGTTGCTGTATAGACCTACTACACACATCGCACAGTAACTTTTGGCCTGGCTCAGGTTGTGTCTGGTGGTGAATGATAGAAATGCCACAGGGCATTCCTCACTTTAGTAGCATTGGCTCCATTCAGTGCTACGATAGGCCTGGCAGGGAACACTTGGATTTTAAATTTGACTTTGATCAGGGAGCAGGAAGGTGAATATTATTACCTGTGAAATCGTCTGCGCTGAAGAAGCAAAATTTAACTCTTTAATATTTTTGGAGTTTTACAAGGTCCATTAAGAGAAAAACTCACCAGCAGTGCCAGCCGATAACATATACATTCCTTCTTTATTAGGTTGTTAAAAACGCATACACACTATGGACACTATAAGGGACCTTCATGTTTCAGCTCTGGCCTCCTGTGTCTATATGAAGCTATTTTGACAAGGGCGCAACGATTGTGGTCGCAGGGGGTGAAAATGTGACCCGGCACCAGGTACTGGGGGGCCCAGGCTTCCACTATCAGTCTGACACCGCCTGTCTGACCTGTATATTATCCACCGGGAGCCAGCTCGTGCTATCAGAATAAAATCGGTGCTGCTTTTGGACAGTATATATATAATATGTAGGAGTTATGGTGCTGTGTGAGTATATGTCCGTTGTAGCAGGTATTTGTATTCTCAAATCAATTCGCAGGACGGGGGTGGCTGCAACAGTTTGATATCTGGGACCCAGAGTTGCATCGGGGCCCACAGAAGTTTTGTAGCCATTCAGGGCACTCTTCCAAATGTAACTTTACCTAATCAGAAAATATTTCCATGGCCCCTCATGTTGAATCATTGCCCATATCTTTCCCACTTGGGTAGCACAAAATGGTTCAAAATTCTACAATCAGAAAAAAATATATATTAAAAAAACTGATTTTGATTTAGTAAAAAATATATTATACAAAGGTATCATAATTGTTTACTGAAGTATGTTAGTCACGTATAAATTATACTTCCTAATAATACTATTCTTAAATTGGTTGTCTCCTTGGAGTTATTCATTGCCGCCATTTTTCAAGTTTCCCTTACATGAACCAATGATTTCTCTGCATCCAGTTTCCAGAGAGAGCAAAGACCCTACATAATCGACTATTACAGGCCCCCAATCTAATACTGAGCTAAGCAAATGAAGTTAAAAATGATTTTGAAGCCGGATAATTCTGTTTTATTTCTAGTCTCAGGTTTTAATTATATAATGTTTTATGTTAATGTCTCCCTAATTGCGCAACTGTCTCCTTGAATTTTTCAGTAACTTGAACATTGCAACCTGCAATCATAGTCAAATGCTTTACCAGAAACCGTAACACACACTTAAATTGTCCTCCACCGGCTTTACCCTTAGTCAGACTGATTTGGGTTCATGTATACAGGCGAGTTAAATAACAAGATTTTCTCATTGCGGTTAGTTGAGGCCAGGAAAAAAAAAAGAGCACACACTTCCTCCACTCTGACTCCTAGTTCCCGCTTTGCTCAAGTGCTTCCAATTTTGGGTCTGCATGTGACGAAATTTCAGGGGAGCCACAGGACCAGTTAATGAGTTGGTCACCTCTGACAGTGAGATCAGTTTCCTTTTCCCAGGTACTTCGCTTCCTGTGTTGTCCCTGATACAAGGAGGCCACTCATTGTGAAGTGATTCCTGTGTCCCCCTTGAATTTCCAGTTGACGCAGGACTTACACGGAAGTACTGGAGTGATGCTGTAGGGGGGGGGGGAGCGGATCAGAGTAAGTATGTGTTCTTATTTTTTAGTTACTCTATCCCTGGCCTATGGAGCTTTATCATATTTAAAAAAAAACTTTAAGCTTTGACAATTTTTCATTTGGACTCTTTTTGTACTGACTTGTTGGTGAGCTCATGGTACACATACATATACACATTTTCGGAGTGTATCTCTCCACATCTTAGCTAACTCTCTTACTATAATACACATATATATTTGTACATTATTATTCTAGTTGTTAAAATAGGGATTTTAAATCCTGCCCAAAGACCATCAAGTCAAGCTGCTTATAACAGACGTGACACCCATTTTGAGTTTAAAGACTAACTGTAAAGTTACTTTATAAAAAATAGTTTTATACAGGTGGAGAGAGATGGAGAGAGCCTTGACAGCAATTCCAAATATACCTGTATCATGCTACTGGCTTATTCCTATCCCAGATATTGCCTCATATATCTATCATCCCTATCTATAAATCCTCTCATTTTTGCTGAAGTAGGTGGGGCTTCCTGGTTGTGACATCTGTGACATTGTGACAATTCTGCTGCGTTCAAACTTCAAACACAAACAGCACTGCTAAGTACCAGAAGTATGCAGAGACTTCCTCCCATCCTGTAGCTCCGTCCAGACTGCAGAATGGTTGTAATTGGATGACCCAAAACGTGGAATCTGTCACATGTTTGGGACATCACTAAAGTCCTGGTTTTTCCAGCAATAGTCAGAACTGATATTCACCTGCACCTAGTGCCTTTCCAACAAGAGCCCCCACCCTCCACTCATCTCTAGCATCCAGATATAGATTCCCATGGCAACCAATCAAAACAAAGTAAGGAAGACAGCCAGGGGGACAATGTAAAACCCCGCTAGCAGCAAAGATAGCTGCAGTAGCTAATGAGAGTAAATTAGAGAATTACTTATATGCTCATTGCAGATTTAAGCAAAAGGTTTTATACTTTACAGGTGTTCTTTAACCAATAAATTAAAATCTAGCCAGCTCACAATTGAAAGTACTTGAATTCCAGCAGAATCATCCAGACTTCAGATGCTATAGTAATTCAAAAACAACAATCCATTCCAACACTAGTGTTTTGTTCGAAATGCCTAGACTGCCTGAAAAGGTAGAACTTTCAGACAGTAATTTTGGGACAGGGGTGTATTGTCTCTGTATTTACAGGTTTTGTTCAAAATCAGGAAAAAAATGGCAGTAATTAACAGTATTCATATGGGAAATATTCAACACTCAAAATATCTGGAGGCTTGTGTCACGGACCTGGCTCCTTAGCAGTTCTCTATCCGTCATCAATATGAGCAGTTAGCCTCCGATACATCACAGTATGACTCCAGGCTAGGCCGGTTGCAAGGCGGCAATACTGGTGTCGATCTCCTATTTTTTCTGTATATTATTTATCCATCTGTGAGAGGGGTGGTTTTGTTACATAGGTCTGACATCAGCTACCAGCTGGACTGTTGTAAACAATAAGTAGCCTATACCCCCGCTATTTGTCTTGTGGTTCTGTCCCCAATCTAGATCAGCCTACAATTTGGCCTGAGTTGGGGTCAGACTTGTTGAAAAATATCATTTTAGACATACACTTCTGTGACGGAGGTCTTTTTTACCTCCACACATTCGGATAAAATCTTTTTAATCCTTATCTAATTTCCTGGTTGAACTTGATGGACAAGTGTCTTTTTGCAACCGTATAAACTATAAAAAATGATTTTTGCTGCGTGGGGCCACCCACTAGACACTGTGCAGGATGGATGAGTGCAGACTGTTCAGCTTACCTTGCATTTGTTTAAGAAGCTGATTCGTTATTGAACCACAAAAACATCCTCAGGCTACAAGTCAGTACATGACCAATAGCTGCAAAAAAATATGTATTGAAAAGCAGATCATCTCATGAGACCCATATTAGACTTGTCAATCAAGAGAAAGGTAAGGAAGGGACCAAGGGGAAGAGAATTAAAGCTTATATAGTTGTTTCTAACTCTGTGTCTAAGGCTACTAGGACAAAATAGTTTAATATAGTCATGGGCCAACCCCATTGATGCAAAATGTTTAGAAGACTATATACAAAAGCCATTTCAGGACCTTAAAAGGTATTTAAACTACGGATAAAAAGCCAACAAAGGAACCCTCATTCTCTCCCAATACACCTGGTTCTGTATGTAGGCAGAAAAGTCAAACCATTAAAATAAATTGTAGGGGCCCACTATTCTTATCACCCCAGGCCCTGGCAGTGTTAATCCACATCGTGAAAGATCTGTGTTCTGCTTAAATATTAATTTTTTGGCAAAAACTGCTCTGGAAGAATTAGCCTTACAGAGATGGAGTGTTGTGAGTAACAATTATAGAAGTAATAGGGGAAATATCACTTGTTCGTTTATCGCAGGATGTGTCTTCCTTAATTATGGAATTATTACCGACAAGTTCTATGACTAGGCAAATGTGTGTCTGACACAGAATAACATCCTTTATCTTCACAAAGTAGTAGGGTTAAAATCTTATTCTATGGTTAATGGTGCCCTCGTTTTTTATTTGTCATCACGACGTTTATATAACAATGATCTATTGTGATATGTTAATACATTTAGGCTTATATATAAAAAGTGGGCATGGGATATATTCAGACCACTTTAAAATTTCACTCTTGTTTTATTGCAGCCAATTGGTTAAATCAAAAATGTACACTCTACTCCCCATCTTCACAGAAAAAAACAGAAATGTAGATATTTTTGCTAATTATTAAACTAGAAAACTCTGAAATATTCAATGGTGATAAGTATTCGGCCCCTTTGCTCAGTTTGAGTAGAAGAGCGCTTTGGAGCTAGTAGAGCCAGAAGACTTCTGGGAAGATACAACAGTTTCTCACCCGGATTTGGGGATCCTCTGCCTCTTCCTTGCAGATCTTCTCAGCTCCCTCTGGTTGGATGGTGAACGTTGGTGGAAGCCATTTTTATGTCTCTCCAGAGATCAGTTGGTGTTAGATCCGGGCTCTGGCTGGGCCAGTCAGGAATGGTCACAGAGTTTTTCTGGAGCCTCTGCTTTTTGTATTTGCTGTGTGCTTGGGGTCATTGTCTTGTTGGAAGGTGAACCTTCGGCCCAGTCTGAGGTCCAGAGCTTGGAAGAGGTTTCCTCCAGGATATCTCTGTACTTGGCCACATTAATCTTTCCTTCTATTACAACAGTGGTCGTCTGTCCCTGCCCCATAGCATGATGCTGCACCACCATGTGTCACTGCGGGGATTGTATTTGGCAGGTGATGAATATTCAAAAGAAAGAGAAAAAAGTTTTTTACTCTGACCGGAGTCCCAATGGTTTTCTATCGGCTCTTCTTGTAATGTTCAATCTTTTATGTCGATAAACCACACTGATCCACAGATCTCCTGATAAATAATGCCACCGTTCAGACCAGCACCATTGCCTCTTTTCGTCTTCCTTCAAATATTTTATTTTTATCCGATATTACTGGAAAAAGAATATGCATGCAGATGGCGTAGTAGCCAAAAAGTTAAAATTGATTACAATAACATACTCACAAAATCAAGAAAAAAATGTGCATACCAAAATCTGTAGCGGGACGCTAGCCTCACAAATCCGATGTCCAGGACAACATTGCTCGGCAGAATAGATTCGAACCCAAAACAAATCTTTTCAAAAAATTTGGGTTCAGCAAATGATTTTGAATGTTCACTCATCTTAAAGGGGTTTCCCAGAAAGAAATTCTCACATTTCAATCCCTAGTGATGTTTACACATAAAGATATTTTAGTTGTGGGAAAACCCTTTGTACCACAAAGTATGATGATGATGTTGTAATTGTGTAGGCTTGGCATATCATGATATGAATGCATCTTAAATGGTGGGTTAGAGTCTACTTTTAACTTGTGCAACCCAAGTAATTACAAGAAAATTTATTTAGACAGTGGCGCAACTTGATGCTGATGGGCCCCAGTGCAAAGTCTGTTTTAGGCCCCTGACTACAATTGTATGGTATAGTCTTCTCATATGGTAAAGTGAGAAAATGATGGGCCCCCTAAGCCTTGGCCCAGGTGCGACTGTACCTCTGCACCCCCTCAAGTTACGCCCCTGATTAAGCTTGTACTTAGACTTATACAGTACACTAATTTATAGTATGTAATATCATAAAAAGTACAATATCATTTTAGATGCAAAGTTTTGTACGGCTTTTACAATATTTGTAAAAAAAAAATTACATTACCGTAGTTAATTTTTTAAACTGTGAAATGTTATGTTTTCCTGTAATAAACATTTGTGTAAACTGAGCAAGAAGAAAATGAGGGCTAAGAATTTGCCCATCCTATTCTATTCCTAAAATGACTTTTTTCCGTCCAAAATAAAAAAAATGCCTTGAATGGTTCCGTTCAAACCTCATCTTATGCGCTGGCAATTGAATTTAGATTTGGCTTTCATTAGCCCTGCAGCATGTGGAGGGATCCGGTATTCATTCTATAGTAGCACTTTGTAGTTAATCTCCAACAGCAGTTTTATTGTCCCTCTAAGAGACAAAGACTGTTAAAAATTAATGACCGAGCAAAGAAAAAGGGTTAAGGAGAAGAAAATGCAAATGAAGTAGCTGAAACGATTTTGCAGGTTATGACTCAGATTTCATCCAATTGAAGGACTGGTGTCCTGGCGCTTCACAGTTTATCTGAATCCTGTGCTTTGTAATGGTTAATATACAGCCACAGGGTGGATATCAAAGTAATGCAGAATTGGATAAGGAATGCATGGAGAGTGGCGCCTATTATAGTGAGCTATGGCTTCCTCCTATAGGTAAATATATGTTACACGTACTAGGACATTGATTTCAGATGTCAGTGAGAGGAACAATTAGGATTTTTAAGATGTGAAATTAAAAATAATTTCTCAAAATAGGTGGTGGGAATATATGGATGTAAAATATGAGGTAATAGCAACAAGTGGCACAAGTGTTTCACAAGTGATATTTTCACACTTTGCTTTGCATTCACTTACTATATTCCTTAGCCAAGTCAGTGTGATTTTATACACGTCCATAGATGCACGTGGTCCCGAAATGACTGCAAAATATCCTGCTTGTGGCTGTGCCTGCTTGCGGGTAATCTGTGTGATGTATCTATGATCATATGATGATCTACCTGTGCACATCAAAACCCAATTTTTTAGAAAATTTCTCAGATGTTTCCCTGGAAATCCACTTTGTGGACAGAGATGAACAAAATTGAAAAAAACTTAACCCTCTCTGGCTCCTGGTTCTCACAATGTTCCTTACATTCCAGGTTTGGTCATGCACAAGGTTGATAGATCAAGTGGGTCAAGGAGACTTCTTCAGCCATTAAATGGCCTCCCTGGGACCCCAGAACATCACTTTCCATGATCACCGAAAGTTATGTTCTCTGGTCGAGGAGGCCACTCATTGGCCCCACAGTTTTGCAGGGCCAAAAACTAAAGTACCAGAGTGACTTGGGAACTGGAACTGAAGCAAAGCAGCGCTGTACACTTTTTTTTCCAGCCTTCTCTGGCCTTTTGGCCCTTTGCTAGTCATCAATGCATTTAATTACTTGGTTCCAGAGGCTGCTAAGATTTTTGTTCCTGGCTTCTCTGTTAACAAACACGAAATGATGATTTTGAGCTTGTATTCTGCTCTACCACCTGCCATGACCACCAGCACAAACTATATTCCAAATGTCTTGACCTTTGCAACACCAGTTGGCTACATTAGATGTTACTGATGGAATATTCTGGAGTTACCAAACTGGAGATTCCTTACAAGAAAGTACACACTTTTATATAGTGACTAAAGGTTGACTACCTTTTTTCCACTCATGGGTTCTGCTCTCCATTGGCACGAGATTCTGGATACAACTAAAGGTACCATGCACCTGCTCTGTATAGCCTGATGCCTATGTGTCTTTGACCATCTTTGGAAGGATGTCTTTAGTACTCATTTATTTACATGGGTAAAAAGCTACCGGTGTATCTCCTGCAGATAGATTTTAGTGTTGGATTTCTCAAAAAATCTTTCCAGTTTTCGCGTCTCCAGCCACATTCGCTATACACTGACAGTGAAGGGATATATCCTTGGTTCGCTCCCTAAAGGTTCATACAACCATTTGTGCACACACTAGGCACTTCGCATTGACATTTTGTCAGGATCAGTTTAAAAATTTCCAAGCTGACGATTTCTTATTGTCAGGAGATCTGACTGTTGGATGGTGCGGCACTCGCATTGCGTTACGAACATTTGTGAAAGGATTTATGTGATAAAGAATTGGCAGCTGGGGCACTTTGCTGTGGTGTCATTTTTCAGTTTCCAGTTACTCTTTGTATATCTGGTGTATTTTTTCTGTGTTCTTTAGATGTCATGTAAGTGATGCTGATGTTATTGATTTGTAAGTGGCATGTTTTCTTTTGGAATAGACCCTTAGTTCAACTATTGTACTGCACATAATATGTCATGTAAATTATGGATTTCATACTTCCTTTTCATCACCAATTATGTTGTCTTATCTTCAACTTGAAGCTTTGTGTTTCAAAACACTTCAATTATCCTTCACGTGAGCTTAGGGTTACATTTACAGATAACTCTTGCGTATACATATACCATATTATAACCAGCAGTGACAATAAATGTGGGTATACCATACCATCTTTTTAACGCAGAGGAACAATAACTGTGTGTATATAAACATAGGGGCAAATTATACTTACTAGTCCTGTTGCGATCCCCGTATCGGACGGTACGACAAAGATGACGCCGGGCGCATGAAGAAGGAGAGGACATCCGAGTTATGCGGTTCGCGAGGTCGGGCACGTTATTCTTACCGGTGCTTGTAAGTGCGTGTCTTGTGACACAATCTAAAGTTTAAATACCGCGAGTTGTGAATCCGTCTGTGGTGCGTATGGACGGCTCAACCAAATCGTGGTACGTGCAAGCAGACCTGAGCCAACGCAAAATCCAATAACGTGTGTCACAATCCCCGGCGCGATGCGCACAAAACGGAAATCTTCGGGAAGCCCGATGAAAAATTAATCAGCAGACCCTTAGTAAATGAGCCCATAGTGTCTTATCCAGAAAGCAACACAAGAACTGGTTGTAATATACATGATTCTGCCCTCTACATAACAAGTTCCTTTGTTACTTATGGGTTGATATGGTTTACTGGTGTAGAGCAGTTTCTTATGGTGCTGACTTCACTGGTTTAGTCCCATAGTGTCTTATCATTCAGTGACAGTAACTGCACATGTATACCCTACCATCTTCTCGCAATAGTTACAGTAACTGTTGTGTATACCATCCCATTTCTATCAAGTTACAGTAATGTGGTATACCCCATAACATTTCTAGCACAGTTACAGTAACGTTGTGTGTACACCATACCATCTACTAGGACAGTAACAACTGGTTGTTATACCCATACCATCTTCAATCAAAGTTATAGAATAACTGTGTGTTAACCATACCATCTTCTAGAACAGTCAACTGGTGTGTATACCCATTACCATCTTCTAGCACAGTTACAAGTAATGTGTGTGTACACCCAACCATCTTCAAGACAGGTACCAGTACTGTGTGTATAACCCATACCATCTTCTAGCACAGTAACAGTAACTGTGGGTATACCCATACATCTTCTAGCATAGGTACAGTAACTGTGTGGTATACCCATACCATCTCCTAGCACGTTACAGTAAAGATGTGTGTAACCCTACCATCTCTAGACCGAGTTTACAGTAACTGTGTGTGTAGACCCATCCATTGCTAGCATAGTTACAGTAACTGTGTGTGTATACCCATACCATCTTCTAGCACGGTGACATTAACTGTGTGTGCATACTCGTAGCGTCTTTTAGCACAGTTGCAGTAACTGTCTGTATACCTATACATTTTATAGCACAGTTAGTCTACATGCACACTGCATTTATACAGCTAGAATACATTCCCATATCTTTCTATGGGCTCATGCACATTACTGTGGATTTCACACACCCCATGCAGGAACCCACTGCCCAGGCTCTAAAATGATAGGGCAGTTGCTATTCCTCCCTGTATTGCGAGCCTGGACAGTCTTATCAAGCAAAAAGCGACCCTTCACAGCTCATTTGTATATGACTGGAGGTCATATGACCTAAGGGGGCTGGTAGTTTAGTGGGGAAAAAGCTGGTGACAGGTTCCCTTTAAATCACTTCCATAGAACTGTGGGAGAGCAAGTTGTATTTGCATACAGAAAACACATGGGGAATTATGGGGAATGTCACACGAACATTCCCTCTAATAGTAACATTCTTCTTTGTGTAAAAACTCCATTGATCTCCATTTGTGTGGACAGTGGAGCTGCTAGGCAGTGGTGCACTTAGCTGTGGATGGGCTGGAGCGCACTTTGGAGTGTTTAGGGAAGGGTGTTCTTATGCAGGGGTGCACTTAGCTTAGCTTCAACCCAAATAGCCCAACTCGGTGATGGCTGTGGTTATGACTTCCAGCCATTACACAGAATATGGAGCAATGCGTTTCTTACTCTGTGCTAAGAACTTTTTTCTATAATCTTGCTGTTTACCCCTGGTGGGAGGAATAACATCCATGCCCTTGGCCATGAGACACAGTTGTGTCTATATTACAGCAAGGCTGTGGTCAGTACTCTTTTCCGTACCCAGAATATCCTCTTCCTGTAAATAGGATGTATGGAGCGATATATTCTCGGGAAAATGTGAGATTCCTAATAGAAGAGAACAGTCAATAAATAAACTAGTATGTCGCCAGCCCTTGAGTTAATTTACTTTTAAAAACCTCTGTACATTAGAAACGTTCCTGTAACTACTGCCTGTCAAATAGGGGTTGTGTTTTTTTAGGTAAACAGGACATACCAATGGCTACAAAAAAAAAACAAACAAACAAAAAAAAACAAAAGTAAAACCTATTCTTTCAAAATGGATGGATTCTTGTACTGCTGTGAAGTTATAATTAGAGCCTGGTATGAAGTTTTTTTGAAATTCCATTTACTTTACTTTGAATAACTTGTAAAAATTGCTCACTATGCGGCAGGATCCAATGGCTCCTTTCTCTGCCAATTTTCCCACAGCAGACACTTGTGTCAAGTATGTTGAACGTCCAGGAAGCAAATGGCCAAAGCCTCTCAAGATTTATTTTTGAACATTATCTCTCTTCAGGTTCTCCCGTGTAATTACTTCTACCAGGGATAATAAAAAGGCTTAATAAATCAAAACACAAGTGTGAAAACATAAAAGATTACAATACACATTTCCTTGGAAGATTTGTCTAGGTTAGACGTGTAATAACTCTTATAAACGACTCTTAGGAAGGTAATTAATATCTGGAGAACGTGTCCCCTGGGAGTTTTGGAATGGGTTTTACTATTTTTGTAAGGTGTTAATAAAGCATTTTTAGGTTAGATCTCTTCACCACCTTGTCGGCTTGACATATAGCATTGTAAAAACAATATGGGGTGTAAGCAAACAGTGTTTATAAGTTATGGCATTTCATCCAGAGAAGGGAAAAATAGTTGTTTTTCCACAATTCTGTTTGATTCCTAAATCAGAGTAATTTTCCAGGAATCAAAACTGATGGCTTATCCTCAACATGGACTATCAATGTCTGATTGTGGGGGTTGACATACCCATGCACAGTTTAACTATTCGGGCTGCATAGAGCCGGCAGTAGTTGGTTCTGTGGTCTTTGTAGTGGCTGGAAGCTGTAACTGCGGCCATGACTCTCATTCACTAATTTGGAAGCCGCAGCTGCTGATACTGCTTCCGAACTCTTTGTTTATTCTAGGAGAAACAGCTTTTGGATCAGAAGGATAGGCCATTGATATTGATTCTTAGAAAATGCTTTTAATTCTCCAGTTTCAAGGCTCAGAGTAATGCCCAGTTCACACATACAACCGGGAAAAAACCTGGAAAATAAATTGTAGCGGAACGCAAGGTCTTTTGCACAACTTTCGTTCACCATAGTCTTCAATGGACCCTCTGTTACTCCATTACACTTCCTTATATATAGTGAAATAAGAGTCATGTCCAGC
Organism: Engystomops pustulosus; assembly: GCA_019512145.1. Classification (NCBI taxonomy): domain Eukaryota; kingdom Metazoa; phylum Chordata; class Amphibia; order Anura; family Leptodactylidae; genus Engystomops; species Engystomops pustulosus. The sequence goes on along the minus strand of CM033650.1, from coordinate 22,881,631 downwards.
TGTGCTATAAATTTCAGCCCCCCCTCTCTCCTTTCAAGAAGAGATCAGAAGAGATCAGTTAAATGTTAAATACTTCCAGCCCCCATGAAATACTGGAACATCAATACAGTACTCTATATTATGCTGTTCCTTTAATAATCCTTTTAAATATTTATAAATTATTGACAACTGGGTGTAACCATTGCCTTTTGCCAAACTCTTAGTACTGGTTGGACAGTATAAGACTATTTTAAACCCTCCCCATCTTTACTAATAACACCCAGTTGTCAATTTGGGAATGCAAAATGGTGTTCAGATGTTTCGACTTTGCTGCGTTTACTGGCACCATTTTTAGAATGCATTTTTAAGTTTCTATCTTCAGTATTAGAGAAACATTTTAATTTGTAGTTAAGCAAAAACCTGGGAAAAATAAGGTATTAGGCTTAATACACATTAGCATTTTGGGTTCCATTTTGAAAGGATCTACAATTGATATGGTTGGTCAGTTTTCTGTTTTGGAAAAATGTAGTAATCTATTTTCTAATTGATACTATTGGCTTAATCATTGATAATATAATCTTCACATGTTGCTGTAGACCTACTACACACATCGGACATTGTAACTTTTGGCCTGGGCTCAGGTTGTGTCTGGTGTTGAATGATAGAAATGCCACAGGGCATTCCTCACTTTAGTAGCATTGGCTCCAGTTCAGTGCTACTGGATAGGCCTGGCAGGGAACACTTGGATTTTAAATTTGACTTTGATCAGGGAACAGGAAGGTGATATTTATTACCTGTGAAATTGTCTGCGCTGAAGAAGCAAAATTTACATCTTTAATATTTTTGGAATTTTACAAGGTCCATTTAAGAGAAAAACTCACCAGCAGTGCCAGCCGATAACATTCCTTCTTTATTTAGGTTGTTAAAAACGCAATACACACATATGGACATCTATAAGGGACCTACATGTTTCAGCTCTTGGCCTCCTGTGTCATATATTTAGTTATAGTTATTTTGACAAGGGGCGTAACGATTGTGTCGCCGGGGGTGAAAATGTGACCCGGCACACAGGTACAGGGGGGCCCAGCCTTCCATTATCAGTCTGACACCGCTGTGCTGACCTGTATATTATCCACCGGGGAGCCAGCTCGTGGCTATCAGAATAAAATCGGTGCTGCTTTTGGACAGTATATATATAAATATGTAGGAGTATGGTGCTGTGTGAGTATATGTGTAGCAGGTATTTGTATTCTCAAATGCAATTCGCAGGACGGGGGTGGCTGCAACAGTTTAGATATCTGGGACCCAGAGTTTGCATCGGGGCCCACAGAAGTTTTGTATGCCATTTCAGGGCACTCTTCCAAATGTAACTTTACCTAATACAGAAAATATTTCCATGGCCCCTCATGTGAATCATTGCCCATATCTTTCCCACTAGGGTAGCACAAAATGGTTCAAAATTCTACAATCAGAAAAAAATATATATTAAAAAAACTGATTTTGGTTTAGTAAAAAATATATTATACAAAGGTATCATAATTGTTTACTGAAGTATGTTAGTCATGTATAAATTATACTTCCTAATAATACTATTCTTATAATTGGTTGTCTCCTTGGAGTTATTCATTGCCGCCATTTTTCAAGTTTCCCCTTACATGAACCAATGATTTCTCTGCATCCAGTTTCCAGAGAGCAGAAGACCCTACATAATCAACTATTACAATCTAATACTGAGCTAAGCAAATGAAGTTAAAAATGATTTTGAAGCCGGATAATTCTGTTTTATTTCTAGTCTCAGGTTTTAATTATATAAATGTTTTATGTTAATGTCTCCCTAATTGCGCAACTGTCTCCTCGAATTTTTCAGTAACTTCAACATTGCAACCTGCAATCATAGTCAAATGGTTTACCAGATAACCTGTAACACACACTTTGTCCTCCACCGGCTTTACCCTTAGTCAGACTGATTTGGGTTCATGTATACAGCAAGCAGTTAAATAACAAGATTTTCTCATTGGCGGTTTAGTTGAGGCCAGAAAGAGAAAAAGAGCACACACTTCCTCCACTCTGACTCCTAGTTCCCGCTTTGCTCAAGTGCTTCCAATTTTGGGTCTGCATGTGACGAAATTTCAGGGGAGCCACAGGACCCAGTTAATGAGTTGGCCACCTCTGACAAGTGAGATCAGTTCCTTTTTCCCAGGTACTTCGCTTCCTGTGTTGTCCCTGATACAAGGAGGCCACTCATTGTGAAGTGATTCCTGTGTCCCCCTTGAATTTCCAGTTGAACGCAGGACTTACACTGGAGGTACTGGAGTGATGCTGTAGGGGGGAGCGGATCATGGTAAGTATGTGTTCTTTATTTTTAGTTAATCTATCCCTGGCCCATGGAGCTTTATCATATTTTAAAAAAAAAAACCTTAAGCTTATGACAATTTTGTCATTTGGACTCTTTGTGTACTGACTTGTTGGTGAGCTCATGGTACACATGACAAATACACATTTTTCGGAGTGTATCTCTCCACCTCTTAGCTAACTCTCTTACACTATATACACATATATAATTTGTACATTATCATTCTAGTTGTTAAAATAGGGATTTTAAAGTCCTGCCCAAAGACCATCAAGTGAAGCTGCTTATAACAGACGTGAACACCCATTTTGAGTTTAAAGACTAACTGTAAAGTTACGTTATAAAAAATAGTTTTAGTACAGGTGGAGAGAGGTGGAGAGAGCCATTGACAGCAATTCCAAATATACCTGTATCATGCTACTGGCTTATTACTATCCCGAGATATTGCCTCATATATCTATCATCCCTATCTGTAAAATCCTCTCAGCTTCTGCTGAAGTAGACGGGGGCTTCCTGGTTGTGACATCTGTGACATTGTGACAATTCTGCTGCGTTCAAACTTTCAAACACAAACAGCACTGCTAAGTACCAGAAGTATGCAGAGACTTCCTCCCATCCTGTAGCTCTGTCCAGACTGCAGAATGGTTGTAATTGGATGACCCAAAACGTGGAATCTGTCACATGTTTGGGACATCACTAAAGGTCCTGGTTTTTCCAGCAATAGTCAGAACTGATATTCACCTGCACCTAGTGCCTTTTCCAACAAGAGCCACCCACCCTCCACTCATCTCTAGCATCCAGATATAGATTCCCATGGCAACCAATCAAAACAAAATAAGGAAGAGCAGCCAGGGGGACAATGTAAAACCCCTGCTAGCAGGCAAAGAGATAGCTGCAGATAGCTAATGAGAGTAAATTAGAGAATTACTTATTATGGCTCATTGCAGATTTAAGCAAAAGGTTTTATACTTTACAGTTGTTCTTTAACCAAATAAATTAAAATCTAGCCAGCTCACAATTGAAAGTACTTGAATTCCAGCAGAAATCATCCAGACTTCAGATGCTATAGTAATTCAAACCAAACAATCCATTCCAACACTAGTGTTTTGTTCGAAATGCCTAGACTGCCTGAAAAGGTAGAACTTTCAGACAGTAATTTTGGGACAGGGGTGTATTTGCTCTGTATTTACAGGTTTTGTTCAAAATCAGGAAAAAAATGGCAGTAATTAACAGTATTCATATGGGAAATATTCAACACATCAAAAATATCTGGAGGCTTGTGTCACGGACCTGGCTCCTAGTTCTGCATCAACCGGCGGAATAGATCTGATTGTTACAGACTGTACGATTTCTGTAGGATCGGGTTATGTTATGATGTGTCTTCAGATTTTATAATATGCCACGATAGGACAAATATAGCTGACACTGATATAAAATAAACCCTGATTGGCAGCCTCTGACCATTTCCTCTTCTAATGTTTTCACAATGAATGTCAAGACATTTTAAGAAATTCAGCCGCTGTTCCATAAACTCTTTGGAAGAGGACTGGGCTATTTTTGGAAGGAAAGTAGGTGCCAACCTGCCAGGGTCGGGTGAGCATGGGGTTTACACTTTCCGATGTAAAGAATATGATCCAAATATAACATTTTTTATTACTTACAATGGATCACAGTGTTCTTAAACTGCACAAAAATGTGGTGTATTATAAGAGCAATGCAGGATAAATCTTATTATAAAATGTTATTATTTTATTTATTAGTTGTAACTTCATAGGGTCTGCTAGGTACCAGTGGTTTGAATTGTATGAGGGATCTAGTAGTGTAGAGACGTGGTTCTACTGAACAAAATATATACATTTATACCCCTTTACGTTTTATCTCTTTGTACCCAAAATCAAAACTTCTGCCTAATTCTCACCACGTCACCAATCAAAAGAGAGTGTTAGTATCAAGACAATGAAGAGGTGCAGGCCCTGAGCTTACAGAGAACCTACCAACTTGCCAGGCCCTCTGCTAAAACACACACAGCAACTGGATGATAGTCCTTACTCTGGGTATGTGCACAAAACTGTTGATGGACAAGCAGAGAGACAAGCGGACACAAGCATAATCAGACAAATTGCGTAAAAACCAAGATGGCAGCAAGGTAGAGGATCGTGAAGCAAAGAATAGTCAAATAACAAAGCAAGGGTCAAAGTATACAGCAGAAGGAAAATAGAACTTCAAGTAGTAAGATATCAGCATAACCAGCCCTGAGTGTAGGGAGGAGTGGGTATTTATAGAGTTCCTGGATACTGCCCCATCCGCTGTTTGATTTGGCCTCCATCACTTAAGAAAAACCTGAGACACACTCTCTGCGCCATGATGAGCAACAACAATGCTCTGCTCTTAGCAGAGCAAACACCTAGTTGTGAACTAGATATGAAAAGTATTACAGAGAGGCACTTGCAGCAGATCTGACAGCCATGATATTGTCAAGCTGACATCTATTAAAAAATATGATAATACCACATGGCACAATGTACACTTCCAAGCTACATGCACAGACTGTACGCTTCCAATCTAACGAAGAAGTGAATTGAAACAGCTCTCTATTCGGTCAGATATTTCTCCAACAAGGTCATAACTATGGAGCCGTGGGGCCATGGTGTCAATCTAAACATCATAAGACATCAGTATTATAAATGGGAGCTTTCCCCAAAAATATTTTACATTTGGGACCAGTAGCTTCAAGTTATCCACCTCTCCAAGCTAATAGATCTAAAGTCACCATCCGAGAACAGGTAACGACTGCTAAGAACATCATAAAATAGAAGACTTGGTCCATGAGACCATGCTGGTTGGCAGCTGATAAGCTGTACTATGTCTGTATACAAAGCTCCAGAAGCTGCAGTCACAATAACAATGAGAAGTTTGTGAAATCTCACAGTTTTTAATAAGGAGCCAACATTGTACTGATTCATCGAGGTTGTGAAAAGTAACGTGAATGAATCCGAATCCTGGGAAAGGCTTCCAACTTCTCGAGAGAGAGTTTCCCAGAAGCATTTCATTTCATGACAATTTAGGAATTGTTTTTCTCCACTGTTGGATACATTCTATACTTTGTTACTAAAACAATTCTTAGAAATATTTTTCCTTTGATTGAATCCATGCATATTTGGACACAGCCTAAAAGATTGCCTCGCAATAATGCAGAAGGGAAACTTAAAAGAACAAATGTTGTATGGAGTCTTTGTGAACGAAAACAAGTTGAAGCTGGAGTCTGAGGACACACTAAAACTATGGCTCAATATAACTTATTAAAGGGGAAACTTTTATTTATGTAAATTACCACTTTTTTGGTGAACCTGCAACCTACAGTGCCATTCACTTTGTGCAGGTTGTAGCAGAGTAGAACACATTTCTTTGGCCGAATGGCCTGGCAGTCCAAAAGTGGGGCAGTGTTTACCACTAGGCAATCTAAACATTGCTCAAGGATCATGCTGGATAAAAAAAAAATGGTGTACCTTTAGTCATTTTTGACACCACATATAATTTGAAATACTTTGCAGAATAATCGTTGCATTTGTTTCGGCACACAATGGTTTATCTCAAGCCAAATCCCTTTTAGTGAAGCCACCATCTTTTGCTTACTAAGCCCTATAGAATGACTAGTCCTAGTCTGACTAGTGATTGGTCTCTCCTTGTGTTTCCTGTGATGTCAGAAACCACACAGGAAATTAAGTTCATTTTTTTGCCGCTTTTAATGATACATAAAATAATGGAAAAAAATATGGTTGCTCTTTATTAACAAAAATAATACCATAAGTCCACCTCAGAGAGGCATGGGAATTTGGAAATACAAAATAATGACAACCTTTGACACACAAGAATGAGAATGGATTTATAACATTCTACATCATTTAAGGAATGTGCCCCTCAGACCTGGTGGGAGGCTTGTAACTATGGACCAGATCTCAATCATAGGACAATAAAGCCTTCACACGTCTTATCTGCTATACTGTGACAGCTTAATCTGCTATTTATATTGATGCTTCTGCTTTACATCACTTAACATCACATTTTAATTACTATGCTGTTTTTTGACCTCTTGTATGGAAATAAATGCCTCTTTGGGTTTTTCCTTAAATCATGAAGACCTCGCTAGTCTTCAGAACTTGTTCTTGTCAATTTTTCTTTAGCCAGCAATCTAGAAAGATTCTTATTTTTTTCCTCTCCAGGCCAAAACTGGCCCCAGACATTAGATTAGTTTGTACTACCGTATATTACCCATTTCTGTAAGATGAACTGACACCCTTGGTTGGGCATGCCGGATTTCATAATGTCTGATCCTTTAGTTTTTGGAGAAAAAAACAATATACTGGCCCTTTCTGTCTCCCATGTTGTGGCCACTTTTGTCTTTGTATACACTTCTGGCCAGAATGAAAGTGTTTGGCATTGGTGAAGTTCGGTGAAGGAAGGTGAAGTTCTACAACACTGTGGTGGTCTATGCAGTTTCTAAATAATGCAGGGAACAGATAAGTTTACATGAAGGAGCCTTGCATGCCCACTGAAAGACCCTGTGTTGTTCATGGGACTGAAGAAACTTGTGACTTTCTGAGAAATCCCAAATATGGTGGTTCCTCGCTTTCTGGTGAAAAGAAGTAGGTAAGTACGGTTATTTTTTATGTTTATTAGCATTCCCTGATTCTTTTTAAAATTTCTGTGTAAGGGTCTGTGTAATGGTCTGTATTTGTACAATAACCATACAAATTGTAATGATGTCTTACCCTAAAACTAAGGAAGTCATATACATTGATTAGCATCAAATAAGTATTTTTCCAGGTACTCCAGTAATCCTTAAGGGCTCACGCACACAACCATATCCATTTTGCATTCTCGTTTATACAGCCACAAAAACGGGCCGTGCTTCACCCGTGTGTAACCTATATGCTACCATAAACTAGCTGTATCCTCAAAAATATATGATCAGCTGGCACCCACATCAAAAACCGACGGTATATGGTGGACAACACCATATGTAGGCCATTTTGTTTTATACTCCAATAGACTTCTATGGAGAGACTGTACAGCAAAAACTATAATGATAGGACATATTCTAATGTTTATGTTGCGGTCTGATGGCCAGTTCACCATGTGGTGAGAAATAGGGTGACCAGATACATATCCGTTTTTACTATTACAGTCAATGAGTTTGTTTTTTAGATGCAAAAAAAGGTTTCCAATGCTACGTCTAAAAATATGGTCGGTAGCATGAAGCCTAACTAAGAGATTTTGTATGTCAGGAGTAGGTTTTGAATAAGATAATAGAGAGTAAAGGGCATTCCGTTTTCCAATGGTGTGGTCCGTGGTTGCTGTGTCTGGGTATTGGGATGACTGCAATATCATGTGAAAAAAGGTTTGGTGTTTGGTGTTGATGCGCTAACAGAATGAAGACTCAAGCCGGATGGATCATTAATGGTTTTATATTATGAATTACGCATTTCAGGTGTGAACCTAAGGCTCTTCCTTAGGTCCAGTAAAGATTACTCTGCAAAAATACATGAAAGGTACAAAATGTAAATGAGTAAATAGTATAAATAAAAGTATGTACAAAGTGTATATATGGAGTTAATAAATATTTGTAAAAATTATGAAGTACCTAATAGGGAGAAGATGTTTTTAAATTCGAAGATGTGTCGTTCTCCAAAGAGTGGACTGAAATTAATGCTGACAATCCGTTTTTCATACGTATCCTGGTGGAACCTTAGGAACTGGTTTGAATGTTTCCTCAGAGAACTTGAACCTGTGCTATGATATAACACTTGATATAACCTTTTTTTCATATAGAATCATTGCAAGTTCGGTTTTTCTTCACACATCTTGATTTTTCCATAGTATACAAAATACCAAACTACAAAATACCCTGAACAACAGATAGCTACAGAACCATATGTAAATGTAAAGATACCTGTAAAGATATCTCATTCCATACATCGTCTTATTCAAGGAAAAAAGCAATATATATCAAAGTGATGTTCTTCCTTCTTAAGTGAAGTCATACTTCAGATACTAGTGCCGTGACTGTCTTTTCATATAACCCTGATTTGATCTTCATGGCCATTGTTTGTAAAAAGCCAAAAGTGGAATCTATGACATGTAAACCTTTGGCACCTCCTCCATCTCGACTTTTGGACTGAATTAAGTCGAGCCCTTGATGTTCAAGAGTCCTGCAAAGTGCAGAAGTTATTTCCAACCACTCTATCTCTTGTTTATGCTGTTCTGCCTTCAAACCACTAGAGAGTTGGCCACTGCTAGATTACGATGTATATTCCCTTTTGAACGCTGGTTTGATGACTGAAGCCACTTACATTTCAAAGTTATGGCACTTGTCCTGAAGAGTCCAGATCTAATCCTGGAGACAGCTGCTCTCTGACCTTGGGAGAGTCCTTTCATGATTCTGTTCTTCGGACATTGAGACACAAATTTTTGGCTTGGTACGACATTACAGTCCTACGTACTGCCTCGCTTACTTCATACCCATCTTCATTACTCTTGCCTTGCTCCTCACAAGGGGTTGTAGTATGGCATTTTATGTTCTATTGAGTAATTAGCTTGGTTCTCCAGATTTTATGGAGATGCAAATCCCTTTAGTATCTAGTAACTCTTTTATAGGATTCTTTTGGAAATTTTGTTTACAGAAATTGTCAGGAGCATGACTTCGGCTTTGATGTGAGCATAATATGCTGCTTTCTTTTTGGTGTGCTTTGTATTGTTTTGGTGGCTGCATTTTCTTATGTGTTACTTGTCTTTAGCTCTTAAAAGGAATGTCAACACAGCGAAGGAAAAATATTGGAAAAATTGCAGATGAGGAAGATTCACAAAGTGGGGACTGTGACGATGAAGATGAGTGTGAGGATGGATCAGGAAGGAGCGGATTAAGAATACGGAATCAACTGCGCTTCATACCAGGTGAGTTTTCTGTGGTCACATGAGTAATTAAAAAGTATTTGTTTTCCTAATTGAGTTTCTTGTGAAGAACTTGTATACAGTAAAGATAAAAGCAGTTAAAACCTGATATTTAGCCATGTGATTTCCCAGATCGCCCTTAACTGGTATTGAGCCCCTAAAGTAAACCACTGCACATGTGCATTATATACAGGACATGCACAGTAAAGAGAAGGTGTGTTATACTTGAGCTTTCGTGAGCGCAATATGCATGCACCAATCCACCGAAGCAAGCTTCTAAATTTATATGATTGGTAGAATATTCAGTTTGCAGATCACAGAACCAAACAGGACTCTTATGGCAGTGTATCTACAAAGGGATTTTTATGTATAGGATGACTTAAAGGGAATCTGTCATCATTTTAACATGATGATAGGTTCCAATAGCCCCTGGCATGTTGATTTAAAAAATGCCTTTATTATTTATCTGATTTTTAATAATTTCTTTAATATTACCTGGCTCCCTGCTAGCAGTGTGTGGTGAGTCCCAGGGAGCAGTTTAAATAGCATGAGTCGTCTCCTCCATCTACATGCAAGAGGTTATTGGAACTGCAGTCATCAGCATTGTTGGTGCTCAGAGCCCTGCAGCCCATAGTGATAGAATAGGGAGGGTATTACTCCCTGCTCTGCCACAGCTCGGCAGCTTCATCTGCAGCAGTGCACAAGCCAGGAGCCCTACTCATGTACGGTGCCTGGCTCATGCGCTGCCACTGCCTCCGCTATCCCCATGTGACCACCTACCACACGGGACTTGCTGAATTTTTTTTTTAACCGTTTAGATATAGTCCTAATAGGCTTTCTTCAAAAATCTTGAAATACTTGGCCTCAAAAAAGAACATTTATTGTGTAATATTTGCTATACTATCTTGAGTGCATTACGCACAATGCCCAGCCCTGCTCATAGGACCTGCCCTGCTCAAGTTTGAGACTTGCACAAATATTTTTTAACCATTTTAATATAGTCCAATGAGGCAGTCTTGAAAATTCTTGAAACAAATAGTGTCGACCTCAATAATGAAGCCTTGAAAATGTATTGTGTTATAGTTACTATAGTAACTTGAGTGCATCAAATTCTTTATGACGCCAATGGCATAATTGCTACATGAACACTTAATACTTATTTTATTAGAATTTATAAATTTATATCATTTTCGTGCTTATGATAAAAGCAACTTTATACGTGGTTAATCGTGGGTTTGGCGATCCACCCTGGATCTCAAGAGAATTTGGCACAACCCTGTGGTCCAAGTCCAGCTGTTGAAATAAAGAGTTACATTACCATGTAAAACTGCTGCAAACACATATTTTTTTCCTTTGACCCCATAACCTTGTTCTTGTTCCCTTCTTAAACACCAGGCTTACCATATGTGCCTGTCTTTTTAACTTGGGAGCAATAGTCATTTTCGTAAAAACTTTGATTTATCTTCTGGCGTTTTGAGAGTAACCTCTGTGTCTGTCTTCTAATGACATGGGACCACTTAAAGTAGTGATTTAAGCAAACTTGTAAAGTGTCAAGCCTAAAAGTTTGTAAGCGACTATAAACATATGCTAGTAAGCAGTCAATGCAAAGAAATTCATTATTATGTTACCCTAGTGAAATAACAAAGCATACAGGGAGATTTTTATGATGAAGTTTTTATTATTTCCAACATCTGTAATGCGTAATTGTGTATCCAGGACAGATAATCTAACGTAAAGAAATAATTAATATGCCTGAATATATTATGTGTTTGTCATTGAATATATGTAGATTTATGCTAAGCCAAAGTTTAATTAAAGTTTAGATAAACATTTTTTTATGGGCTGTACAATTCTATAAATTATTTAAGAATTGAAATCGCTAATTTTGACAACCTTTGACCATGTGTCTATTCCAGTAATAATCCTGGCAAAAATGTATACATTATGTCAGGCCTCCGGCATGGCCTAAAAACTTAATGAAACCATAGAGATAACCCTTGTGTCATAGTATCATAGTAGATAAAGTTGAAAAAGACATTGGTCCATCAAGTCCAAATTAGAATTCTGTAATGATCCAGAGGAACACAAAAATCTTTGCAAGGCTGATGCCAATTGGCCCAATGTAAGTCAAAATTCTTTTCCGACCCTAAGAAATTATAAGCAAAAATGTTGTTCATATAACCTGTGATATTTTTGCTATCCAGAAAGGCATCCAGGCCCTTTTTGAACATGTACAAATTATCGGAACCAGCTATACTTTAGGCGTAGAGGATTCCCCCTTGTCCTGGCAACAGGCTTAGGTATAAATAGATCCCTCCCTTCCAGGCCCTGCACTAGACATAACATCGGCTTTCACCCCTTGACTGCGCTATGGCCAAAGGAATCTAATTGATATCCCAAAACTATAACTAAGATTAACAGACCAGCGACCTTGTCTTATGAAGATAATATGGACATCCTGCTCAGGATTTCCTTTTGGAGACTTGAACAGAAAGTTGTACGACTGATTCCCATTGAAGTTGAAAGAAATCTACCATTTTGAAAGCCATCTTTATAACTCAAGACACTAACTGATACAGGATCATATCTTCACTAGCCCTAAAACAATGTCATTTTGGCCAAAATATGCAAATTATCACATCTCACAGGCCACTAAGCACTCCCTATACTCTTTCTCCACTCTCTCCCATTTTCCTGCCAAGAGCATGTGGCATAATCCATTGTGGGCAGTCGTCATCCATATGTTGCAACTGACTACTCCTTAGTGCGGTTGCGTGGTATGGAAGATGACCTGCGTTTCATGATAGGGATTGCATATTTTTAAAAGATGTCTTTTGCAAAAATCACAAAGTTTTCGGGCTAATAAAGATATGATCCTGCATTATTTTGAAAACAATGACCAGTAAGTTTCCTTGGTTAAAAATATGGCTATCCAAGTAGTAGATTGGTAAAATTGGTCAAGATGTCAACTTTTCTCCAGAGGATAAGTAAAAAGTGTCTAATCTTAATAGTCCAACTGCTGAAACTCTAGCACTCCCAAGAAATGTTTTTAACCCCATTTTAATGAGGTGGAGGTAACACCAACAGCAACTTTCTTTTAACCCCATGGGACTGCTGGAGATATCCAGGTACTAGTGGTTAGACCATCACTGATTAGTAACTTCCGTTAAAGAAGCCGTGGATGTGGTATTATTATTATTGTTAGGAAAGTGTAGCGGTGGTAACCAAAAGGTGCTAATCACAGGACAAAAACTAGTAATTCCTAGATGCATTTGCAAAATTACTCATGGTAGTTATGTCCAGTTGTGGTCCACATCTAGGGCACGCAATATTCACTTGTTAGGCCCCTCCAATTGTAGATTTAGAGTTATTTCGACCAAGGTTATTTTTTATTCCAGTTTTTGAATATCTTTCCCTGAGATGAGAATAATTGAGATCAAATAAAAGAATTATAAAAGTGAGTTCTGAAGCATTGCAAGGGGTTGTGGTAAAACTACAAAACTAATCTGACTCACACAGATTTTTTCCTTAGGGAATGAAGGTCTCTAGCGACTTTTCCACTTTTTGTAAATATTCCACCAAAAGATCACTTTCTTCTGTTTGCTTTCAGGCCAAAAACATCTTTGTCCTTCTGAGGATAGTTCCTCTAATATCCTCATGGCAAGTGTTACTTGGCAATTGTTGTCTTCTTATAGATCTGAAACCTTTTCCGTAGAAGTAAGAAATTCCCATTACACAGTGCTGGAGAGCTAACAATAGATATTTTATTCTCAATATATTTCAAAGGGCGAAACAAGCTTTTTGGCGTGAACCTGATAGAGTATTGCTTACACATTCCAAGAGCTGCTGTGCTAAGGCAGATAGAAAAGTACATAAAACATTTACATCAGGCGTAGCTGTGCCCTGATGTAATAGGTGCGTCTCGGAGAACCCACCCAAGACAGAGGTTTAAGTTTGTGCTGACTTCAGAGAATTTCTCATTTCTTGAATTTTCTTTACTTAGTAGCTTCTGAAACACAGCCTCTAATAACAGAGATGTGTACTCCCTGGAATCACTTCTATTCGACACATGGGCTGGGTGTTACATTATTTATTATCCTACGCTTTTGCTTCTTAGAGGGCTTTGATGATCTTCTACACCAAGGGCTATGGAATGAAATATTGTACCATATCAGCCAAGAATGAACAATTGTTGGGATGATACATTTTATATCTGGTCTCTTTAGAACAATCTTCTAATTTCTCAAAGAGTAGACCCTTAAGGGTTTAAGTATGTGTGCTTCTTGACTACAGTCTCAAATGCACCACAGATGACTATATAAAAAGATTATATAAGAATCAACAGGTTCATTTAAGAGAATCTTCTTATTTGAGCTCTAGAGAATGTATAATCAATTATTGATCTTTCTACAACGTTACTTCTTAAGCTGTGTTGCATGTACCCAACAAGGAGCACTTCATCTCTCTTGGGCTTAGTTATAGAGCTGCCTATTTCTAGTGTTAGATGTCATTTTTTGAGTAATGGTGGCTTTACCTTTCCAAACAAGGATTGATTGATAATATGACATATTGATTCATGTGGATGAAAGGAAGGGGCCTTTGAAAGGAACCTGTCATCAGCAACTGGCCTAACATCTTCTCGTTTTTGTTTCTTTCAAAGTCCAGTGTGATGACATAATCCAGAAAAATCAACTTTGAAGCGAGATGTAAATTGGTTGTATAAAGTCAAGGAGGAGGAGAGTTTAACACTGAAGTCAAGGTAGAGAGCTCTGAACACCTCCTCCTCTGTGATTGACATCATGCACCGGATTTCAGGAGATCTGGTTAGTGATGTCTCTGGATGCTGGACCATCAATTACAGTGAAGGGGCTTTCTGGGGAAGAGAGAGCTTGAGTTCAGTGTTGAACTCTCCGCCTCCTTGATTTAATACAACCAATTTACATCTCACTTCAAGGTTGATGCCACTACACTAGATTTTGAAAGAAAGAAAAACTAGAAGGTGTTACACTGTTTGACAATACACTGGCAGTGGTTTATGAGGTTAATTTCTGCTGATAGTGTCCCTTTAATTTAGCCAACGCTAGCTTCCTGGAAGATACTACACCACAATTAGGATTTGACGAGAGCTAGGTGACGTCACCGACTCTCTGCATGTAGTAGGGATGGGACGAGACGGGCAGCAACAATGAATAAATTAAACACTGTAGAGTTAAATGGGGCTCAGATCACATTACCCCGAGGCCTCAGGCTCATTAGCATATTTTATTTACCAAATTTGGAGGATTCCAGGATATAAAGCAACAGTTGAAGGACTATAGCAGAAGAGATGCACATGAAAATGATTCTAAAGGTAGATTCCCTTGAACTTGATTGTTTGGGTCCCAAATAGTTACATTCATTCAGTATAGAAAATTTAAAGTAAGCTTCCCAGAATGGAAGGACATCACTGTGGTCCTTCCAGCCTTTTTTAACTTTAGCTAAAATATTAAAGTCCAGTGGCTGATAAAGACCACCGAAATTCTATTGTATCCTTTTACCTGTGCCAACGCCAACTTTGTACATCCCATAATAAGTGTCACTCAATTCATTCCAATTGGTTCAATTTAGGAGCGATTTTGATAGTGAAAGGTATTGCATTGATCTCTGGGAAATGGTGATAATTGGCGGTCATGTGACCTCTATGGCAAATGAGTGATCTTGGGAGTTACAGGAGATGGAACTTTGACTTTCAGCAGTGATGTCAAGGTCAGAGAAAGGTTAATGAGGCTGGGCACAAATACAAACTTCTTGTGATGTTCTATGTCCTGCTTGTTTCCGTTGGATGAAGATGGCCATGCAGTCATTACTATACGCTCCACACCTCCGACATAGAAGTGGTTATCCATGAGGGGGGTGTGCATACAGGAATAAGTGAATGGCCTCCTCCAGCAACCGCAAGCCAGTTCAGTACAGATCTTGCAAGCTTTGTGTAGCGTTGCATAATCTGTGTGTACTATAGAAATAAAGAAATTATAATTAATGAATCCTATTAGAGTCTTATACAGCCACTAATACAAAAGTTTACCATAGTAAGTATAAGTATACTTTATGTTTTTCATATTCTCCCTGCCCTGGATCCCTGGGGGTTTTCCAGTAAACCTAAGATAACTGATGTTAAATACACAACAAATAAGGAATACAGTAATATCTTTTTAAACATTTCTTAAAGGAAATCTCCCTTAAAAATCCCGTATAATAAACCAGGGACACTTACTCATAGATCCAGGCACCGTGAATGTGGTAATATTTGTTATTCATAAAAAAAACAGCAGCCAGGGCTCCTGCTGGTGTTAACAGAGCCCCTCAGTGATGTTGCTTTACAGGCTGTTACACTGTCTCAACCTCCTCCCTGCTCTCTCAGCACTTGCACCCTCCCTCTGTTTGATTTAATCTCACACAGTTGGAAGGGGAAGTATAACAACCTGTCAAGTTACAACAATGAGAGGTTCTGGTAATAATTTTCGGAGCCCTTTTGGCTAATGAGCATAATTTTAAAAGTTGATTTTAGAAGGAAGGAGGCCATAGATACCTAATTTAAGAGGATGCGTGGATCTATGAGTAAGTGTCTTAGGTTTATCATGCTAATGGGAGATGATTTGATGGTAGATTTCCTTTAACTTCAGGCCACAACTTTTTAACATGAGAAAGTTTCTTAGGGATCGCTATAGCTAATGGTTAAAGGGGTTGTCTGGGATTGTAATTCTACCTTTAAGACATTTGGTCAGAATCTTGTAAATAACTGAACAATTTGGTTAAGTTTGCTTCCCTAGCTGCCCCTCCTGCACCCTGTTCTTCCCAGTCTGATAAGATCTCACACTTGTCAACACGTTACTTTTCCTATTCACTCAATGAAAGTAAATATTTTACTTCCACAACTTTCTTTTTGGGAGGTAACGTCTGGAAAAAGAGACATTTTTCTGCTGTAAAAAAATATGGACATATCGAACCAAGTCAGACCAGGTGGTGTGTGCTAATGGATTGACAAGATAAGCGACTGCGGTAACCTAGTCCTATTGTGTTCTAGCAAAAAGCCTCACAAAGACGGTTTTGTGAGCAGAAGAGATAACAATACGGTCCGCTGAGTGATTTGGTGTACACATACCTGGGCCTCCCTTTAAGGATGAATAATATTGTACTAATACTGAGCTACTGGCTGCCCAAATGTTAAGAGTCCGGCAAAGAATGCAGTAATTGCTGAGAGGAATACCTAGAAATACTTCTTGTTTTCACCTCATTCTACTTTCATCTTTGAAGAAACTATCTGGGCACTAAAGCAGATGCCGCTAAGACCAGAGAGGAAAACACAAAGCCAGAAGAAAGAAATTAGCATGTCTGGTAAAATCAAGTCTGCTCATTTTTCAGATGTACACATACAATATATCCTGTAGTATGATCATGAGATACTTCAAGTGTTCATAATGGATTGTTTGCTACTAGCCCTAGAAAAGCAAATGTTCAAAATCCTATCTGTTGTACCTATACTTAGATCCGTAAGTATGAGTTTTAATTACGAAGACTTTGCCAATTAAGGCGTGTGGAGACTTATTGCCATTTTGCAGGCGTGTATAGACTTATTGCCATTGATGCTCCACTGGGGGATTTTCGGAAATCTGCAAATATGTTTTCCAGGATGGATTAAGAAATGTAAGGCAGCTCCCTTGACATCAAGCATGACTTTCAGGAAGCCTAATGATATCATGAGAATGTTTTTCTTATCCAATCATGGAAAATGAATTTGCATATTTCCTAGAATCTTGTAAGGGAGCATCAATGGCTTTAAGTCTCCACATGTCTACAAGATGATAAAATATACAGTTCCGACTTGCATACAAATTCAACTTAAGAACAACCCACAGAATCTTATACGTAACCTGGGGACTGCCTGTAGTGTGAAAGTGTAATACAGTAGAAATACTGTAGGTGACTTTTGTGTGTTGGATCCACTCTTGGCTTTGACTTTCAAATACCGACAACAATACGTACGTGTATAAAAGGCCTTAGCAGCAGTTTAGCCACCATGTCATTTTGAATGATGAAACTCCTACAATTAACTGTACAAATCTGTACAATACAGTTACATAATAGGATTTGTTAAATCCAATCTAAATGCTATGTAAAAAAAATCAACCAAATGTCCATTTATGCTAAAACTACAATTAATAATTTCCCAATTACTAACTAATCACGCTGCTTGTTTGATCACTATGTTTATTAGGAGCTCTGCCCCCTGAGAACACTAACTTTATTTTTATACTAATAAAGCCCAAGTACTCCACGGGGTGTCGCCATAGCCCCTCCAGCTATTGGCTATTACACAAGCCCCCAGAGCACTTCTTCTATGTGTTGCTTCACCCTGGGTGCTCCCCCCTTCTACTCTGCTGGAAATATTGAGAGCTACTGTTAAATTTCCAGAAGAAGGACCCTGAAACCAGGTAGAAGTGCTCCGGGGGAGGGTGTAATAGCCAGAGTTCCTGGAGCTTGGAGGTGATATTGTATCAAAGAACTCAGAAACTCAAAAACTATTAAAAATGGCATGAATTCAGTAGAAGAAGTCAACTTTGTATCTATAAAAGCTATAAAACGTATGAATAAAACTGCCTCAAGACTGCGCTGTGTGAACCAGGTCTTGCATTCTTCTTTAAATAAATGGGGAAATGTGGAGCGCATGTTGGCAGAACATTTACGTTCCTTGCAATGACTTGGTTCCCAAGTGTCGCTGTAATTGAATCCTTTATTGTGTTTGTCATGTAGAAGCATTTTATGCCTTATTAAAGTTTACGGCGCAATATTAACCTCTGCTTTTGTCTTGCACAATGAGTAAACATTGATGTTGCAGGACTCCAAACCTTTAATAAACTGTCTCATGTTATCCCTTTGAATGTGAACATGTGCTCTCAATTACTGCTCAATAATAATGGGACTAGGCGTGATTTCTCAGTAAAGGAATGTACTCTCTGTTTTCCAGCAAACTTTTTTTTTTTTTTAAATTGAACATTTTGTGCATAGGACGACAGCTTTCTGCAATTCTGACCCAATTTATCTGCAAAGAATTTTTTGTATTGGACCCAATGGTATCATAACTGTATAATAACATTGACTTGCGTTTCAATTCTCAAGTATTATTTTTCGTGATTTTACATTTAAGATTTCATGTTGTTTATCATGCACTCTATGAACCTTGTTTATTCCCTAATAACTAATATTTTTATTGTTACTATTATTATTAGTAGTAATTCATTGGTAAAATTTGCATTTTTTGGGGCCTCTCTCTATTTGTACATAATAAAGGGTTTGCTCATAAAATGTCAAGGGCTGCCCTCTGCTTAGGGGCTCTGCATGCAGGGGTTACAGAGGGGAGATCACATGATCACTGGTCTCAATGATAGGGGCTAGTGGCTAGTGATCAGTGGCCTCAGCAATAATTTAAGCTCCATTCTCTGTTAATTTTGGGGGTCCACTCTTGATTATCCACCAGGAAATAGACTCTAGCAGCTTCCAAATAAGGTTGTTTTCTACTGGACCTTTTGGCCAGTTCAACATTTAATCCACACCATGGATATCATATCATTGTGCAGGAAACCCCTTTAAATTCTTACTCTCATTTCATTATGTGATGACATATCCCAAGAAAGGCCATCACCTGGTGCCCAGAGATTGGACCAGGTCCATTATCAATAAAACATCAATGAATTGTTGAATCAACACTAATGGATTTTTTCCTGTACTGAGCGACCCTCCCCCCCCCCCGCAACAGTGGACCCATTCTTGTCATTAGTGGTGGTCCCACAGGCTGGGCCATCACCAATCACAAAGTAACAGCAGATTCTGGTACCGTAATAGGATTACTCTAACCCAAACAATTTTATTAATTTGTCAGATGTAACTCTATCCAGGAAAAAGCAAACATCTTTAAAGAATACCTTAAAAATGTCTGATCTATGGGTAGAGCATTATAGAGCAGAGGAAGCTGAATAGGTTGTAGGTTTACTTTTTCCTATATCAATGTTCATACAGAGAAAATTAACATTCAATGAGAATGGTCTAAACACTTTACACCTAAGCAATGAAAAAACTGAGATCTTAAACAATAAGTTATTCCAAATCTTTTCCCAAAAAACAATATGCCAAACTCATAATCTTTTCCCCATAACATACTGCTTGTAAATAGGACACTTTGTATGCTACTCAGCTCCTCCTGCTCTATAACATGCTGCCTACATATGGGACACCATGTGCAATCTGCTCAGCTCCTCCTGTTCTATAAAATGCTGCCTGCAGTTAGGAGATAATGTACAATCTTGCAAAAGGTACCAGGAATCTCGGCACTCACATGAAGCCACCAGGTTTGGTTTAAATAAATTTCTTCCTCTTTATTCACATCTCCAGAACAACATGCAGTTACAGCTTAAAAGATCGACGCGTTTCAACGCTTGTGCGTCTTAGTCATGATCACAATCTACTCAGCTCCTCATGCTGTATAACATCCTGCCTGGCGGTAGGATATTATGGACAAGTTGTTCAGCTACTCCTCTTGCTCTAAAACAGTGATGGCAAACCTTTTTTACACCGAGTGCCCAAACTACAACCAAAACCCACACTTTTTTTGCAAAGTGCCAATGCGACAATTTAAGCAGTAACTTATTACTCCCTGCTGTGTCACAGGTTTAAATTGTATAGGCACCTGAGGATACCAATACGATAGAAAGAAGGAGAAGTAGTTTGGATTATCATTGCAGTTTCCTTTTACGGTCCTGGGCTTCCTGGGACTGCAAGAGAAGTTGAGTCCTGTCTGGCAAATCCTGCCCTGGGGGGATGGCCTGGGTGCCCATATAGTGGGCTCTGAGTGCCACCTCTGGCACCCGTGCCATAGGTTCGCCACCACTGCTCTATACCATACTGCAAGCAGATAGGATAGAACCTGCTTAGCTCACCAAGCTATAAAATGAAACCTGCAGATAGGACACTAGATGCACTCTGCTCAGCCACTCCTGCTATATAACATGTTGCCTGCTAGTAGAACACTGTGTACAATCTGCTTAGTTCCTCCTTCTATATAGCATGCTGTATGCAGATAGGACACTAAGTACATAGTGCTCAGCCCCTCAAGCTCTATAATATGCCGCCTGCAGATAGGACACTTTATACAATCTGCTCAGCCTCTCCTGTTCTATAACATGCTACCTCTTGGTAGGGCAGAATGTAGAAACTACTTGGTTCCTCCGGCTCTATAACATGCTGCCTGCATGTTACCTCTCATGATGCACCTCTTTTAGTAACTAGGAATATTAATCATAAAAATTCTGGAAAATCTTTCAAAAATAATTGTGCTGTATCTGTTATTCTTCCCCAAAAATATATATAATAAATTGACATAGGATTGTTACTGACTGTTATAAAAGGGGTGTGCTCTTTCCTAGTGAGCAATGATGGGACACACCTAGTTGTCGATGTATTCATAACATGACATCATTACTGAATTGTTATATTTAATAACCGATATGTCAAAAGTGGCGACATGTCCTTTTTAAACTGAGCTACAAGGTGGCAGGGGACAAGAATACAGCAGCAGAATGTCTTCTGAAATCAGATTATTCCACCCTATAATCTCCTCATGACCACTGACCATGGAAGTAGCAGCAAACCTTGTTGAATATCCCTGACTGTGTGTTCCTCTAGTCTTGAATTACAGCCTATCCGGAAAAAATAACATCATATATAACTTGTGTTTTAAATATAGAAATCTCCGGTTTTGGTTTATTTTAAGAAAACACAGTGAAAGACCAAAAACATTTAGCAACCCCAAGATTATGCTGATTGGACTATAATTTAGCAATTTACAGGATTAATATATATTTAATGTGCCTGTAGCTGACAGCTCATAATTCCCTCCTTATATACACATTATTATATAATAGTTGAGGTTAACAAGGACTGATAGAGATAGCCCCAGGGATCAAATTATTCACTTTTTTCAGTATATGTCAGGAATCTACCTACATAAAGCTAGAAATCAGTAGATTGTCACAGTTCCTGGTTAGACTTACCAACCCCAATCCACAACTGAGAGAGTCCACTGAGCATGTAACCACTCTCAACTTACCGATCAACCATCGATCAGGATCGGACTCTTACATGAAGGTTTCTTCTTTGTAGACATTTGACTTATCCAGCCAAAGTCTCCAATGGTGAAACATCATCTTGATTTATACCTACATAAAGCTAGAAATCAGTAGGTTGTCCCAGTTTCTGGTTAGACTTACCAACCCCAATCCACAACTGAGAGAGTCCACTGAGTATGTAAACACTCTCAACTTACCGATCGACCCTCGATCAGGATCAGACTCTTCCATGAATCTGAAGTCTGATGTGATCTGAGATTCTTATTTTCAGTGAAAGTGAATTAAGTGGTGAATAAGCATTAACACTAGTGCTATACATTAAAGGGGTTTAAAACACAATGACACTCTCAGCCCTGCTTACTCAATAAAACACACAGTCAGCTCTGCTATAAAGACCTTATCTGTCTGTAGCTTGTAGAGTAGGTTTTGGCACACTTCTGCTTGCCGGAAGGAAGTGTCTGTTTCTGAGCTGGTCTTGTAATGCGGGGGAAGGGAGGGGGGCAGGAGGCAGAGAGTACTGCAGTGTGCAGACAAGAGAAGCTATTCATGAGAAGAATTTAACCATAGTCAGAAGATTTATGGTCATATCCAGGGACAAACTGGTTTTGTAATTTGTGGGGTTGAGGATATTATTTAACTTGCCAATATCTATTAAATGTTCTACACCACTTCTTTGAACTGTAAAGTAAAGCCCCGGCTTTGAAATATATTTTACCTTATCATCTTCCATTCCTGTCCATAAAATTGCAGCAGAGTGTCACGGTCCATGACCAATCTACCTTCCAGGACCTTATTATAGTATTCATGAATGCAATTTTAAGGTCCTGGAAGGTAGATTGGTCATAGACAATTAGAATCACATGACCCACCATCCCCGGCTATTTTAGGGACAGGAATGGCCACTTGTGACGTAAAAATACATTTCTGAACCAGGGGCTTTACTTTACATATCAAGAAAGCAGAGTAAAACTTATAATAGATGTATATTGGTAAAGTATCTAATATCCTGTCCCTCACACACTACAAAAACATGATGTAAAGTGGGCAACCCCTTTAACTATAACAAATTGAAACCCATGTTAAATTATCTGCAATAACCCTATAGGCCTGTGGTTATACTTAAAGGGGTTTTCCCACAAAGCAAGTTAAGCCTGTCTACAGGAGTCCCCGCCTATCTTGTAGATAGGGCCTAATTTGCATCATGGTAAAACGCCTTTAACTAGACATATCTTACAACGTATACATGTATTATCAGATTTTCTTTTGACCTGTCCTTACCCTTTGTCTAGCATTGTTTATTGCTGTACATAATACCCCTAAAGTACAGATGACTGTATAATCCCATCACTGCTGTGTACACCGGGTAATAAACAATGACTGTGTTTATTTGCGCTCGTAGAATACTGCTCTAAATAATTTATTTGGAAATGTTCCTTACCGGGTTGTTTTCCTATTTTTTTCGTTGCTATAAGACGTGCCAGTTACTTAGCTCTGTTGAATGAATGGCCCCTTCCCCCCTTCCATTGCTTCATTTTTCAAAAATGAAGAACATTAAAACCAGATTTCTTCTGAACGCGCTTTATTGCTGTCAGATCCAGTTTATTTCAATGACCAATTTATGTAAACAGATAACTTATCCTATGGAGCGGGCAAACCGATGGAAGACAATAATCAAATGCTCATGCATGGAGACTTAACATTAAAAGAGTGGGATCATTCGTTATAACCCCATCTATAATCTAGGGCTTCTGCTGATAATTAAAGGGCATGTACGGAGCCAGACACTTTGTTGACAAAATCAATGTATTCGTGAAAAAAAACAACCTATATCCATACAACAGTGATATCATGGAGCTAGATTTTATTGGAAAGGGTACAGCATTTTAATTGGTTCCTGGGTCTCCTGGGTATGACGGACGTGGAGGCAGCATTCAGTCTCATGATTTCTTAGAAAAAAATGATAGATTTGTTTTCCTGCTTCCAAATTGATGGTGATAAAATAACTAGTCTCTTCTTCCTTGTCTTCAAAATTTATGAATTACTCTATACATCAAGATCTCTAATTTGATTTTATCAGTTTTCCGCCCTAGTGGTATTCAACTGTCGATTATTTTAGTCCAAGTGTCAGATTTTCACATCTGATTCTTAGTGCTCGGAGCTTTTTCCATGTTTTTTAAGCATCTCCTAGAAACACATGCCTGAAAAACAGAGTGTACTTGGTGCACACTTCACTCATGGGACTTGTATGGGCCAAATCTTGCAAGAGTTTCAGAACAAACTCGTGAATACTCTGCCTATACTGACGACCCATGCAGAAAATGGGACATGTGCTATCCAATCTAAACTCTGTACCATGGATTTCCAAGCATTGTTCCTTCTGCCTTTAGGATAACCTGTCAGTAAAACTGACCCACATACTGAACATACACTCACCGGCCACCTTATTAGGTACACCATGCCAGTAATGGGTTAGACCCCCTTTTGCCTTCAGAACTGCCTCAATTCTTCGTGGCATAGATTCAACAAGGTGCTGGAAGCATTCCTCAGAGATTTTGGTCCATATTGACATGATGGCATCACACAGTTGCCGCAGATTTGTCGGCTGCACATCCATGATGCGAATCTCCCGTTCCACCACATCCCAAAGATGCTCTATTGGATTGAGATCTGGTGACTGTGGAGGCCATTTGAGTACAGTGAACTCATTGTCATGTTCAAAAAACCAGTCTGAGATGATTCCAGCTTTATGACATGGCGCATTATGCTACATCATTTACATGCTGTCTGTGACTCGTTGAAGAGAACTCCTGAGGGAAGGGTGAATGAGAGGGCTGTATGCGATTGGCTGAAGAAAAATCAGCTCACCCCACCTTCAGGAATTATGTTATGCGAGGGAAACTGGAGGCGCAGCAGAGCAGAAAGGACAGGAATATGACGGACACAAGTTTGAGAAAAGATGATATAGGACTCACGTGGAGTCATATGCATAGAGGTGAATTAACTTTACAAACGGACTGGAACTTTTCAAGCATTGAAATTACAATATAGGGATAGTTGTAATGCTGTATAATAGTAGTTTTCAAAGAAATGTATAGTTAGTATAGGTAAGTTTGAATAAGACCTGTCACCAGGATTTTGCCCCTCACACCAGTAATACCTACTGGTTAATTGGCGGGGCCAATTGGTATTGAGAGGAGCGACATACCAATGGACAGAGCCAATATAGACAAAAGCTGAAGAAGTTTGGGGAATGATTTTACTTGTGGGAGGAGGCAGATTTAATCTGGGACTTTTTAACAAAGGTACAGTGGGGGATAAGTAAGGTTTATTGTGCCTGTTCTTGATGTTCTTGATGTTGGGTATACATGGAAATATTCACGTGAACAGACAAGCCAGATGAAGCGCCGAGTGCGCAAAACAGCTGTCCTATTTGTCATGTTTTGAGTCCCTGCGTCCTCCCCTCGACTTGTAACGAACACTTCTCGTCTTTTTGTGAGTATGCACAAATAAATTAGCATTGGAAGGAGAGAACGCGGTGAGTGCCATTCCATTTCTTGTCTTTCTACATTTTGGATGTCCTCACGCTAGGAATTTAGAGCACCACAGCGCTCCTATCTACGTTCCTTATTTCCATGACCCACATGTCATATGCTGGGATCCTCTTGCAGAGACTATATTGAAATATAAAGACCAGCATTCAGCAGATCTGACATACACTCAGTAGTGCCACCCAGGCTTCACGTTCTACATGTACAAATAAGACTATTGGTGTTCACAGGAGAAAGTTGCTGAACTTTGTCATTACTATTAACATTAACTTTTCACAATACATGGACATGGGTCGCTGCGAAACAGATTAACGTGTGAATTTACAAGACTATTATACAGTATAAAGTTATTTTTTATTTATTTTTTATGACCTTACTGTCATTGTTTAAGTCAATTCAGGAACAAAATTGGATCATGAAGATTAGAAGATTGAAACACCAGGTTGGGGGATGGTCAAGTCTCAAGGCAGGTAGTCAAAATAAGATACAGACAAGCTGACAGAAACACATTACAACAAGTCTCCTAAATCCAGCTGACATCAGCAGGTGTGACCCTGACGTGTGGTTGCACGTCTGAGCCATGAGACTGAGATGATGAGCAGAATTCCTAAGCTGAAGGCACAATGTACAGCAAGGACGTTAAAAAATGCAATGGCATGATGGGAAAGGTAACGTCTTGTGACCTTGGCAAGAACTTAAAGGCTTTTTATACCTTAAGATGTGATTTTCTTGTGTTACTTTCGTGCATCTCAAATAAAAATGATGCTAAAAGCCACATGAGCAGATAAGGCCACTTCCTACCACTAGCTGAGGTAAATTGCAGATTGAAGTCTAAGGTTTCATAAAGCTAACAATTAAAGTTTACAGAAAAAGAAAAACTTATTGAGGCAATGGTTATTGAGGCAAATTTAGGGTGCAAAGACCTCCCCCTGACCTAATTGCCTGCCTTATCCACAGGGATGTATAGAGAAGGCTCACAGGTTGATCAAGGTATTACACAGTTTAAACCTGCCGGTAACTGCCATGGGTGGTGTTGGTGCTGATCTTAGCGATTAATCTTTTATGTGGCACGGTCAAACCTGACCATGGCACCTAACAGGTCTGCTCATGGACGCCGTCATCTTTAAATACCAGTTGGCACCCCTGTGACATTATTGAAGTACACAGAATCGCCCACTGACTGCTGTGAGCCTGTTAAAGGCTCCCTTAGCTGTCATCAGAATATCTAAATTATATTTTTTTAAAAATCAAATCACAATCCCATTTCCCTACAACACATACATAAATAAACAAGTGGGAAAGTCAAAAGAAGTCAGCCAAGACATGAGGAAGAAAACTGTAGACTTGCATAAGTCTGGTTCATGCTTGGGTGCAATTTCCAAGTCCAGCCATCATACTGCTCAGGAAGGTTGTTCTGTGTTCCAGTGATGAATGTGCTTTGCTCCAAAATATACATATCAGCCCAAAAACAAATGCAAAAGATCTTGTGAAGATGCTTGTTGAAGCCGGTAAAGGTTTGTCATTTTTCACAGTGAAACGAGTATTGTATCATCATGGGCTGAATGGCCACTGTACCAGGAAGAAGCCTTATTTTTTACAACATGTTCTTTGGTCTGGCGAAACTAAAATTGGACTTTTTGGAAAACGGGAGCCATCCCAACTGTGAAATTCTAATGACTATAGTGAGAAGCTTATGGAAGGATATCCAAAATGTCATTCAGTTTAAGGGCATTGGTACCAAATACTAACGAAATGTATGTAAACTTTTGACCTTGATCAATCTCTCATTATTCTGGCATTTAGCAAATATCAATAAATTTGGTAATCCTAATTGACCTAAAACTGGAAAGGTTTTCCTGATTTCATATCTTGTGTAGCTCTGTTTCAAATGTTTCATGTGGCTTCAAAGGGTTCAAATGTCCAAAGAGGGGTATCCACTAATCACTAGGATTATGCCACAGTCAGACAGATCATACCACTCTGGGTGACGTCACCAATAGATACAGAAAGTCTGATAAGGTGGTGACACATCATCGGTGGCTTGCAGGTACCTACAGAAACCTCTAATTCATATCTATAAGTATTCTCAACAGGTCTGCTTGGGATTCCTCTACTATTTTCACAGTATTTTTGGCAAGACAAGGCATATATCCTATCGGTTTGTCCATTAATATGACCAGCGCAGGTAGTTTTACTACTATTTGTATATGCTTTCATGCTGAGCTGGGGATAGGGTCTGCACCAGCAAGGGTCCTCCCTCCCTCGTAGTGTTGGTTTCAACTAATATTACTATAAATTTATTTTATCTTTACTATGTTTTTGGCCCAAGTGCTTTTTTTGTCCATATTTACTTATTACAGTATAATCTTATATTAGGAATCCATTATGGTTTGTATAAAAAAGAGTTTGGCACAGGAGTAAGTATATCCTAATACAGATGAGCTAGTGATGGCAGCAGCCTCCTAGACACAAGACCACACATCCAGTATACGCTAATTGTGGATACAAACCAACTTGAGAGATTTATAAATGGTTGCAAAGACAACTCAGGTGTTCTAAAAATAAATGAAGGAGTGAAAAATTTGCAGTGCGAAATTTAGTAGAACTTATGGTAACCACAAATATGTAAAACTCATTTTTTCCATGTCAAAGATGTCCACAGCCTTTAATGAGATTTAATATAAATCATCTGCTAATTCTCATTTTATAACATCATTTGTTGATTATAAAGTTTTTCTTTAATTAATTCCCAATCCATCTGGCAGGACGTCTCGGAAAAGCTTAACCTCACTGTCATCAGGTGTTTACTTCGGACCTTGAGAAGTTTATCTGTTCTGTGTGAAGAGATCCATCATGTATAATCTGTCACCTGGAGCTGCCAGCAATCACAGGGAGGGATTTGGTCTGTACTTCTGTACACATTTATTCTAATACTTTCCGAACTTAATACGGTGGATGCTGATGAGATCACTCGGGGTTGATTCCATTTAAGTAACATAAACACGCTGACTGGAGGAATTCTCCATTGTCCATAGACAGAAGATTACCACACAACCAGCTCGTTTGCTTTTGAATTATGACTTAATAGCAGATGGGCTCAATTTACATTTTTACTTAATACCTTTGTTTAGCAAAAAAAAAGGTTCTCATTCTTAATACAGATGTGTCAAACCATATGTTTCTGATTTTACAAATATTTGAGAATTTTATAAACATTTTCCAAATGCCAATGGCTTTTCAAGCTATTCAGCTATTTCAGCAGGTTCTTAAGATGTAGGCTTCACAAGTGTTTGTGATGGTGCACATTATTTAGTTTTTTTTTAGGGAGTGGTAAACACTTGTCTGTATTTAAGGGGAACCTGTCACCCCATTTTTCACAGTTACAGCCAGTGAATGGTTCACGTAGAGCTCCATTATCAAAATGCCACCCTTCTTTTAGCTAAAAATAGTTTCCCTTAAAAAAGTGTCCTGCTTATCTGGACCCTCCCATCAACTTCTCCCTGCACCATACGTCTCCTCACCAATCAGTACTTCATGTCATATGACCAGAATGATGTCATCTAAGGTCCTTTACTCAGTAACATTTCCAATGTTTACTCCATGTATGTATCTGATCACATGAAATCACAGCATGACTGCATGGACTTCTACTCCTCCCTGTAACTTCATGGAGGCATGCTGTGATTTCATTTGATCAGATATATACATGGTAGAGGTAGATTTTGCAAATCTTACTGGGTAAAGGAAAGGGCCTTAGATTACATCACCCTGGTCACTTAACATGAAGTGTTCAATGATGTAACAGAACTCTCTCTTAATGTTCCAGCAAGTCACTGTGGTCTTTTCTACCCCTAATAATAAATAAACAGAGCTACATCTGTCTGTAGTTTAATAATGGCAGACAGTCCCTGAGGACAAGTTCCATACAGCAGCATCTTCAAGCAGTGAGACCAGTCAAACAAGGAGTAAATGCAATGCAAGTAAAATTTAATATTCAGGACCCTATCATTGGACTCATCACAGATGAGTTGCATATAAGTTTACAAACTAATTTTTTTAAATTGCAGCCATGGAAAGGAACCATTTAGGGCAATGTTTTTTAATCATAGTTTTTAATTAAGTATTTATTTTGGGTGGGTTAGTTTAATTGAAAGTTTCCCTTTAAAGGGACCTTTTCAACTAAATGAGCTCAAGGCCAAAAAGTGGCCAGTCGAGATCGCAAAAGAGAGGGGCATATAAAATGGCTATGGGGATCACAAAGGGGAGGGGCATATATAATGGCTACGGAGATTACAGAGGGGTGGGGCATATATAATGGCTACGGAGATCACAGAGGGGAGGGGCATATAGAATGGTCAACAGTTCAATGAAAGGAGGGACATAGAAAAAA
Organism: Engystomops pustulosus; assembly: GCA_019512145.1. Lineage (NCBI taxonomy): Eukaryota > Metazoa > Chordata > Amphibia > Anura > Leptodactylidae > Engystomops > Engystomops pustulosus. The sequence goes on along the minus strand of CM033650.1, from coordinate 22,852,258 downwards.
GGCAACACAGAGAGAAGAGGCATATAGTATGGCCAGTAAAGTTCATATGGGAGGAGCTTTTGATATAAAGTGTTATCAGAGGGGAGGAGCCTTTGGATTGGAGATTCTACAGAGAGGAGAGACATAAAATTCTAAAGTTCACAGAGGAGAGATTTCTCTGAAAAGAGGTGAATGTAGAAAAAGGGGTCACCACCACTGATCACTAAAAACTATTGACTTAGTCCTTTTTATGTGTGCCCAACAGGGTTTAAAAGGGTTAGAACCATATGGTCAACAGAGTTCAAGTAGGGACATATACATTCCACACCAAATTGATAGAGTTAAAGGATATTTACAATGGAAGGTAAAGTTCACAAAGAACCTTCTATGGGATATAAATCTCCAATATAAGGCAGCTAAGGGGGACTTCACCTATCCTTCCAACAATCAGACAATTAGACAATTAACCCCTCTAGACAGGAATGTCATTTTTTTGGACAACCCTGTTTAATGGGTTGGTTTGGTATAACATTCTGGCATGTTTAGGTGAATATCTATGGGGGCATGGTATGTGAAGAGTGACAGGTCTGTCAATATTTTAGCAATAAAATCCCCAGACTAAATACATCTGTCTTTCATGTAACTCAAGTGAGATTCTTTGAGCTATGAAAACTTTCTTCATTCACATTTTTATAATCAGATGGGAAGAGCAATCCTGAAATAAACAATCCCTTTCCAAAGTTCGCATTAAGCACCTAATACAGTGTAACTAGAGGTATAACTTGGCCATGGCTATTGGCAACTACTTTGTTTTTTCAGCACTATTTTGTTAAAAGGAGCTGCAAAAAAATGGAGATTCACAAGACATAACACCACAGGTGACGGTAAAGAACAAATTGTGCAATTCTTATGATTTCAGCCCCAACTAATTTATTTTGCCGCAATATATAGTATTCTTGTATATACTAGTTAGGCCCCATGCACACAACCGATTGGGGGGGGGGAGGTTGTGTGTGATACAGCTGCACAATTTTCAGCTGATGGCACCCTGTCATAGCACACAATGTCTAACCGCACCGTGAACAAGCTGGGCAGCTGCGCCCCAAAATATTTTATGGGTCTTATATTCTGCTGCTTCTACGGTGCAGCCAGTGATGGGTTCAAAATATATAATGGTCCTTGGGTTCCAGTGTAATAGTTGGCCCAATGGATATGCCATCTGTGGCTAGACAAGCACAGGTTTCCCAGCTACCTAGTCCATGGCTTCTAGAATAGTTAGTCTGTTGGACTATACATTTTTGATTTTACTCTAAATATTTGTCTATTTTGTCCAAAAATGCTTTTTGCCATTTTCTTTATTGGATCAATGATGATAGTGTAGTGTATCAGCCATTATTTTAACAGTTAATTGTTAGAGTAATTCTCATATCTGGGATCGGCACCTGATTAGAGTTGGCATTACAATAAAACCAAGACCCCATTTAGCTTTAGTCAAAATCCTTGATAAGAGTCATCAACTGACATCAGTACTTTGCCCTTCCCACTTTTTTGTCCAGATTTTACAAAAGTTTTTTTTTTTTTAATAGACTTAATTTGTTTCTTTTGCCCATGGACACTTTTGCCTAAAGAAGCACCTGAAGACCAGTGCCCGCCAAGTGGCAGTACTAAAATCCTACAAGACCCTCATTCTGTATAGACACAAAGGGAGACAGTTATCATACGCTGACACATGATGAAGGACCCACTTCTCTGTCTATGGTGATGGTAGAACCACCTATCCTCTAGGTGTAGAGGATGCCCCCTGTCTATGGTGATGGTACAGCCACCTCTCCTCTAGGTGTTGAGGATGCCCCCTGTCTATGGTGATGGTAGAACCGCCTCTGCTCGAGGTGTAGAATATGCCCTCTGTCTATGGTGATGGTAGAACTGCCTTTCCTCTGGGTATAGAGGATGCCCCCTGTCTATAGTGATGGTAGAACCTTGTCTCCTTTAAGTGTAGAGGATGCCCCTTCTCTATGACAATTGTAGAACTGACTCTCGTCTACTTGTATAGGATGCCCTCTGTCTATGGTGATGGTAGAACCACCTCTCCTCTAGGTGTATAGGATGCCTCCAGTCTATGGTGATAGTAGACCACCTCTCCTCTAGGTGTAGAGGATGCACCCTGACCATGGTGATAGTAGAACTGCCTCTCCTCTAGGTGTAGAAGATGCCCCCTATCTATGGTGATGATAGAACCACCTCTCCTCTAGGTGTAGAGGATGCACCCTGACCATGGTGATAGTAGAACTGCCTCTCCTCTAGGTGTAGAGGATGTCCCCTGTCTATGGTGATGATAGAACTCCCTCTCCTCTAGGTGTAGAAGATGCCTCCTGTCTATGGTGATGATAGAACCACCTCTCCTCTAGGTGTAGAGGATGTCCCCTGTCTATGGTGATGGTAGAACCACCTCTCCTCTAGGTGTAGAGGATGCCCCCTGTCTATGGTGATGATAGAACTGCCTCTCCTCTAGGTGTAGAGGATGCCCCCTGTCTATGTGATGGTAGAACCTCCTCTCCTCTAGGTGTAGAGGATGCCCCCTGTCTATGGTGATGGTAGAACCTCCTCTCCTCTAGGTGTAGAGGATGTCCCCTGTCTATGGTGATGGTGGAATCACCTCTCCTCTAGGCGTAGAGGATGCCCCCTTGTCCTGGTCATAGGCCCTGGTATAAAAAGATCTTTGGAGAGATCCTTGTACTGCCCCTTCAGATATTTGTACATTGTAATGAGGTCTCCCCTCAGTCATCTTTTTTCTAAACTGAATAATCCCAATTTAGGAATCTCTGGCTGATGAGGTAAAAGACAGGAGGCTTCACTTCACATATCAAGAAAGCAGAGCAGAACTATTAATAGCTGTATATTGGTAAATTACCTACTATCCTGTCCCCCACACTTACACTAACATTACAAAAACATGAGGTAAAATGGCCAACCCCTTTAGCTGGTTTGGAAGATAACCGGAATTTTATAGTAGGACAATGACTAAAGATGACTAAAAACAATTTCCCTCATTCCGACATTCATAGAAAAGATTAGAAAATACAATATTAACTTTTTGTGGTGAAATTTTGTAGAATTCCCAATATTTCACAACTTTGTTTTTAATGCTGCTTCACATATCAACAGAAGAAAATTTGAAGCCAACCAAAATATGTTTCTTTCTGTCTTCTTCCCTTTATAAATACTGCATGAAAGAGTAACGTGTGTGAGTCTGAGACCAGACATGTCGGGAATAGCACCAGGAGTCCGACACGTTAGAGCAGACTTATGGCTAGACAGTGTCACCATGGAGAGTTGGCTTTTTCCCTAGGATCGATGAACGGAGACAGACATTTTTTATGGTGGAAAAACAGACATTTCTAATGCTTCCACCTGGTGAAAAGTAACCAAGTGTAATACCGTAATTTCCATGGTGACTAACGAATACTCGTATGTAAATGGATATAAAAGGTGGGATATCAAAAGATCTATTATAGGCACGTGATTTTGTTTCTGCACCTGTTTCACATCATACCGAAGCCAAATATTTTGCCAAGCCTTCTAAATGGCTGCGATACGTCATATTTCTAGGGCAGCCATGAATTGCCTTCACTATTATACTGAGTGTCTCGTCTGTCTGTTCCAGCAGTGAAATGGTAAAAATCACTAGTGGTCGCCTGGTTTGTGTTAGGTTCTTTTTCTCCCCGTCTTGTATTTTTTTAATATCACGAAAATATGCGCGTGTTTACATCTATTGAGTATGTGCACGGCTCACAGAAGTGGCTTATGTGTCAGTAGGGTTTGGATGGAAACAAAAAGGTGTTAGTCACTTTAGACAAGGTGCCTATTGAGGCAGGGAGTGCCAGGCAGACTTGTGCCGGGCTAATAGCTCCAGGGACCCTATGAAAGGAAATGGATCGCAAAGTAAACCAAACCACCACAAAATTAAAAAGAAACCATTTAAGGCTTGTTATTTCAGAGACGCTCTATGCGTCTTGGGTTATGAAACTAGTGTAGGCTTACCGCAGGGCTGATAAACTGAAGGGGAAACTTACAAAGGGCTTGAAAATCGATTTTTGAGTTGATTTAAAGGAAGAAAAATGTAAAAGTTATGAATCCATGTAGTAAGGACTCGTTACTGCTTGTAAGAGTACACCATGACTTTACTGCGACTGTAGGGGCTGTGTATAGGCTATTATTATTTTCATATATTGTCTACAAATAGTTTTGAAGGTATCAGGAAAAATTGCAGCTTTTTACAGAATATATTACAAACTTTCATGAAAGTTGTTACTAAAAGTAAATTGCTTTTAAGGATATTTTTTAGGATTTTTTTTTAACGTTTTCATATTACCAGCTATAATATATAGTCTTAATAAAAGACACTTTCTTATTCTTTAGGTGTTTTCAATGGAACAGTTATCAAATTTATATGCAAACATTAAGTTAATACGCCTCTAGAAATCAGTATCACTACTTCACTACTACGACAATAGATGATGTCACAGCTCATCTCCTCCCCCAACCCATACAGTGGCCATAAATAGATAACACTAACCCATCATTACATCACTACTGACAATAGATGATGTCATAGCTTATCTCCTCCCCCTCCTGTACAATGACCTCTATATAGATAACACTGACCCATCATTACATCGTACTATGAAGCCGGAGTAGTACCCCCTGGTATCACTGCACAAGGGCGGTAGGTACACAGCATAGACTGTAGGGAGTAAAAACCCAACCTTATGAAATCCGGTATTTGGCCTGTACTTTAACCCAACATGATAATAAAGAACCGGGAAACTTACTTGTTTGGGTAACATGGGAAGGCCACAGCATCTATTTTTAACAAAAACATAAATTATTAAATAACATAATAAACTTGAAAAATTAACCACACGGTAGGCCCATAGCCTTCTTCAAATCTTGGGACGGGACTTCACCCGAATGGCGGCTGCGGCCCGGCAGCCGGCATGTGGGAAACCTCCAAACACCTTTGGGGCTGTGTCCAACTCCGCCACGGAGCAGCCTCCTAACGCAGGCTGCGACCCCCCACACGGACCAAAGCTATAGCCCTCTCAGCCAGCTCCTGCAGGCCGAGAAGGAAGATGTCCATCCCGATAGGATTAAGATGGACCTCGTCTCCTAATAAAAGGTGGCGGTTGTCACCTTCCAGATTTTCGTGCTGGAAAACCACACCTTCCAGGGACACGACGTGTTTAGAGATCCTGATATTCAGGGTCTTCGGCACTTTTTCTATCGCACCATTGTCCCTCACGGCTCTCCAGCGCCAGCGAGGAATAATCTCAGACCACGCCAGGGAAACCGATTTAAAGAAGGTGGGAAACCTAGAAAAATCCTGTTTTATGAGGGAGACAAGTTCACCGATTTTAATTCGCCCGAGGTCATTCCCCCCCGCGTGAATGATTAAAACTACGCGGTCTTGATGGATTCTGCTGATCTCAACTACTTCCGATAGCACCTGGGACCAGGGCATACAGCGTACACCGCGCAAGTGGACCTGGGCTTTTGCCAAACCCAAGTTTTTGCTGCAAGGACGAACCGCTGCTCTCCGCTCCGCCCAATGAACAAACGAATGGCCGACAATCCACACGTGGGCGCGATGCCCTAGAAAATTAACAAGTGTAACTAACGGGAACATACCAGACATCAGGAGGGTGTCAATTAAACTTGAGGGTCAAGATCTGGACGAATATAGGACTTGAAACAGTCCGACTTCCATCTGCCTAGCTTTTTTATGGCGTTGTCACTCATCCCGCAAGAGTGCGCCGTTGTGGCAGCTCCTATGCGGAATGAATGAGTACCAGATTCCTTAGGATTAAGGCCCAACAAGAGTAAAAACTTTTTGAATACGGAATTAATTTGATAACGGGCAAGTGAGTTCCCTGATTCATGTAAAAGGAAATTATTACTACACGACGGACGTGAGAGGGAGTAATTAAAAATCAAAAACACTGGACAGGATTCTGAACCTGAGGGATGGATGGTTAACCAGGTGCCTCTTCCGTACATGTCTGTTTTAGACCGCCGCACCTTGAGTTAATAACGGAAGGAGTAGCGAGGACATCTAAAGATGACAATCCGCCGTGTTTGGTAGCACAAGGGGGTATAAGTTCACTGACGCGAAGCGCAGCGAAAAAGGCGATGGAAAAAGCTGCTTTAAATAGTGACGCCTACATACTACATCCAAAATAGGGATAAGGCGATTAAACAAGGGAAGGGAAACCGTTCTACGGGAATCGTGAGAAGAGTTCTCACGTTTCCAGCCTTTTAATAACTGTTTAACGAGAAACATCTTAGTAATATCTGGGCGGTCATGTAGCTTTAACATAAAGGATAAGGCCGCTAAATTAGACCTAGCTTTGTGAAATGAAGCTCCTTGGGATTTTAAATGTGCTAACAAATCTAAAGCCTGACTTAAGATTACTGATTTCACCGCGGGTATGGAACCGCCAGACAAAGCCAACCATTATTCCCAGGAAGTAGCATATTTCCGCCATGTGGAAGCTGAAATGGAGTTCCTCAACAGACCCGCTAGCTGCTCACGGCCAGATTCCATAAGTACTGGGGGCATCCTATCCCGGACTCGACAGGGCTGGGAAAGAGACAGGGCATTAGCCATGCCGTTCGAAGATTCAGGAACGTATCTAGCACATAGCCACATGTTATATTGCAGACAGGGAAGCACCAGATGTCGAATAAGGGCCAGCACAGGATATGAAGATAATGAAAGACTGTTCACCGCCCGTACTACCGAGATGTCATCCACCCACCACCGGATTCTGTGATCTGCTAAGGAGGGACCCCATAATTCTACCGCTACGACTAACGGGAAAAGCTTCAATAAGGGTAGGGTTATTTATAAAAATGGAAAGGATCCAGGAGGAGGGCCAAGAGTCTCTACACCAGCTTGAGCCGTAAACGGCGGCAAAGCCGTCCACGGCTGGAGCCGAAACATCTAGGGACAAGGAGTGATTGTCAGTCTCTGGCTCCTGCAGGATGCCTGCGCCATTAAATTCTTGAAGGAAGACTTGCCAAATCTGCAAGTCCTCCTTCAGGGGTTTAGTTATTCTAATGTAATGAGTGGGATGCGTAGTACCTTTTGAAGCCAGTGAGAGGTGGTGTGAAAAAGCCCGCCACATGGGGATTACTCTACAAGAAAAATTTAGCAGGCCCAAAAGGACCTGAAACTGTTGCAAAGTGGCTTTCTTTTTACTTAAAAACCAATTAATTTCCTGGCGCAAACGGTCCAACTTGTCCTCTGGCAGCCTAAAAGACATGCTAATAGAATCCAATTCAATAACCAGGAAGGATAATCTGTTAAACGGGCCGACGGTCTTATCCTCGGACAGGGGCACCCCGATGAATTCCATCAGAGATTTAAAAGTGTGGAGAAGGTAAGGACAAGTGTCAGAATCCCCATGAGCGGTGAACAAGAAGTCGTCCAGGTAGTGTGTCATTGAGTAAATACTAGAGATGAGCGAACATGCTCGTCCGAGCTTGATGCTCGTTCGAGCATTAGCGTACTCGAAACTGCTCGTTGCTCGGACGAATACTTCGCCCGCTCGAGGCCTTTGAACGTGGCATGGTTGTTGGTGCCAGGCGTGGTCTGAGTATTACAGAAACTGCTGATACTGGGATTTCACGCACAACCATCTCTAGAGTTACAGAGAATGGTCCGAAAAAGAAAAAAAACAGCGGCAGTTTGTGGGCGGAATGCCTTGTTGATGTCAGAGGTCCGAGGAGAAGGGCAGACTGGTTCGAGCTGATAGAAGGCAACAGTGACTCAAATCACCACCGTTACAACCAAGGTAGGCAGAAAAAGCATCTCTGAACGCCAGTACGTCGAACTTTGAGGCAGATGGGGACAGCAGCAGAAGACCACACCGGGTGACATCCTTCAGTAGAACAGGAAACTGAGGGCTACAATTTGCACACAGCTCATCGAAAATGGACAGTAGAGATTGGAAAAAACGTTGCCTGGTCTGATGAGTCCGATTCTGCTGCAACATTCGGATGGTAGGGTCAGAATTTGGGGTCAACAAAAGAAGTGAGATCCATCCTGCTTGTATCAACGGTTCAGCTGTCGTGGGGGTGTGGTGTCGTGAATACTTTTTTGGCACTCTTGGGCCCCTTGGTACCAATTTAGCATCGATGCAACGCCACAGCCTACCTGAGTATTGTTTGGCTGACCATGTCCATCCCTTTTTGACCACAATGTACCACACATCTGATGGGACTTTCAGCAGGATAATGCGCATGTTAATAAGCTGGAATCATTCGGACTGGTTTCTTGAAATGACATGGTATTATGAGAATCAGAATTCAGTCACTGTCCACACAATCCTCACATCATACACAATAGACCGACTCTTTCTGCTTGGTGGACGGGAGTTGCGCATCATGGATGTGGAGCCGACAAACTGCGGCAACTGATTGATGCCATCATGTTAATATGGACCAAAATCTCTGAGGAATGCTTCCAGCACCTTGTTGAATCTATGCCACGAAGAATTGAGGCAGTTCTGAGGCAAAAAGGGGTCCAACCCGTTACTAGCATGGTGTAACTAATAAAGTGGCCGGTGAGTGGTAATGGACTTGCTTACGGCTTGTGATGTGCCAGCTGCAGGGTTTTGGTCGCAGTTTCTTGCGCTGCTTCACTTGTGCCTGAGGGAGAGGATTGCAGTATTGTGTCCTCAGGCTGCCGCTGCGCCACTTTTGTACCCTGTGAGGGTTGTAGCGCGGGGGGCTGTTTGTGGATCTGTTTGCAGTCGCCATTTAGGTGTTGTAGGAGATGGTGTGTCAGACAAAATTGCTGGGTATAGAAATGTGGGAGTAGGAACTTTGGTGCTCTGGCGTTCCGGACTCTGGTGGTTCTGTTTCGGGCTCGAGGGTGAGTGTGTTGGAGTTTGGTTTTATATGCACGCATTGCCGGCGCCATTACTCTGCCGTCTCTGGACTGCTGGGAAAAATTGCTGGATGTGCCGTTCGGCGGCTGATATTGTCCCCCTTCTTGCCCATATGTTCCCTAGGGTGTCGCTCCCCTTTTGGTCAGGGTCCAAGGTTACTAGCAGGAAAAAGGGCTTTTTATGAGCTGTGAAGGCACAGAGCTCTGAGTCATGCAGCAATCTGTCCAGCAGTAGGCCACGCCCCCACTTTTTTCAATACTACAGATTAATCCTAAGGACGCAGCCATTTGTAGCTTAAGGCTCAGTCGATTTTTGATCTGACTTGCGTGCTTATATGGTTATAAACTTATCAAATGATTCAGAGATTGTTTTTCCCACAATTGTACTTCATTGTAGTGGTAAATAAACGCAAAGAAAAAATGAAGGATTTTTTAAAATTTGCCATTTTCAAAATTCAAAATCATTGGCGTTTCAGGAAGATAGATTTACCACCTAAATAAAATGCTGATAACATTTTCCATTTGTTACTTTAATTTTATAATTTTTAAATATCTAGATAATTTATTTTGATTTCACGGGTACAAATCAAGATAATCCCATAAAACCAAACCCATTTTCAAAACCCCTGGAATTCAGAGTAACTGAATCAAAATGGAGGTGAAATTAGAATGGTCAAATTGTGCCATGTATACGTTCAGTTTAGCCCTAAAATTTACACATTTCAAAAGATAAAAGAGAAATCCCCACATACAATTTGTCTAGTAATTTCTTCCGAGTACAGAGACCTGCAACTTGTGGCACAGCGAGGCGACAGAAGGGAAGGAGCGACCCTGCAGCTGCCAGGATTTAGTTTCCTCATGGCCAACTTCGCTACAAAATTTTCGCTTTTTCGTTTTTCAGTGATGGCATTTTTGGGCGGGATAAGATGCTTTTCCAGTGTTACCATTTTGGGGTGGATCCCTATTGTGAATAAATTAGGACTTTTTTTGAGAGCAGGAGAGAAAACATCAATTGTACTGTATTTTTACTTTTTTTTTTTGGTGTTTCATGTATAACCCTAATAATATGTTAACATTATTTTATGGGTCGATACGATAGGGTACCATACATGAATATTTTTTTACGTTTTACTAATTTGTCTAATCAAAACCTAAGTGGGGAAAATCAAATTTTTCATCATTTTGATTGCGTCTTCCGTGCCATAAGATGTACTTTTTGGTATGGAGCTGGTTGATGGCTTGTTGTGTGCGGGGAAATGTGTACTGTGCACCAGTATCATTTGGAGTATATATGTTTTTTTATCAACTTTTTATAGCATTTTTTGTGGGATTGCATAGGTAAAAATGATAATTTTTGAAGGTTTACAAAAGTTTTTTTTTTACGGCGTGTTATGGGGGGTTCATAATTATTACTGGTATTTACGGGTTGTTACGGACGCGGTGTGATACTATATATGTGGGGTTCGTGTTATGTTTAGACTTTTTTTGCGTTATATGTCTCTTTATATGTCATGGGGCTTATGGGCATTTTTAGTGATTTGAACCCAAAAAAACAAAAAGAAAAAAGGTTAAGTGTGTAAAGGCTTGAAAAATCAAATAAACTTATACAATTCATATACAATGATCAAAAAGATCCTGCAAGCATGATTAAAAACATTTAAAAGTGGGTCAGAGTGGGTTCAGAGCAGGTTGCCCAGACCCACACACGGCCACAGGTCAACACAAAAATATATGGATGCAATCCCTTCACAAGGAGATAAAGATGGAGATGTTGCCTGAAAAAATAGTCTTAATTGCTGTCCTTAGAAAATGGGAGAAATAAGTCAAAATGCAAATGCTCAAGGAGAGTCAGATGGAATTCCTGCACCAAGCCCAGGACAGAAATAAAACTAATTGGTAGAGCCAAAAGAGTTATGGAGGGAACAAAGGTAATTAAATTATAATCAAAAAGCAGGCAGAGCCCAAACCATCAAACGTTCCGAATCATTATGGCCCAAGTGGGGAGAGGGAAGATGGATCACAGACCCGTGGCCGGAGGAACCCCACGCGTTCCGTCGCTTGAGTGCGAATCCTCAGGGGTAAGTGCATTCTGGACCCGTGGAGCCTACCTTATGTGTCCCAGGGAGTCCCCAACCTCCAATCGCTGGCGTTCCTGAGTGTGAGCACCTGTGTTGTAAAAGAATGGGAGGTTACCGCGAGAGATCGGTAAAGGCTCGCGATGCGCCTAAATCATGTCACCGGCGACAATATTAGTAGTAAGCCCTGATATTTATGCGCATGCGTATTACTTCGTAATACATATCGGCGCCCGTGCGGACCATTGTGGAAGACGACCAAATGTGCGCACAGCGTTACAATGAAAATTGAAAGAAAACTAACTAAATAGGCGCAAATGTTGCAGGGTACGAAAATAATGATGGAGGAGGTATAAAGCACTTAGGTGCTCAGTCAATGAATCATCGAATTGGTAAAGATAAGTAAAACGGCGAATTATAGCGCCATTGCGTCGAGAACAAAAACTGATTGTGGAAAGTGACAATTAAGTGGTAGACCATTACGAATAGACCACAAGGGATGCATATACCTTAATGCAGATAGGTGAATATATGCTTACTAGCGCAACCGGGCGAGATAATAAGCCAATACCAAGAAGATGAACAGAATGTTAGTTAGAACACGTGGTAAAGCAGGGTGTGGTTATAAAAAAAAACAATCAAAAAGAGAGATGTGAAAAGAAATGTGTATATAGACCACAAATAGAGCAGTCATGGGTTGTGACACAACTAAGTGTTTGATTGTCTAAAAGAATATAATAAAGTAAATATTACAAACTAGAGAGCCATGACTAAATACAATGTGGTGTATACAAAAGAGTAATTTATTTTCTCATTAGTATAAGCGAAAAGGGGATCGGATGCGGGCTCCTATTATGGGACAAATAATGGTATAGAGCGGGGGATCCCAGGTTATGTAGACAAAGATAAAAAAGAGATGAACATTGAAGACATGACAAATCATGGGACCCTGAAACTTCTATCATAAAAGACACCGTGTAGGGTAAGTAGTGTTGTGAGCACTGATTCTTGGTCCAGAGCTAAAGCAAGGTTACTGGAACCTGGCTTACAAAATGATCCCCAGTGTTTAGGGTTCTAGGGAAAGAGACACAAAAATCTTGTCAAAGATATGGAGTATGTACCGGATCATACAATCATTGCAGGTATGAGTGGTGGCGAGACAAAAAGAGTAGGAGAAAGGGCGTAAAGAAACCGAGCTTGAATTGGGTGGAATCCCAGGTATCCAAGTCAGAGTTGGCCTCCAATTGGGATGAGAGTTTCAAGGGAAGTTCGTCCAAGGGGGTCCCATTGGTCAGGATAATTCAATCGTCGCAGGGGTGGGTTATGGGAAGAAGAAAGAGATCAATCTACGATCACAGTAGGGTCGCATGAACATACAGGGAAAAGGACGGTGAGAAAACCAATACACAAAAAATCAAAAATCTGTAAGGAAAGGTTGGTTGGGTCTATGACCTGATCCACGAAACTATGGGATGGGTGAGAAGGGGGGGGGGGTGTTGTGAAAGGGAAAAGGCGGGGGAAAAACCAGGTAAGTGCATACAAAAAGTGCCGACGAGGGGCCGACCCAGAGGTCCAAGAGACTACAAGGGGAAAGAACCGTTCCCAAAACTAAAGTGAGGTTGAAAGGGTTATTATATTCACCCACTTAAAAAATGAGTAGTGAACCGGGTGAGAGTGGTGGGGTGTGCGTGGAGTGGGAGTACATGTGCACAAGCAAAGATAATACCCATATGGTGAAAGAATTGAAAGGTGAGGACAAAGAAAGGGAAAAGTAAAAGATAAAGAGAATATAGGAAATAGGCAATAAGTACTATTTCCGCTGGTAAATTTAAAGAGGCAGAAGGGTATAGGAGAATCCCTTGTTGTAATATCCTGAAAAAAGTCCAATCTTCATTAACCCCACGAGGGGCCAGGCTGCCCAGATGTGTAGATCCAATGGGCCTCCTCCTTAGAAGTCGGAAGTCACATTTCCACCCCTAATCGGTACGACGTTATAGGTCAAGACACAACCACTTGATTACCCGGTGTTTAACCTGCGTGTTCCGTAAGAAATGCGTTGACCATGTCGAGGTTCAGAGTTTGCCCTGGCTGAAGTGGGAATCCGCGTTTGAGGATGCTCAAGAGGTGCTGGTTGGCCCTTTCCCTTAACTGCTTGTGATGTCTGGCCCACATATTTCGGACAGGGGGCAATGAGGGCTAAAATTACTTTTCGGCTTTGCAGTTTGATGTAATGACGTTTAATGTAAACGCCCTTTTGATCTGCAGAGTCCTGATGTTCTTTACAGATCTCCAATAAGCGGGCACAACAGAGATCAACCACAGGGGGGGTACGATGCCAACCAATTGTATCCTCTCCCCAAAGCTCTCGGGTCTCTGGTAGTGGCTAGCGGTGGTTGTCTATGTCAAATTTTTAGCCCTTTGAATGAGGCTCGGTTTTTCAATTATCAAATGGGAACAGTTTTGTCAGCAAGAAGTAGTTCCAATTTGTAAGTCTGTCCGACTTATCGTTCCCGCTATTAAAGGGGGTAATAATATACCACCTTTAAATTGGTATCTTGTTTTTGCCGTTGTAAGAAGAGTAATTCTGGTGTATCACGAGCCTCTGTAAGCCCTGGAAATAAGATCTCTTCGCCGGTACCCCGTTCCTTAAAACATTGACGTGAGATCCAGGGCATTTCTCCGGAAGTCCTAAGATGTCGAAAGTTCCTTTTAAAGTCTGATAATTGCCCCGGGGATGCCCCTCAGAGTCGAAGAGAAGCTGACGAGAAGTGTGAAGAGTACTGTGAATTGTTGTTATGTACTTGTAATAAGCTATTGTAGCAGTAATTTTGCGGAGGAAGGATTGTGTATCCAAGTGATTGTCCGAATCGTGATTTTAGATCTAAGAACTCCGCTGTGACTGCGAAACATTGTGACTGTAAGTACAATGTTAAACGGATTGTTTTAGATGTGCTAAAATGATTCACACGGTCCAGGGCGGTCCATCCATACCAGCAAAATACGTCTCTATAAAACGAAACCACCCCCTGGCATGTTGGAAAAAAATGGGGAGAGAGGTTAAACACGTGCGCGCCCTCCCACCAACCCAAAAATAGGTGGGATAGGAGGGCGCGCACCGTGCACCCATGGCTGTACCCAGAAGCTCTGTTAAAAAAGTCCCCCCTCGAATATAAGTAGCTCTGTGTAACACAAAATCAAGAAGTTCAATAAGGACGAATCATGACGTCGATCACCCCGTTGATTGGATCCAGGAAAGATCGACACTTGCATTTCCATCACCTGTGCGCATCGTTGGTGTAATGTAAAGGGATTCGTCGTCTAAGGTAACGAGCTATGCGTTGGTGGGGATGGGCAAGTCCTTTTGGTATAAATCGTCGAATCACCGTATGTATGATTTGCAGATTGACCACTAAAGGTTGTAAGGAAATGGTCGATGTACATACCTGCTCTTTTCGCAAAGTCCACCTATCCCCGACACTATGGCTCCCTGGAGAAAGGTCAGGGATTTGTGGACCTTGGGAACGAATGTACAGGTGGTAGGACAACGGGATGTTCCACGTGAGGAATTTATGCTCTTTGAGTTGTCATATCCATAGTTGTTGGCCGCCCTAAGGAGGTGGCGAGGTTCACTTTTAAAAAGCAGTGGTTGGATCCGAGGGCGAGGTGGGGGTAGTATAGATGCGTTACTGAGTGGCTGTCTGCTTCCGTTCAAGTATAGATCGCGAGGCCAAAGGACAACATTCCCCCCCTGTCCGCCTCCTGATTCACGAAATCAGGATTAGAAACTAAGGGTTTGAATGGCTCGTCTTTCTTACCTATTGAGATTTTGTTGGTGCTACAGAGTTGGGTGTGGTTCTGCAATGTCTGGGTGGATCTGTTATTAAAACAATTGCCAAGAGATAGGCGGGAAAAAAGTCCAGATAGGTGTAAGCTGGGAGGTACTCGCAAAGGGGCAGGGTTCTACTTGGTTCCTCTGTCGTTGATGTTTCGTCCACCAAATCAGGAGGTCCCTAAGGGTCTGTCGGTCCTCCTAGGACAGAATCAATGAGGTTGGGATGTTGGTACACGACTTAAAGCCAGCTGTTGACAAGACAAAGGAAAAGACATCTTTCGTAAGTTCAAATTTATCCAAAACGTGCATTGGGGACAAAAAGTAAGTCCTTCTCAAGGAATCTAGTTCTGCATCATTTCTACAACATATGAAGGAAGGTTGGTAACCTGTACAAGCCCTGAAAAAACATCCAGTGAGCGGCAGTTCTGTGGGCGGAAATGCCTTGTTGATGCCAGAGGTCAGAGGAGAATGGGCAGACTGGTTCGAGCTGATAGAAAGGCAACAGTGACTGAAATCGCCACCCGTTACAACCAAGGTAGGCAGAAGAGCATCTCTGAATGCACAGTACGTCGAACTTTGAGGCAGATGGGCTACAGCAGCAGAAGACCACACTAGGTGACACTCCTTTCAGCTAAGAACAGGAAACTGAGGCTACAATTTGCACAAGCTCATCGAAATTGGACAGTAGAAGATTGTAAAAACGTTGCCTGGTCTGATGAGTCTCGATTTCTGCTGCGACATTCGGATGGTAGGGTCAGAATTTGGCGTCAACAACATGAAAGCATGGATCCATCCTGCCTTGTATCAACGGTTCAGGCTGGTGGTGGTGGTGTCATGGTGTGGGGAATATTTTCTTGGCACTCTTTGGGCCCCTTGGTACCAATTTGCAACGCCCACAGCCTACCTGAGTATTGTGTGACCATGTCCATCCCTTTTTGACCACATGTACCACACTGATGGTCTTTCAGCAGGATAATGCGCCATGTAATAAGCTGGAATCATCTCGGACTGGTTTCAACATGACAATGAGTTCATTGTACTCAAATGGCCTCCACAGTCACCACATCTCAATCCAATAGAGCATCTTTGGGATGTGGTGGAACGGGAGATTCGCATCATGGATGTGCAGCCGACAAATCTGCGGCAACTGTGTGATGCCATCAACTCAATATGGACCAAAATCTCTGAGGAATGCTTCCAGCAACTTGTTGAATCTATGCCACGAAGAATTGAGGCAGTTCTGAAGGCAAAAACAGGGGTCAAACCGTACTAGCATGGTGTACCTAATAAAGTGGCCGGTGAGTGTATATGGACTTGCTTACGGCTTGTGATGTGCCAGCTGCAGGGTTTTTGGTCTGCAGTTTCTTGCGCTGCTTCACTTGGCTGCCTGAGGGAGAGTCTGCAGTATTGTGTCCCTCAGGCTGCCGCTGCGCCACTTTTGTACCCTGTGAGGGTTGTAGCGCGGGGGGCTGTTTGTGGATCTGTTTGCAGTCGCCATTTAGGTGTTGTAGGAGATGGTGTGTCAGACAAAATTGCTGGGTATAGAAATGTGGGAGTAGGAACTTTGGTGCTCTGGCGTTCCGGACTCTGGTGGTTCTGTTTCGGGCTCGAGGGTGAGTGTGTTGGAGTTTGGTTTTGATTATGCACGCATTGCCGGCGCCATTACTCTGCCGTCTCTGGACTGCTGGGAAAAATTGCTGGATGTGCCCGTTCGGTTGGCTGATATTGCTCCCCTTCTTGCCCATATGTTCCCTAGGGTGTCGCTCCCCCTTTTTGGTCAGGGTCCAAGGTTACTAGCAGGAAAAAGGGCTTTTTATGAGCTGTGAAGGCACAGAGCTCTGAGTCATGCAGCCATCTGTCCAGCAGCTAGGCCACGCCCCCACTTTTTTCAATACTACAGATTAATCCCTTAAGGACGCAGCCATTTTGTAGCTTAAGGCTCAGTCCGATTTTTTGTATTCTGACTTGCGTTGCTTTATATGGTTATAACTTATCTAAACGATTCAGAGATCGTTTTTTCCCACATATTGTACTTCATTTTAGTGGTAAATAAACGCAAAAGAAAAAATGAAGGATTTTTTTAAAATTTGCCATTTTCAAAATTCAAAATCATTGCGTTTTCAGGAAGATAGATTTACCACCTAAATAAATTGCTGAATAACATTTTCCATTTGTCTACTTTACATTTTCATAATTTTTTAAATATCTAGATAATTTATTTTGATTTCACGCGGCTTACAAATCAAAACTCCCCATATAACCAACCCATTTTCAAACCCCTTGAGATCTTCATAGTAACTGAATCAAAATGGAGGTGAAATTTAGAATGGTCAAATTGTGCCAGTTATACGTTCATTTAGCCCTAAAATTTACACATTTCCAAAAGATAAAAAGAGAAATCCCACCATACAATTTGTTCTATAATTTCTTCCGAGTACAGAGACCTGCAACTTGTGGCACAGCGAGGCGCAGAAGGGAAGGAGCGCCCTGCAGCTGCCACATAGTGGAAGAAGTGTGTAAAGAGGTGTCGGACGATGTAGAGACACGGTTGTCAGATAGTGGTGAAGTTGTTGTCAGGGCAGGAAGTCCGAGGGGGGAGCAGACTGAGGGATCGGAGGATGATGAGGTGACAGACCCAAGCTGGGTTGATAGGCCGGGTGAACACAGTGCTTTTGAGACGGAGTCGAGTCCTCGACGAGAACAGGTTGGAAGAGGCAGTGGTGGGGCCAGAAGGAAAGGCAGGGCCAGAGCTGGTGCATCAGTGCCAAATGTTTCACGTAGTGAAGCTCCCGTGGCGAGGGCTGGATTTTCGGAAGTCTAGAGGTTCTTTAAAGAAACACCGGATGACCGACGGACTGTGGTGTGCAATTTGTTCCACACCAGGATCAGCAGGGGTTCCACCACTACCATCTTAAAAACCACCAGTATGCGCAGGCATATGAATGCTAAACACCCCACTCAATGGAACCAAGGCCGTTCACCTCCCGCTGGGCACACCACTGCTCCTTCCCCTGTGTCATCTGCTGCATCTGCTAGTCAGCTTTCTGCCCAGGACCCTGGCCCAAACACCTCCCGTGTGAAAACCACACCTTCGCCTCCACGGTCCTCCACAGCATCCAACAATGTCTCCATGCGCAGCGTCCAGCTCTCTATACCCCAGACGCTGGAGCGCAACAGGAAATACAGTTCAACTCACCCACACGCCCAAGCCCTCAAGGTCCACATCTCCATATTACTGAGCCTGGAGATGCTGCCCTATAGGCTGGTAGAGAGCGCAGCCTTTTGCAACCTCATGGCGGCGGCCGCCCCTCGGTATTCGGTCCCCAGCCGTCACTACTTTTCCAGATGTGCCGTCCCAGCCCTGCACCAGCACGTGTCAGACAACATCATCCGTACCCTGACCAACGCCGTTTCGGACAAGGTCCACCTGACGACGGACACGTGGACAGGTGCTGCCGGGCAGGGCCACTATATATCGCTGACGGCACATTGGGTTAACTTGGTGAGGCTGGGACCGAGTCTGAACCTGGGGCTGGTCATATACTGCCATCGCCGAGGATTGCGGGGCCTACCTCGGTCCTGGTCTTTCAGGCCTACTATGCCTCCTCCTCCTCCCAACCCTCCTCCACCTCCTCCTCCGAATTACCATCCATGGGCATGGCGCATCAGTCGGTAGCTCTAGGCACAGCAGCAGTGCCGTCGCTAAGCGACAGCAGGCGGAGCTCAAACTGCTGAGCCTAGGCGATAAAAGGCACACCGCCCAAGAGCTATTACAGGGCATCACGGCGCAGACTGATCTGTGGCTGGCACCGCTGAACCTGAAGCCAGGCATGGTTGTGTGTGACAACGGCCGTAACCTGGTGGCGGCTCTGCAACTCGGCAGACTGACACATGTGCCATGCCTGGCCCATGTGTTAAATCTGATAGTCCAGCGTTTCCTCAAGACATACCCCAATCTGTCTGATTTGCTCACGAAGGTGCGCCGCATCTGTGCGCATTTCAGGAAGTCCAGCACAGATGCTGCCACTCTCAGGGCAGCGCAGCGCCGCCTCCAACTGCCCGCTCACCGACTGTTGTGCGACGTGCCCACGAGGTGGAATTCAACACTGACCATGTTATCCAGAGTTTACCAGCAGCGCAGAGCGATTGTAGACTGCCAGATGTCAACTTCCACCAGAACTGGTAGTCAGGTCAGTCAGCTTCCTCAAGTCTACAATGAGGAGTGGACGTGGATGTCTGATATCTGTCAGGTGCTGAGTAACTTTGAGGAGTCAACACAGATGGTCAGTGGCGATGCCGCCATCATCAGCCTCACCATCCCGCTGCTTGGCCTGTTGAAAAACTCTCTGGTCAGCATGAAGTCGGAAGCTTTGCGCTCGTCACTAGAGACGGGGGAAGAAGATTCCCTTGTTGATAGCCAAAGCACCTTTACGTCTGTTTCTCAGCGCATATCGGAGGAGGTGGAGGAGGATGAGGAGGAAGAGGAGGAGGAAGAGGAGGAGGAAGAGGAGGAGAATGTTGGCGAGACAGAAGAGGGGACCATTGTTCAGTCCTTCACTGTTCAGCGTGTATGGGCAGAAGAAGAGGAGTTGGAGGAGGAGGAAATGGGCAGTCAGGCCAGTGAGGGGAGTGAATTTTTGCGCGTTGGCGCATATGGTAGATTTCATGCTAGGCTGCCTATCCTGTGACCCTCGCGTTCAAAGAATTTATTCCAGCACCGATTACTGGGTATTCACTCTCCTGGACCCACGGTACAAGCAAAATCTTTCCACTCTCATCCCTGGAGAGGAAAGGAGTGTGAGAATGCATGAATACCAGCAGGCCCTGGTGCACAAGCTGAAACACTATTTCCCTTCTGACAGCGCTGGCGGCAGAGGGCGTACTTCTGCGGGACAAGTAGCGAAGGAGAGCAGGCGAGCAGGCAGCTTGTCCAGCACTGGCAGGGGTACGCTTTACAAGGCTTTTGCCAGTTTTATGTCACCCCAGCAAGACACTGTCACCTGTCCCCAGTCTCGGCAGAGAAGGGCTGATCTTTACAGAAAGATGGTGAGGGAGTACGTAGCTGACCATACCATCGTCCTAAATGATCACACAGCTCCCTACAACTACTGGGTTTCAAAGCTGGACATGTGGCACGAACTGGCGCTGTACGCCTTGGAGGCTCTTGCCTGCCCTGCCGCTAGCGTGTTGTCCGAGCTGGTTTTCAGTGCAGCTGGTGGCATCATCACCGATAAGGCTACATGCACAGAGATCAAAATGTTTAGATGGCCAACACACTTAAAGAGCAAAATTGAACCCAAAAAAGAAAAAAGGTAAGTGTGTAAAGGCTGAAAAATCAATAAACTTTATTACAATTCATATACAAATGATCAAAAAGATCCTGCAAGCATGATTAAAAACATTTAAAAGAGTACAAAAACACATACAGATAACAAAGTGGGTCAGAGTCAGGTTGCCCAGACCCACATACGGCCACAGGTCAACACAAAAATATATGGATGCAATCCCCTCACAAGGATAAAGATGGAGATGTTGACCTGAAAAACTCTGTCTAATTGCTGTCCTTAGAAAATGGGAGAAATAAGTCAAAATGCAAATGCTCAAGGAGAGTCAGATGGAATTCCTGCACAAAGCCCAGGACAGAAATAAACCTAATTGGTAAAGCCAAAAGAGTATGGCAGGGAACAAAGGTAATTCAATACAATCAAAAAGCAGAGCAGAGCCCACACCATCAAACGTTCCTAATCATTATAGCCCAAGTGGGGAGAGGGAAGATTGGATCACAGACCCGTGGCCGGAGGCACCCCACGCGTTCCGTCGCTTGATTGCGACTTCCTCAGGGGTAAGTGCCTTCTGACCCGTGGAGCCTACCTTATGTGTCCCAGGGGAGTCCCCAACCTCCAATCGCTGGCGTCTCCTGAGTGTGAGCACCTGTGTGTAAAAGCATGGCGAGGCTACCGCGAGATCGGTAAAGGCTCGCGCATGCGCCTAAATCATTGTCACCGGCGACAATAATTGTAGTAAGCCCTGATACTTTATGCGCATGCGTACTTCGTTAATACATATCGGCGCCCGTGCGACCATGTGGAGCTACAAAATGTGTGCACGCGTACAATGAAAATTGAAGAAACGAACTAAATAGGCGCACATGTGCAGGTACGAACAATAATGATGGAGAGAGGTATAAAGCACTTATGTGCTCAGTCAATGAATATCGACGTTGGTACAGATGAGTAAAACGGCGAATTTAAGCGCATGCGTCCAGAACAAAAACATGATTGTGGAAAAGTGACATTAAGTGTAGACATACCGAATAGACCACAAGGGTATGTATATACCTTAATCAATAGAGTGAATATATGATTACTAGCGCAACCGGGCGAGTAATAAGCAATACCAAGAAGTGAAAAGAATGTTAGTTAGAAACGTGTAAAGCAGGGTAGTGGTTATAAAAAACCAATCAAAAAGAGAGATGAAAAGAAATGTGTATATAGACCCAAATAGAGCAGTCATGGGTTGTGCACAACTAAGTGTTTTGATTGGTCGAAAAAGAAATAATAAATAAATATTATCAACTAGAGAGCCATGACTAAATACAACATGTTGGTATACAAAAGAGTAATTTATTTTCTCATTAGGTATAAAGCGAAAAGGGGATCGGCTGGGGCTCCTATTATGGGACAACATAAGGTAAAAGCGGCTCCACGGGTTATGTAGACAAAGATAAAAAAGAGATGTAACCATTGAAATTACATGCATATGAGGACCTGAAAATTCTATCATCAAAAGACACCGTGTAGGTAAGTATTTGGTAGAGCAATAATTCTTGGTCCAGAGGCTAAAGCAAGGTTAATGGACCTGGCTACAAAATGATCCCCAGTGTGGTACGGGTTACTGGGAAAGAGACACAAACAATTTTCAAAGATACAGAGTATTTACCGAGATATACAATCATTTTGCAGGTATAGATGGAGGCGAGACAAAAAGAGAGAACAGGCTGTAAGAAACCGAGGATGAATTGGGTGGAATCCCAGGTATCCAAGTCAGATGTTGGCCTCCAAATTGGGATGAGATGTTCCAAGGGAAGTTGCTCCAAGGGGTCCCCATTGGTCAAAGATATTCAATCGTCGAGGGGGTATCGAGGAAGAAGAAAGATATCAATCTACGATCACAGTAGGTCTCCATGAACATAAAGGGAAAAGACTGGGAGAAAACAAGTAAAAAAAATCTGTAAGAAAAGGTTGGTTGGGTTCTCATGATCCTGAATCCTGAAATATGGGATGAGAAGGGGGGGGGTGCACCAAGGGAAGAGGGAGGAAACCCAGGTAAGTGAATACAAAAAGTGCCCGAAGAAGGGGGCCAGAAGGGTCCCAAGACTACAAGGGGAAAGAAACGTTCCCAAATAAAGTGAGGTGAAAGGGTTATTATATATTACCCACTTAAAAAATGAGTAGTGAAACGGGTGAGAGTGGTGGGTGTGCGTGTGAGTGGGAGTACAATGTGAACAAGCAAAGATAATGACCCATATGTGAAAAGAATTGAAAAGAGTGAGACAAAGAAAGGGAAAAGTAAAAGATGATATATAGGAAATAGGCAATGAGGTACTTACTTTCCTGCTTGGTAAAGACGGCAGAAGGGTATAGGAGAATCACCTCTGTTTGTAATATCCTGAAAAAAGTAAATCTTCATTAACCCCCCAAGGGGCCAGGCTGCCCAGATTGTAGATCCAACGGGCCTCCCTCCTTAGAAGTTCCGGAGTCAAATTTCCACCCCTAATGGTAGACCGTATAAGGTCAAGACCAACCACTTTGATACCCCGTGTCTTACCTGCGTGTTCCCGTCGGAAATGCGTAGCCACTGTCGAGAGAGTCTTGCCCTGGCTGAAGTGGGAATCCGCGTTGAGGATGCTCGAGAGGTGCTGTTGGACCCTTTTCCTTAACTCTTGTGATGTCTGGCCCACATATATTTTCTGACAGGGGCAAATGAGGGCATAAACTACATTTCTCGATTTGCAGTTGATGTAATGACGTAATGTAAACGCCTTTTGATCTGCAGAGTCCCTGATTTCTTTACAGATCTCCATAAGCGGGCAAACAGAGCAATCCCCACAGGGGTACGAGCCAACCAATTTGTATCCTCTCCCCAAAGCTCTCTTGGGTCTCTGGTAGTGGCTAGCGGTGAGTTTGTCTTTCAAATTTCTAGCCCTTTTGCGGCATGAGCTTCGGTTTTTTCCAATTATAAATTGGACAGTTTTGGTTCAGCAAGAAGTATGTTCCAATTTCTGTTAAGTATGTTCCGAATATCGTTCCACTGATTATTAAAGGGGGTAATAATACCTCCTTTAAAATTGGTATCTCGTTTTTTCAGTTGTAAGAGAGTATTTCTCTGTGTATCACGAGCCCTTCTGTAAGCCCTGGAAATAGATCTCTTCGGGTACCCACGTTCCTTAAAACATTGCGTGAGATCCAGGGCATTTCTCCGGAAGTCCATAGATGTCGAACAGTTCCTCTTAAGTCTGATAAATTGCCCCGTGGGAATGCCCCTCTTAAGATGGTCCGGGTGAAAGCTGGAATGGTGTAATAAGCTATTTGTAGCAGTACTTTTGCGGAAGAGATCTGTGTCCAAGTGATTGTCCCGAATCGTGATTTTTAGATCTAAGAACTCCGCTGTGACCTGCGAGACATTGTGAGTAAGTACAATGTTAAAAGGATTGTTGTTAAGATGTGCTACAAATGATTCACAAGGTTCCAGGGGTCCATCCCATACCAGCAAAATATCGTCTATAAAACGAAACCACCCCCTGGCATGTTGGCAAAAAATGGGAGAAGGGTACACGTGCGCGCCCTCCCACCAACCCAAAAATAGGTTGGCATAGGAGGGCGCGCACCGTGCACCCATGGCTGTACCAGAAGCCTGTCTGTAAAAAGTCCCATCGAATATAAAGTAGCTCTGTCGTAACACAAAATCAAGAAGTTCAATAAGGAACGAATCATGACGTCGATCCCCCGTTGATTTGGCATCCAGGAAGATCGACACTGCATTTATTCCATCACTGTGCGCAATGTTGGTGTAAAGGGATTCGTCGTCTAAGGTAACGAGCTATGCGTTGGTGGGGATGGGCAAGTCCTTTTGTGTATTAAATCAGTCGAATCCCGTATGTATGATTTGAGATCGACCACTAAAGGTTGTAAGAAATGGTCGATGTACATGTCTGGATGCCGCTAGGGAGAGAGCTGCTGCTGGTCAGGGAAAGCGTTAGGGTGTTCTATTAGAATAGTGTTAGGCAGGAGTGATTCTCCAAGAACCCAACAGCCCTTCTTAGGGCTACAATAACGTTCTACTTTTTTTTTTTTTTATTTGCATCTAGTACCATTTTGTGAGGAATTAGCAGGGGGACTTGCTACCGTTGTGTTTTGTACAATGACCTCTATATAGATAACACTGACCCATCATTACATCACCACTGACAATAGATGATGTGACAGCTTATCTCCTCCCCCTCCCTGTACAATGACAACTATATAGATAACATTGCACTCTGCTTTCAAGTTTATTTTCATTACATTTGAGAAAAGCCATTCTTCCTAACCCTAATTGTGTCGCAAGACAATGCACTTACATGCACCGGGAAGAAGAAGGTGAACTCTCTGGCGGACCTCAGCGGGGAAGCGACACGTGCAGGAAATCGGGCACACGATCTAAGTGAATCGCGCCGGAGTCCATGATCGTCGGACAACGCACAGCAGGGATCGCAACAGGACCGGGTAAGTAAATGTGCCCCAATGTCTTTAACTATCTGTATCTCGGGTTCTTTAGATCACATGACCATCTGCCTAATGCATTTTTATCATTAATATGGCTCTGAAATGACTATTCCTGCAGCTTTTAAACTAGACTCATCTCAGGCAAAATATGACCCTTCTCATTTTCACATGAGCTGCAGATAAAGATCCAGTTCTAGCTACTTTAGAACTAGGGATAGGGATGAGGCTGAGCTGTCTGTCCCCATCAAACCCTTGACCTAGCTCTAAAAAAGGACATTTAATATCCTACCTGAGGGGGCTAGTAGTTTCATAGGGTTTTTTGACAGTGTCCTGTTAAACAGCTTTTAACGTTGAAGCTTCCCTCCAGTGTTCCCCTGATCAGGAAGTATTGTGGAGCCCTAAATAGGAGCGTCAGTAATAATCCAGCCCTCTCTACACCTAGTTGTTCCTTAAAGATGGCTCTGTAAACGACACGTTCTAGGCTTCTTGTGACTGCAGGAGTCGGCCTTGTGTCCTCTCTGCTGAACTCTGTGCTGGGGAAACGGCCTGAGAGGCCAATAAGTCCACTTCTCGCACCCATGCGAAGCATTCACCACCGGGGAGAGTGGGCCCCATAGCAGACTTCTGAATGGACCTCCCCCCCACTCCCTCAGAAATATACATAGAAATATACATAGAAATATACCTCAAAATACGTATTTGTATACTCACACATTTATATATTCTTACACACATGTACACACTTATGTATACACATATATGCACTGATATATACATTTATTCACATACACAGATCTGTCCCAATAGCTGCCTACCACATGGGGGAAGTACACAGCAGGTATTACAGATGAGAGATCCCTAGTCCAGTCATTGTACTGTCCTCTCCAACATTTCATGTTGTGTACTGTGGAAGATGTGCACTGCTATATATGCCTTACAATGTGCACATCCTCCATTCTAAGGTCTAGTGCCGGGACCCCCTGACACTGTAGGCCCCATAGCAGTTGCTACTGCTGTAGTTACGCTGTCCTCTCCAACATTTCATGTTGTGTACTGTAGAAGATGTGTGCACTGTTATATACGCTGTACAATGTGCACATCCTCCATTCTCAGGTCTAATGCCGGGGCCCCCTGACACTGTGGGCCCCATTGCAGTTGCTACTGCTGTAGTTACGCTGTCCTCTCCAACATTTCATGTTGTGTACTGTGGAAGATGTGCACTGCTATATATGCTGTACAATGTGTACATCCTCCATTCTCAGGTCTAATGCCAGGGCCCCTTGACACACTGGGCCCCAAAGCAGCTGCTACTGCTGTAGTTATGCCCCTGGTTCACCACCACTGCTCTATAGGGTTATATCTCTTTTCCAGGACTGATCGTTCTTCCTAACCCTTCAATTGTTTTCCCCCACACCTGCCTACAAACTTCTGCACCGTTTTGTATCTTTCCATAGAATACCATTAGGCTCTAATGTTTTAGCTCCACAATGCACTTGTTTATGTGAGTTACATGGGAGAGATGCAAGCCGGATGAATTGTGGGAACAACATCATTTTGGCATTTTCCTTAGTGTTTAATAGGACACAGGTGCGAGGAGGAATTTGGGGACATTTTTCTAGCTAACGATTATATCACAGTGTGTACATTATACAGGCGGCATCGCTAACAAAAGGGATTTTCACAAGGAAATTCATCGCCAGCCACCTGTACCTGCAAAGCAATGAATCGACCAGTCCCCCAGGCTACCGTGCTGTACTTTAGATGGCATCAATGCATGAAATAAAGCACAACCATACAGTTATAAACCTAGATCGGCTTAGTTTATTTTTACTATGCATGATAAAAGTTCCTCTACTTTCCTAAGTATATTTTGTTAAGTGCAGGCGCTGCTATGCTCAGTGTGTATTTGCCCTGCCCAGGTGACATCATGTTCACCTTTCCACAGCTCTGGAAGGAATTATGAGACTATATCAATTCCAACACTAAAAGGAGAAGTCATGTAAAAACTAATTGCTCTTTATTAGTTATTATAGCGATGTATAGTCGTTATTACTTTTATGATATTTGTAACTCAGCTTCTGCCACATTAAGGCAAATACATGTATACTAGGTTAATATTCCAGGGCTGGAGTGGACTGGTGTCACTTTTATATACAGCTAAAGAAAATTCCAAAACTAGGCAAAATCTAGTAAAATGGAGTTGTAAAGCGAGCCATAAAATAACCACAATTTTACAGTGGAAAAACGTATTTACTTATATGAAGAGCGCTGGTCCAATGAATAAGCAGGATTAAGTGGGCCCCAAAAAAAGGTTAAGAGCAAGGTTAAAGGAACAATTTTTGAATATATATATTTGCGTTTGTTAGGCTCCAAACCTTTTCTAATCCTACTGTCCATTTAAAAGTGTGTACAAGTGTGAAGTATCAGAAGTATCCTGCGTCATAGAAGTATCCAGTCCCATAGAAGTATCCAGTCCCAAAGAAATATCAAGTCCCATAGAAGTATCCAGCCTCATAGAAGTTTCCAGCCTCATAGAAGTATCCAGTCCCATAGAAGTAACCAGTCTCATAGAAATATCCAGTCCCATAGAAGTATCCAGTCCCATAAAGGATCCAGCCTCATAGAAATATCCAGTCCTATAGAAGTATCCAGCCTCATAGAAGTATCCTGCCCCATAGAAGTATCCTGCCCCATAGAAGTAGGCTCGTTATTCGAGACGAGCACTCGAGCATCGGGAAAAGTTTGTCTCGAATAACGAGTACCCGAGCATTTTAGTGCTCGCTCATCTCTAATAATTATGCATGCCTTACTTGGTATCACAAATGGGACAGATTTATCGATCTATTTACGTCAGAATTCTTTTACCCCAACAGGACAAAA
Organism: Engystomops pustulosus; assembly: GCA_019512145.1. Classification (NCBI taxonomy): domain Eukaryota; kingdom Metazoa; phylum Chordata; class Amphibia; order Anura; family Leptodactylidae; genus Engystomops; species Engystomops pustulosus. The sequence goes on along the minus strand of CM033650.1, from coordinate 22,824,775 downwards.
GGCATGTGGTCTCTAAAAGGGACGACCCAGGATTAAAAAGTCTGTGCGCCAAAAAAAAGAGGCCAGTGCAACAGAATTTTGGTACAGTTTTCTGGTGTAAACTAAGCCAACTATTAAGAGGTGCAAAGTATGACTAGACAGTCTTATATTACACTAGATTTATTAGACAATGTTAAATCTGGCACAGCAATTAAATAGTTAGACTAACTATGCATTGTCTTACCTTACAACACTTTTGATAACTCTTCTCCATTAAGGGAGACTTATAAAAGTGTTGCAAAATAAACCAGTGGGGAATTAAGCCCCTTCTACACTGACGTTTTTCACGCGCGAGTTCTGCGCGTGCATTTGACGCGCAGAACTCGCATTGCACTCTGTCCCATTGTATTCAATGGGTCTTTCTCCATTAGCGTTGTTTTTAACGCGCGTGCTTGCGTTCGTTTTCACGCGCGTCAAAATCGCAGCATGCTCTATTTTTGCGTGTCGCACGCGTTTTTCACACCCCATTCAAGTCTATGGAGATGCATCAAGAACGCATTGCACTCGCAATCATTGCAAGTGCAATGCGAGTGCAATGCGTTTTAAACGTAAGGGTTGCTAGGTGACCAGAATAACATTATTTCCCCTGCTCGCGATCGAGCATTTAATTAAAAAAACACAATGAAGAACAGTGAAGAATAGAATAAAAACATTGAACTAAGTGGTATAAAAACAGCCAGGAAAACCAAAATTAACCCCGGGGTCCAAACTACCATAACAATGTGAAAAAATAGATAACTACTGCCACCTGAATAAAATATGTTGTGTGTATTTCAAATGATATTTAAATTTTAACATACTAATCCACAAAAAATGCGACTTATTTAAATGAGCAAATACACTCACCATCCTTCATTTCCGGCCAAGCTTTATAGCGCTCACAGACCTCTACATACCATGCTGAACGTAACGGGCTTCTGGCACCCCCTTTTGCCTTCAGAACTGCTCAATTCTTCGGGCATAGATTCAAAAAGGTGCGTGGAAGCCATCCTCAGAGAGATTTTGGTCCATATTGGACATGATGGATCACACAGTTGCCGAGATTTGTCGGCTGCAATCACATGATGCGAATCTCCCGTTCCACCACATCACAAGATGCTCTATTGGATTGAGATCTGGATGTGGAGGTCATTTGAGTACAGTGAGAACTCATGGTCATGCTAAGCAAACCAGTCTGAGATGATGATTCCGCTTGATGACATGGCGCATTATCCTGCGAAATGAGAAGTAGCCATAGATGTTGGTACTTGTGGTCATAAAGGGATGGGACATGGCAGTCATAACAATACTCAGTAGCTGTGGCGGTTGCAACGATCGCTCAAATGGTACCAAGGGCCCAAAGAGTGCCCAGAAAATATTCCACGCACACCAGACACACAACCACAGCTGAAACGTTGATACAAGGCAGGATGGATCCATGCTTTTCCTAGGACCGGCGTGTGCACAACGGAGGGTGTGTACGATGAATGAATAAAGTTTTTTTCTGTACTGGCCCGGAATAAGCCCCCCCCCCGGGAGACTATTACATATGAGGGGGGGGATACTAGCCAGTGTGCCAGTGGCGAGTACTTTTTTATTAGTGGGAGCGCCAAATCTGACCCTACCATTCGAATGTCGCATGGCCACGAAAAGAGCATCGAGACTCATCAAGACACCAGGCAACGTTTTCCAATTTTCTACTGTCCAATTTCGATGAGCTTGTGCACAATTGTTGCCTAGTTTCCTGTTCTCAGCTGAAAGGAGTGGCACCCGGTGTGGTCTCTGCCTGCTTTAGCCCATTGCCTCAAAGTTCGACGTACTGTAGTTCAGAGATGCCTCTTTGCCTACCTGGCGTGTAACGGTGACGATTTGAGTCACTGTTGCTTTTCTATTAGCTCGAACCAGTCTGCCCTGATCATCCTCTGACCTCTGGCATCAACAAGGCATTTCCGCCCACAGAACTGCTGCTCACTGGATGTTTTTTCTTTTTCGAACCATTCTCTGTAACCCTAGAGATGGTTGTGCGTGAAAATCCCAGTAGATCAGCAGTTTCTGAAATACTCAGACCAGCCCTTCTGGCACCAATAACCATGCCACGTTCAAAGGCACTCAAATCACCTTTCTTCCCCATACTGATGCTCGGTTTGAACTGCAGGACCCATACTGATGCTCGGTTTGAACTGCAGGAGATTGTCTTGACCATGCCTACATGCCTAAATGCACTGAGTTGCCGCCATGTGATTGACTGATTAGAAATTAAGTGTTAACGAGCAGTTGGACAGGTGTACCTAATAAAGTGGCCGGTGATGCGAGATTGCTTGAGGGCATCAACAAATTTCTTCTAATACTTGGGCGGATCTCTTAGAAAAAGACTCAGGACCTGAAATGACTTTTATTACATTACTTGCAGTTCCTATCGGGAGCGGTGAAGACAACCTGAGAATCGGGGCTGCCGGGTCATAGTTAATCATGAAACCTCTAGGGTCCCCCCCAAACATGGTTCACAGAGGCGGTTCCCAGGGCCCTTAGGTGCGGTGGTACACTTTGGGCAACGTGTGCTCAATGGTTTTAATTTGGGGCGAAACAAAGTCTCCAGAGCGATCGGTTAATGGCGCAGTATTAACTCCATAAGGGGAATATTAAAAACCCTGTAGGGAAAGTAGGAGGGTGTATTCTTACGATTCCTGGACCCTGTTCCCTTCAAAAAAAAAAAAAACATGGGAAAAAAAAAAAAAAACCTTTTCGTCAGTCAAGAAAATTTCAAGAATTCCCCCCGCGGGAAAACCCGTTTCGACCATAAGAATAGGGAGGGCTTAAACCTTTCAGTGGAAGACTTTTTGTGCCAGGATGCCAATAATGGTGGACCATAATTACCCCTACGGCTACCAGGGTGATTGATAGAGGAAAATCAGACCCCCCACAAAAACGAGGACAGGCCACTTCGCCGGACAGGGGGAACGGATGGGGACAAACAAAAAGCGGAGAAACAAGAGGGAGTACCCAACTTTTGAACTCGGGAAAAACCCAATGGTTCAATGATAAGGCTATCATTTATTCAGTTTTTTTTGTAATCTTCCACAGTCTGCCAAAGCCCACTGGGGGGCGAGGGATTAAATCCAACCACTAGGGGCAATTCCCTCCCTATCTGAAAAAACAACACCTTACCCATGCATAGTGTTCCATCTGAGACTGGAAACTTTATTGGAATTGCCCTGTTTCTAATTCCAAAACAACTGATCTTCCGTTTCTTTTCGTTTTAAAATTTTTTTTTTATTTTTTGTTTGGTATCTTTGGTCTCTAATGGGAACTCTGTTGGCCTATGTAATTTCAAATTCCTCTCTGGGTCTCTCCCGTTCACTTATTGGTTCTGTTCCCCCACAACTCTGAACCGTCCGTCCAATGATTTCGGAGACTGCTTTTACAGATTGACATAGGATGCCAGGTTTGACGAGGGGCCTCACGTTTCTCTGTTTTTCCCTTTTCTAAACCTATGCCAAAAAATATCCCCCCGTTATTTCAGTGGGGGATTATTCTAGGGGGGGCGTGGCTCTCATATGTCGTATGTTTATTTCCTTTGCAAGTCCAACACTAGTTATTTGCCACAAACACAGGGCGGCCGTGCACTGGGGCTTTTTTGTGTACATTATGGCCTTATCGGGAAAAATTTTCAACGCGACCATTGTTGACCGCGCTGGGGGGGCGGGGTCTCGCCCTCCACATTTCAACTGTGATCCGTGTTGTTGATTCGCGTTTCTGACAGTGATGCGGGCCCCTGCCACCCAGGCTTTGTCTAGTGGACGGAGGCATCAGTTGTGAAGGGGGGGCGTTGCCTGTTCTCTGTGACGGGAGCCTGACTCTTGTTTAAGGGGCCCTTCCACGAATTTGGTTCCTGTGACTAATACTTTCATGCCGGTTTTCTATTGATGATTTAGGGTTGGGGGACTAGGGCTTGATAAATACCTAAAAGCGTTCCCTGCGGCCCGCTTCGTTTTGTTTTTATCAGCTGCATGCACTGCGGGGAACACACGGTTATATGTGAATGGTGTACTAACCACCGAACGAGTGAAATCAATTTATGACCTCGATCCTTGGATGAAGTGGAATAAAATAGTCAGGAAAAACCCGTGGGTTTCCTATATTCTTAGGAGTTGCGAGTTCAGGATGATAGTGATATCTATACAGCTTTAGGGGCTGACTAGCTAGGAGTAATTAACTCAGACTCCAGTTAGACCCATTAGCAGTTCTCTATCCGTCATCAATATGAGCAGTTAGCCTCCGATACATCATAGTATGACTCCAGGCTAGGCGGGTTGCAAGGCGGCAATACTGGTGTCGATCTCCTATTTTTTCTGTATATTATTTATCCATCTGTGAGAGGGGTGGTTTTGTTACATAGGTCTGACATCAGCTACCAGCAGGACTGTTGTAAACAATAAGTAGCCTATACCCCCGTTATTTGTTTTGTGGTTCTGTCCCCAATCTAGATCAGCCTACAATTTGGCCTGAGTAGGGGTCAGACTTGTTGAAAAATATCATTTTAGACATACACTTCTGTGACGGAGGTCCTTTTTACCTCCACACATTCGGATAAAATCTTTTTAATCCTTATCTAATTACTTATACTACATAAAATTAAATTTTTTTTTTACAATCTTGCTGTTGTTACCCAAGTTCAGTGTTCCAAGCATCTGTGTTGGCAGTCCCACGGGCCAAGTAGAAGATTTTCACCATATCTCAGGGTGCTATTTATAATTTTTTTGTTTTTAAATTTGTTAATAAAGAGGGTTTTTATTTGACATTTTTTTAACTATAGAATTCTCTGGATTCAACATTTGTATAAGATAAAGAAAAGTCGAAAGAAAAAAAGGGGGAACAATAAACAAACAGTGGCCCTAATATTAACGAGGCCTGAAATAAATCTTGTTTCCCTTATGCTCAGTATATTCACCATTCATCAACAGTAGACTTATTTAAACATCTTTGGCATGCGCTATTTATATGTTGAAAGGTCTCAAACGAGCTCCCTTGGGGGAAACATATAAATATCTGAAACTAAAACTAAAAATGTGGAACACAAAGGGACCACAGGGACAAAGGGAGACATTGGAACGGAAAAAAAATAGGGAGGAGTAGGGGGGGGTTCTTACTCTTCATTAAGGGCCATAAAAATCTGACCAACAAGCTTTCAGTCTCGCCTTCATTTGTTTTCCCCTCCCCCCAATGAAGGCATTGTCAAGGGTCCCAGATCCTGGGGGAGAAAGGTCTACTCTTGTTATTCATTGATTGGTGGGCAAAGGTTTTCATTGTTTTTGGAATTTGTTGTCCCCAGTTGAAAAATAACGTTGTTGGGTTGTAAATAAAAAAAAAAAAACCCTACCCCCCCCCCAAAAACTCTTTTCAACCCATTTTCTTTTTTTGTGGGGGCCGGGGGGGTCCCTGGGCAAGAAAGGGATTTTGTCTCTTTTCCAAATGTTGTGCAAATCAGGACCCCCTGAATGCTTGGAGGATGTATAGAGCCAAATTTGTGGACAACCTTAGGTATAAGATTGTTTTGGCGGGGGATATTGAGCAGGCTAGACACCGAGGATAAGGCGGTACTTGATATTGGGACGAGTACATTATTTGAAAAGCTAGTGCTCTTCTGACCTTCTCCAAAAGGGGTTGGAATTACGGTGTTACAAGAACCCCAAAACAGCTATGCCTTGGCAGAGTATACCCGTCTCTCCACAGGCACCAACATTGTCAAGGAAGATCCTTCGGGGGAATTATCTGATGTTAATGCGGCTGGTGAGGATGGTACCAAATGTAAGAAGGCAGCTTATTTTATTTGGACCTGCAGTATAACAAGTACAAAAATGTCGGATGGTTTAGTGCCATAGTGCCTGATACGATTCCAGGCTTCCTCCTGCGCAAATTGCCGACCCACTTTCCCTACCCAAATTAGGACGTATAAAAGATGGGGAGGACGTTGCTTGGGCATCTGCGAATTCTACGAATATAGGGGATAACAATGTTCTGAGTATGACCCTGGACTTATGGGGAGGTTTGTGGGGTAAGCTTTAACAAAAGAGTAGTTCACTAGAATATTCTAGAAAAGGTGTGGCTTGGAAAGATTCTATGTCAAGGGGAAGCTTCCCCAGGTAGTTTTGTTAAGAGATGAAAATACTCTGATTCTTAGCCTCATGATGATCCAGCCTCATAGATGTATCCAGCCTCATAGAAGTATCCAGCCCCATAGAAGTATCCAGCCTCATAGATGTATCCAGCCTCATAGATGTATCCAGTCCCATAGAAGTATCCAGTCCCATAGAAGTATCCAGCCCCATAGAAGTATCCAGCCCCATAGATGTATCCAGCATCATAGAAGTATCCAGCCCCATAGAAGTATCCAGCCCCATAGATGATCCAGCCTCATAGAAGTAATCGCCCCATAGAGTATCCAGCTCATAGAAGTATCCGCCACTAGATGTATCCAGCTCATAGAGTATCCAGCCCATAGATGATCCAGCATCATAGAAGTATCCAGCCCATCGAAGTATCTCCAGCTCGAGCATAGAAAAGTATCCTGCCCCATAGAAGTATCCAGCATCATAGAAGTATCCAGCCCCATAGAAGTGTCTGCCCCATAGATGATCCGCATCTAGAAGTGTCCACCCCATAGAAAGTTATCAGCCCATAGAAGTTAGCCGCATTCATAGAAGTATCCAGCCCCATAGAAGTATCCAGCCCCATAGAAGTATCCAACCTCATGGAAGTATCCAGCATCATAGAAGTATCCAGCATCATAGAAGTGTCCTGCCCCATAGATGTATCCAGCCTCATAGAAGTGTCCAGCATCATAGAAGTGTCCAGCATCATAGAAGTATCCAGCATCATAGAAGTGTCCAGCATCATAGAAGTATTTAGCATCATAGCAGTTTCCAGCTCCATAGAAGTACCTAGCTCCCTGTCTGGCATTTTAGTCCCTGGTATCATCATCATCATTGAGGGCTGTGCCAGCCATTAGGTGAGTTGAGCCTCTTGCCTCGGGCAGCACCATCTGCAGCAAGATGCGGTCACCCTCAGGGGACCAGTCACCAGCTACAAAGCAGTACTTGACACTTAAAAATAGAGTTTCTTCACAACAGATGTCAACATGTGTGTGAGATACTGCATGGAGGACCTACGTTTTTACATAAATAACCTGGTATATTACTACTAGATTGGCAGAGGGGGCGCTGTTCTATAGCTCGCCTTAGGCAGCAGAAAGTTTAGGTTCACCCCAGCATGAGCAGCCGTGTGCCAGGTAGTGAATGGAAGCAGTAATGGTAATTATAAAAGCAGATTGTGAACTTGTCTTTAGGTGAAAAAATGCCAAATGGCAGAACTTTTTTATTGTTGAAAAAATTGTTTTTGACCTGCAGAGACCCCCAGGCTGGTCTTTTTGGTGTAATTGCTCCCCCTATTTAAGGTTTGTAGAGCATTTATATGATATGGCTTTGAAACACCCCATCAAGGCAATGTAATCTCAATGCCCTTCCTAGGAGCCTCAAGGCTCAAGGATGTCCTGGTGAATCACACCGGACTCATACTGCTTGAGAACCGCCTTGTTATTCCTCCATGAGGCCAGTGATGGATTAGAGAATCATAGATTTGTCCTTTAGCCATGAATACGAAGATGGCTTTTGAATTATGTAATAGGAACTGCATGACCTTATCCTTCATTAATCTATAATACCATCTGCCTGGTCGCCAGAAAGTCGCCTGTAACTGTTTTCCTTTGTTATTCTTGAGACGCTAATTTCCATGTTCCGTGCACATTTTATTGTGCGCCACTTTTCAGGATCTTTGCTCCTCACATTGCTTGAGTTTTCAGCTTTGTAAACCCTTCCTTCCACACTTTGTATAGCACAGCGACTTGTATTGTATTGTACCGATTGCTTTTATGGCTTTTTGTAAAAAGTTTTTTTTTTTTTTTTTAAACATGAGAGAAATGTACATAGAAAGGGAGTCTTTGCTCTGTCTCATCTAAACATCCAGGAATTCTGTTTTAAGTTCCCCCTTTATCCTTTTTAATAAGTCCATTACTAGCATTCTGGCATATTTTAGGAGCCTTTCATGCTGAACCAAGAGAGGGACTTGGACATGCTTTGCATTTCAAACTTTCTTTGTCTATGAATCTGCAGAAGGCAAAGTTATTTCGGCTTTAAAATAACAGGCGCGGTGAACAGCTAATCTCCCTTCATTCCTAGTTTCTTACATTATTTTTCTGCACAGAGTTTGTGTTGGCTACAAAACACTGCATTCACCGAAGAAAAGGGGGGAAAAAAACAGGAGCGGGACTTAGAAAGGAGCAGGGAGAGAGCACACTGGAGTAGGCACAAAGGTCCGCTTTCTGAGACCATTAAGAAATTCCAAATCTGCCCAATTTTCAATAGTGACAGTAAATTAGCCTTGCTAATTTCAGTAATTCTGACCGATAAATGAGTTTGAAAATCTTGCAGATGAGGCCTTCCCACAATTACAATTTCAATGTCCTTTTCAGCTGTCACCTAGGTCGGCCACACGAGGGGTTAATTTAGAGCCGCTTCTTAATCTCAATGGAAGAGAAAAAAAAATAACTAAATAACTTTTTCAGTCTAAATGGAATCTAATCAACACTCGTCGCTGCGCTCTCACTTCAGGGACGCAGTAGAAACGGGTGCTCTTAAGAACACATCTCTTTTGATGGGGTTTTAGAAGCACTGCATAGAACTCAAGCTCTTCTGTGGGTACAAAAAAAACTTTATTGGAGCATCTGTCTCACCTTGGATGCATTAAGAGCAATCTTGATCCAAACAAATACTCTCTAGAGCTGGCTCTTGCACCCAGGCTTCATTGAGCAAATTGCTCTTTACGATGAATAACCCAACAGAAGAACATGAAAACAAGATGGAAGGCAACAGGTTACAGCACAAGGGTGCAAACTTACATACATTTATGGACATGAGGGTCATAAAAAACAATTATCATGTAGAGGAATAATCTACTTCTGCTACTATTAAAGACTAGTAGGAGGATTAACCTTACAAAAGTGACCATAAAATAGCTCTTTTTGGAGATAATGCTCATGGACCTCTTTGACCAATTTCGGCTCCATGGCACTGTGTGCCACTAAACTCCCATCAAACGGGCATTGTCCAATAAGGTCTGGAAAGAGGTACTGTACGTAGGGCTCAATAGTACTGTGTATGGACTAAACCTCTATGTAATAATAATAATAATAATTCCTTTATTTATATAGCGCACACAGATTATGCAGCGCTGCACAGAGCATGTACAGTCAAAGGCATATAAGCGATTTATAAAATTATTACAACCAAAAACCCTTTTTATGCACCAGGGCTATAGTGAGTGGTTAAAATGTAACCTTTTTTCAATTGCTATTTAAGAACAGTGCAGTGAGGGATGAAAAGTACAAAGAGACAATGCCCTAATTTAATAATATTTGGGAATACAGGGATACTACCCTATTTGCAACAATGTATTGAGATCGAGGAGGGTTTGATTACTTCCCCCCAATATAGCGATCATTTGCATAAGTTGCGGATAGTACTATCCCTATTTGTCCCTATGTTAGAGAGAGACCAGAATAGATAAAGGTTCTATCACTCCCTAAAGTAAAACCTATCATAAGGTTGCTAGGGGTTCATAACAAGTTCGGTACATTGTCAGCTGCATTATTAAAAGTTAATGAACACCTCCTGATGCATCCCCACCCCCCTTACCTTCGCCCTCCTCGCTCCCCTCCCTCTCTCTTCTTTCTTTATTCCCCAGATACCCTGAGTTATGTATATGACTATATAACTTAGGCTACATTCACACTACAGTATGGGGGACGTATATACGGCCGACGTATATGCGGCCGATATACGTCCCCCATACACTTCTATGGGCTCACGGCCCTTTACGGGAGCGGTACGGTGCAGCACACGTGCGGCACCGTACCACTCCGTAGCCCGGGGAAAGATAGGACATGTCCTATCTTTCCCCGTATTACGGCGCGTGCGCCATTACTTTCTATGGAGAGGGGCGGGGGTGAGCGGCGCTCACCTCCTCCTCCTCTCCCCGCGCTGCCGTGTGCCCACCGTGCTACGGTGCGGCGGGCTCACGGCAGTGTGAATTTAGCCTTAATGTTATGTTCTATTTTGTTCTTGTTCCATGACTCTTTCAATTTGACTGTTTGTAATCATTTATCTGCCATGCCAACATTGTTACACCTCTACCTGAGACTTAATAAAGTTTTCTTGAAAGGAAAAGTGAATGAACACATCAGCTAAGCCCACCCGACATGTTTTGTCTGAACTGGCGTCATCAGGGGTTTGGGGCAGACTTAGTTACATGTTTTACATGCAGCTTATGGCAAATTATTGCAGAAATTAATTTTAAAGGTAACCTGTCAGCCCTAGGACACATATCTACATATGTAGGAAAAGTGTCCTGCATTGTAAATCTCCAATTCTTGAGAAAATCTGTGTTCGGAATGCGTATAAATCTTCATTTTTGCTCATATGTAAATTAGCAGAAACCCAACTTATGATGTGCGGTGCAACTTATTTTGCTCAGTTACGCTGTGAGGGGGCCATGATGCTGTAAAGCAAAGTTTAATTGGAGACACTAGTTGGTCAAAGTGGTCAAAAAAATATGTTGTGCATATAATGGCAAGTACCATTAGCAAGTAAGTAGGTAAATAGGTAAGCAGTGTACCTTCTCAGAGCCGAATATCGGTTTAAGATGATAGAGGCACATTTACTAAGGGCTTTGCGTCAGTTTTCTGTCAGACTTTGCATGTTCTATCTAGCGCAAACAGCTTGCACAGGAGTCCACACCACAATTGTGTCACACGTGACCCAGTGCTGCACTTGCACTAGGCATCATCCGACTTAAAGGGGTGTTCTCGTCTCGACATTCACATTCAGTTTCATTAATCTTCTATATATAAACATTTCTTCAATTGGATGTTATTAAAAAAATGTTTCTGTGTGAAGATAATTTCCCATAAACATAACCATGTTGTCCCTTAGAAACGAGATAGCTTCCTCGGATACGACCACGTCACATTTAGGCAGCAGTGGCCAGACATGTACTATTGAGCCCTGCCGGACCACCAGGATTCAGCAATCATTACCACAGGACGGCTGTGGGACATGTAGTAATTCTCAGATATTTCATATACAAAAACTTTTTGTTTATTTGTGCAATCCCTCCAGCAGAGGTGGCCGTATCCGAGGAAGCTATCTTGTTTCTAAGGGACCATACCACTACATCTATGGAAAATTATCTTCACACAGGAATACTTTTTTTTTTAATAACATCTAATTGAAGATATGTTTATTAATGGCAGATTAATCAAACTGAATGTGAATGCCCAGACGAGAATAACCCTTTAAGTAAGGGGGTGTTCCGGTGCTCAGTCTGACTTTGCACCAGATTGAACTTGCAAAGTCCGACAGAAGTGTGTTGAATGCTCAGTGTCAAAGGTGCACCAAAAAAAATGCTGCACTCTGTCAGAGCTGTGGAGGGGGCACCAGATTCATGAAGAACGTGCACCAGAAATCCTGAATCTGGCGCACCCTGCACACTACACATGCGCAGTTTGCACTGTGGCAGAGGTAGGCCGATCCAAATTATATGGAATACTAATTTCTTATGGATGCAGATCCCTTCTCTGGGATCTGTACTCAAAACAAGGGTCTAACCCTTATCCCACCTGATTAAAGCGGTATTCTCACCTGAGCATTGACTTTTAATTGACCTGCCATATACATACATCTCTACAATTGGATGTTATGTAATTAAAAAATGTACGTGAAGATAATTTCCAATAAATGTAGCCATGTTGTCCCTTAGAAACAAGATTGTTGTCCTTGGATATGACCACTGCTGCAGTGATTGCACAAAGAAACGAATAGTTTTTGCATATAAAAAGTCAGGGTGTTACTACATGTCCCACAACCGTCCAAGGTAATGAATGCTGAATCCAGATGGTCAGGCAGGTCTCAACATGTGGCTACCGCAGCCAGAGTGCAGGGTGGTTGTATCCAAAAGCAGCTATCTTGTTTCTAAGGAATAACATGACTACATTTATGGGGAATTATCTTCATATAGGTTCATTTTTTTTATAACATGCAATATGGCAGATCAATTAAATTAAATGTAAATGGACAGATGGTAATGGCCCTTTAAGTGATATTCAGCTGACAAGGACAATGAATGAATAAAGAATTGGTTAGGTAAGTTGGTTAGTTATATTTGTAACGTTCTCTGTTCGTGTCTATATGAGACATGTACCAATGTTTTAAGCTGATAAAAAATATGGAAAATGACGCTCTAATACCAAAATAGTTGTTTAGCTTTATATTAAAATCTTACAATTACAAATCTCAATACTCCCAATAGCACACATTAATATGTAGATTTGTTAACGACACAAGTTCTTATTAAGACCAATTTCAGATGGTCGGATCCAGTGCACAGCTGTGCACAGCATGGGGCTCAAAAACTCACTTTGATTCATTAGATGGACAGTGAGACAGATGCTTAGGAGCAAATGATGAGATTGTTTTCCAGACTACGAGGAAGGGAAAGTGTGGAAGTAAAGATTGATGGGGATTTCAGTCCAAGGAGACATTTGGAATGGATTTAAGATTGTTAATATGTTTATTTTTTATAGTCATGCGGGCAGTGGGATTCCTATTTGTAATGTGATCATGCCTAGGAATGACCTCACATGGCTTGAGGAGAACATTCCCATACCGTAATCGGGCTGTACTCCCAGGAGAGTATACAGTAATGCCGCGAACCCGGCTGATGATGGCGTTTTCGGGTTACATATTTTTGGCTCGCCCATTCTGTAGGGACTTGGCAATTCTTTCATATAATGTTGGAAAAGCCGTTGTGAAAATATGTTGCTAATATGTTGTTGACCATTGTAAACATATTCTTCTTCATCTTGTTTTTGGTTCCATTATGCAAAGTTGTATTCAATGTATAGAAAGAAGCCATTCTGTAAATGATGGCAATAAAACCTATCCGTGCTATTACTGGCAAAAGACTTGAAAACCTTGTAATATTTTAAGCTATAATATTGCATAATGACTGAATTTTGCTGGTTTCCAACTATTTTACCTCTCTAGTGGTTGGAAAACACTTGTATCTGGGAAAAGGAGTGGGCTTTATTTACAAGATAGATATTCCTCCATACACATGCATGTCTGGATCAGCTGATCCATGCCCGATCCATGTTTCCCTTGATGGCAGAAGCCTGTAAACAGCTGCCTTTATACAGATATTAGATTAATGGTGGATTCTGCGTAAAAGCCTACAAGATTTATTTAATGTTAATGGTTATCTTAAAGGCATAAGGCTTTTCAGGTGTGGCAAAAAAACAAGGTGTAATTACTCTGCCGATTCAGGTGTCACGCCAGAAATTATAATCTTTGACACCTGTGCCCAGTCGGAAGTGGCAGAGAGTCACGGGATGCACTTAAGCCAATCGCTGGTCTCTTTGGACCATTGGATTTCACTTCTTCTGACTTCACAAATTATGTCCCGTGATGGCCACATATTGGCCAAAGAGCATCATTTGACCCCCTGCACTTCCATTTGGGTGCAGCAGCCAAAGATCAATCCGATGTGTAAACCAGGTAGGTACACTTTGAAGCACATTTACTTACCCGTCCATGTGCGTTCCCTGAGGTGCTTTGTCCGACGAGAATGCACATCTGCCGGGATTCACTTACATCGCGTGCCCGATATCCTGCATGTGACGCTCCCCGCTCAGGTCCGCCAGAGCTCACCATCTTCTTCCTGGTGCATGTAAGTGCATGTCTTGCGACACAATTTAAATGTTAAATTCCGCACTTAGTTGGAATTAGTCGGATCGTCCCTGGATAGGTTCCTGGATTATTATATTACAGATTAGGCCAGAGGCAGCCAGGAGGAATCTACCATCACATCTACTTCTGATTCCTCATATTAAGACCCCGCACAACCCCTTTATGTGGGAAAGGAGAAATCCTTTGTGTGTTTGCACTAAAATCAACTCAAAAATGTACAGTAGATCCACAAAGATTTTACAGATGCAGAGAAGTTCACACCATGTGCAGTTACTGATGGTTTCCTGCTTAGCAGTAGAGATCAGGTAATTTCCAAGTCATCCCATATAGACAAAAAACAAAATTGTCCATGATTAGAACAAGGAATACTTTGTAAGGCCTCTTGAAATTGAAGAGCAAGGTCAGTCATCCATGATCAGTATAGTAGTCATCGCTATGAAAATTTCCTGACCTTGCAGTTTAGGAAGTAACTGAAGGAGCCCTTGACAGCTCAGGGCACCAGACCTCAACATAAAAGCAATACTTCAGACTGGAAATGATCTGTTGCTGTTTTTGTGATTTCCTTCTTTTAAAAAAGTATTTAATTGGCAGCAAATAACAAAGATTTACCTTTCTGCTTCCAGATATATATATATTTAGTAATAAAGTAGAGTAGTTTATCCATCAATGTCCCTACTATGCGAAAGAAATTGTGCAAGGACTTCCCGACATTTTCTCATGTCCTTTAGAAAGAAAACTCTCTATAATATATGACCATTCGTGCTTAAAGGGTATACAGAGACATAGACTCCCTTAACTATATATTAAGGGAGCTCCCAGCGTTGCCCGGGATAGTAAATAACTGCTCTACAACAAAAAATATTTTATATGTATCTATAGACTCTTGCTGACCTTCTCTGCCACTGACCGTCTTTTTTTTTTAAACATTTTTGCCATCTGTTGCTGGCAGTCTCTTTCAGTAACTTTCTGTCGCTGGCAGCCTCATTTCAGTGACTGTCTGTTTCTACGGCAGTCTCGGTGACTGTTTTGCTAAGGGTCCATTTCAGTGACTGTCTGTCGCTGGCAGTATCTTTCAGAGGCTGTCTGTCACTGGCACTCTCATTCCAGTGATTGTCTCTGTCCCCGAATGTCACTTTGTCTATGGGGAGATTGTCTGAGAGCAGAATTGCTGTAGTTGCCTATGGCAACCAATCAGAGGCCAAGTTTAATTTTTGCACAGCTGTTTTTAAAATTACAGCTGATCTCTGATTGGTTTCCATGGGCAACTGGAACAGTTTTACCTCAAATATTTCTGATAAATCTCCCTCTATCTCTGTATCCCTATCTGTCTTACCCCACACATAAGTGTCTTATACTCATTGCTTGTAGTAGCCAATCAAAGCTCAGAGCTCATATTAATGACCTGTGGCAGAACAGCAACCAATCACGGCTCAGCTTCCAACTGTCACAGCAGCAGCAGACAATGGCCCCTGTATATGGTGGTTAATAAGTGGATTTTGGAAAGCTCATCAAATTTTCAAATTTTGGCTAGAAACCGAATCAATGACGTTCCCTGAGTCACAGGCAACGACTGTGCAAAATTTGGTGATTGTAAACGTGACCATACAGATTCCTTTAGCGGACATAAATTCAGCTTTATTTATTAGATTAAAAGCCAATACACAAGTTCAGGTGACAATTTGTCAAGCATTATACAGTACCAGCTGGACTGACAAGGTTGCAAAAAATTTCCACCCAAAAATTGTCCTGCTTTATGATTTTATTCATTTTTTCTGCAGCTTTTCAAATCACATTATACCAGTTGTATTGGATATGGTTTATTCTACATGAGATCTACGACATTTGCTACAAAATCCCTACAAAATAGGTTCTGTCAGAGCAGAGAAGAAGTACGAGCCCTACAACCTCTGTCCCTGCCTACTTGCCAACCCTGGGTGAGTGCAAAGCGGGACAGACATACAAGAGGGACAGAAAGAAAGCAGGTTCAAAATCAATATGGCATCAAAGTACAAAATCATAAGAGAGTAGAGTAGTCAAAAGGTAGAGGTAAAGGTCAGAATCACACCAAAAGTACAGTAGAGTATACAGATATACAAGATCCAGAAGACTTGATTAACAGGCACATAATCAAAGTGAGTTTAAAGGAAACCTACCACTTAAAAGTGGTAGGTTTAGACACATATACATGGCACCAGCTCAGGGTGCGCCGTGCCTAAGTGCGGTGCGGCGAGTTATAAGTTAATATAACTTATAAAACGGCGATAGGGGCTTTGTTCCCCTAACAAAAATATGCTCTGGCACCAGCTCACCCTGAGCTGGTGCCATGTATATGTGTCTAAACCTACCACTTGTAAGTGGTAGGTTTCCTTTAAATGGAGTGCCTGACACCTGTGCGCTAACTACATACCATATCCAAGATTACTACATACATGTGTTACAAAAAACAAAATTACTATACAGAAATAGAACCAGGACCAAAGGTACTAAATAGATACCTCACCAGAACCAAGATTACAACAAAGATATGTTATCAGCATGGGATATTACGTACCGACATCAAGATGTTCAATGTTTAATGTATATAACATACGAGTACATACGGGTACACAAAGATAAACTTACATTTAGTGTATTAGAAGCCTTTGTATAGTTTATAGTGAGTACACGGCCTCAGAATTGCTGAAGACATCCTCCCCCTCCCTTACGATTTCTGTTACAGCAGTGATTATGGCTCATTTGGAGGAGGAGGATTATCTGGCAGTGCACACTGGCACAAAGGAAGGCCTGTAACATGTGTGTTCCGCAGTAGCTACAGCACTTCACACTGCACACTTACTACTCCTGGAACGAGGGGTTAATCCGTGACTCCGGCTCCCCTCTTCTGGGCAGGCCAATGACTGGAGACCCAGTAAACCCACCCACCAATGCCGACCCTGTCACTCAGCTCTCGGTGAAGCATAGACCTGGGTGTGGTAGTCATCAAGGAAAGGTGCAAATTGTGCATTAAATTAGTAATAGAAACACATTAAAATTAAAATACATTTACACAGAAAATACACAGCAAATTATCATTGAATGCATATAGCCTAAACAGTAAAAATTCTTTCATCACTATGAATCACTTACAGTATTATGTTATTGGTCGGGGGGGGGAGGGGGGGGGTATATACGATTTTAGTTACATACATTTTCTGTCTTCAGAATGTCTGAAAATTTCCCACCTCTGTTGATTTGTGCCAAATTTGCAACTTTTGGTTAATCCATTCAACTTTTTATTTAAAATTAAATACAGATATGGTAGACAAATTTATGAGGGCCACTCTTCAAAAACTTTAAAATTTAGGCCCAAATCCACTCAAGTTAGGAACACATTAGATTAAAATCAACATGTTCTGTATTTTGCAATTATACATGCACAGGGGGACCTTTTAGTCAATATTTTGAACCATTTTGAGTATAAGAGCTACTTAAAGTGTATCATGTAGCTGTAGTGTAACTTAGAATGTAAATTGATGTTATAATGATTGTTTCCAAATTCTCATGTGATTCCCCCTATAAAACAAACAGAGATATGCTCATATTTTGTGTTCTTTGCCTCATTCTTTCTAGAGGAATTTTCTGTTCTGAAGATACTTTTCAAAATTCTTCATCAGCTGCATTGAAGAGGGCAGAGACTAACCCTCACTTCCCATGATACTTTGTGTTCTCTCATTCAGTAATTTAGAAGCAAATCCAAAGGGATTTCAACAAGTCAATTCACTGACCACTGCATAGTGGGCATACAGGATCTATAAGGTACCTAGCCTGTCAGCTTTCATTATATGGAGGAGCATGCAACATGTTATAAGTAGTAGAAACCAGCAGTGAAACAGTTACATGGAGTGTATAGTCTGTGCTGTGTGAGCCCTAAGGGTTAATAGCATTTCTGTGTTTGAGGTGCGATGGGAATTACGGCTCTTATTAGTGAGCTGGCTCATTATGTTGCGCTCGCTAAGAAGAGCCGGCTCTTCTGGCTCCTGAATGGCTCCCTATTAAATATATAATAGGGAGCCGCAGGCCAGTCAATTACACCACGCCACTCCTCTTTTTACCCAATTGTATTGGGTTAAAGGGCCTGTTGTGAGCCGGTTATGGGCGGGGTTAAGTGAGCCATCAGCTCACTCAGGTGAGCCACTCACGTTGTTCACGAACAGGAAACGGTTTTTAGAGCCGGCTCGTTCGTGAACCAAACATCACTAGTGCAGAGAGCACAGTCACCTGGCCTCCCCCTTCTTCCTCCTTTTATGAGCAGGGAGCAGCAGCTCTTCCCCTCTTTCAGTCTGTATCTTGTTTTTATCTCATAAGAGAAATCAGCACAGCTAGGAAGCTAGTGCAGGCTAAACTGAGGAGGATAACAAAGAAACTGTTGCACATAGGTAATCAAGATAACAGGCAAAGTTCTTCTACATCCCAAGAGCTATTGATTTGTGAAAAAGAAAATGTTGTAGTTGCACTTTATTGAAGAGACTGGTGTAAAGAGACCTATTTACCATCTGTGATTTATAGTATGCAAATAAACTAACATGAACCAAACTAAAGACACAATGAGATCTCATTATTTTGATGCTTGTGCCTATAGATGTATTGCTTACTTGCTCCTGTCAGCTATGTGGCA
The DNA here is from genome assembly GCA_019512145.1 of Engystomops pustulosus. Taxonomy (NCBI): domain Eukaryota; kingdom Metazoa; phylum Chordata; class Amphibia; order Anura; family Leptodactylidae; genus Engystomops; species Engystomops pustulosus. Next base: position 22,806,247 of record CM033650.1, on the reverse strand, counting down.
GATATGTTCTGTCCATGCAGCTGCAACATAGCAGGAAAGTGAGCGGAGCTGATGGTTGGGTGGGACTGACTTTAGTGTCAAACGCTGAGTTCATTTTGAGCTAATCAGTGTCCATGTCATTTCACATGGCAGAAACAGGATGTGCCTGAGCCAACGTTCTCGATTGCCTAAGAGAAGAATATGTGCTTTGTTTCTATCTCACTTCTTCTATATTGTCCGCTCCATAACTACGTTATAGATTAGAGCTTCGAGTATAATGTAGACACTGTAGTCATAATGTGTATAACTATTACTATGTATTAACAGTGTCATTGCATAACTAGTTCATTTTGCCATTCAGAACTCTGCAGAAGCTGGGTGGCAATTCTTGCGGGTACTGTACTGCAAGCCAAATCGGCTGCCAACCAGTTATAACAGAAATAGACATAATTTATTATAAACATTTAAGAAATGACAAAGAAAATCGTAGTTTTTTTAAATAATTTTTAATTATTTTAATCTATATTAGTTCATTATAAAAACATATTTAACTATTAACACATTCAAATATGGTTCCTACTGTACATGGCCATGGTCTTTGCGTTTGCGGATGACACACTGACACTTTCATTTCAATGGCGCCATGCGTATATATATATATTTCACTGATCTGTGTGGAGGTTGCAGAAATCTCAGGGCCGGTCCTGCCTGTGTTTGCAGCCAATACCTTCTCATAGAAGTCTATAGTAATGTGAAAAAAGTCAGACGCCACACAGGTGTCCATGCAATCCGTATTTGTGGAGCAGTTGCTATTTAAAGGGAACCTGTCATCAGGAGCCCTATTTTTGTCGCTCCATGTCCCCATAGAGAATAGTGTAAACATTGCCAAAGAGTTTTTATAGTAAAATTGGCTTTTTACAAAAAAAAAAAAAAAGATAAGTTAGGTCAAAGTTTACCTTTCTGTATGCAGAGCTGTGTCCCTAGTCCCATGGGAGCGGCCAATGAGGATTGGGGCAGAAATGTATGACGTCCTTAGGGGGCAAGTGACAGGGGGAGGTCATATGGGGGACCTGGGAGGTTTTTTAAATTTGAAATTGATGCATGATGGAGCGATTTCCTAAGGGGCGTGGGTGATGGACCGCTGCTCAATGGCCACTCCCATGGGACTAAGGACACATATCGCCATACAGAAAGGTAAACTTTCATCTAATGTTTTTTCAGAAAACATGTGGGGTCAGAAAAAAGGTCCTGATGACGGGTTCCCTTTAACACAATCAGGTACACCTTTGTGAGGTGGGAACAATAACATCATCTGCCAGACTGTTTTTTTTTCCTTTTTTTGCGGATGCGGAAAGACAGATGACACACCGACCGTTTTTGCAGACATACAGCTCCACAACGGATTATTCTATGGGAGTTATGTGCAACAGTCGCATAAAATGTTGCAAAAAAACATCAAACGTTGCAGAACATAGACCGGGGTCGGGATTGCCGCCCAAACTTGGCGTAGGAATTCATAAGTTCAGTCCTATTGTAAAAACTTGTCTAAACAAATAATGAATTTGGTGCAAGCAGGGTCTATGTCAGAGTGACTATGCACTGTGCTATGTGCATGTGGGTGTTAGCCCTTGTGAGGAGGACCATCACTCCAATTGTTTCCTCTGATTATGTTATTCTCTTCAATGTCTATGTCTCTGTTTATTTGTGTATGTACCCCATGATCTGTACACACTCCGGAATACAACGGTGCTATATCAATAAAGCTTTATTATTATAATGGAAAGTCACAAAACAGCATTTGTACCACAACAGTGCAAAACATAGACAAAAAAACCCAATGATACATCACCCCCATTGACCTCAGTCCTTCGTAGTCTGTGTTGCAACTTTTGATGTTTTTTGCGGCTTTTTATGCAACTATCGCAAACAACCTCCATAGTACGAGAACATTGCCAACAGCCAATCTGAGAATCTAAGAGCAGTGGAAAGACAAAGACCGACATAAAACTGTCACAAGGATCTGTCTAATGATATATTACCCTCATTGACTGCAAAAACCCGCACCACAGATGCATTGTTTGCAGTTTTGGAACCTGTAACCTACCTCTACATTCTGCTAAAGTAATACACATGGGTGTTACACCCCTTCTGTACCACTAGAGGGCAATGCTGTATCTTTACTTTTCCAATGTCCCTGTATTGGCTTGAACAGGCAAAAGTTTCCCAACATTTTTGCAGCCTGTACTTGTGTGTACATTATACAGTAGATATGAAGGTCTATTCATAATGATCATTAGTTTGTTATATTAAAAACCATTGTAAAAAGAAATTCATGATCAGAAAGATTCTATTTAAGTGCTAAAGCAAATCTATATAGATTATAGTGATTTATTACTAGCGTACTGTCTGTAGAATATGGCGTAGAAGCCTTTATCCTAGGATCATGAAGCTGTGCATAGAAGGGGGGGGGGGGCCTGGGGGGAAGATTTCACTTTCCTATAATGTTGTGCTATGGGATGTTTGCTAAGAATGACTCTTTTTAGTAGGAGACCCCCAGAAAGTTCTGAGAAGGCTTCATTAGAAAGTGGCGTTGTGGGAACGCGTGGTAGAAAATATATTGAGTAATGTTTGTATTGTGAACGATTTCCTCCCGTACACAAGTGCATAGTGTTCCTGCGGCCCCTAGGCCCAGCACCCTGCCTATGTGCCATTACAACCCCTCAGTATAATGTTTTATAACCTCAAACTAATGCAATAAAAATCTTTCAATTCCTCCTTTTATAGGAGCTTTTCAACTATGTTCGGCTTTTAAGCTGAGCTACTTTGTAGGAAAAAGAAGCCGAATTGTTTTTGTCGTACATTTACCCGTGGAGCCTATTTATTTAGAGAGATTTGTCTCTGTACCTCATCCACCCACTAATCCTCTCACCCAGGGCCTCCGCTGTATGGTGGTTACAAGAGGCTTTACCCTCGGCGTGAATCTGATCGTCTTTTGTAACTTAATGTCATATGAACATCTGAACGTACCCAATTCTGTGGATCCCTTTGGTGAGATTGTACGTGTAATAACAGAGTATAGGTTTAGTTTATGTTTTTCCCACTGTGGGAGATCATGTTAAAGTTTATGTCTGCAGCTTTTTGCTAGTTTTGCCTCCAAATATGTACCCGGGGGGGGGGGGGGGGGGGGGAGTATATCCTATAGACAGATGGGTAGAGATGAGTGAACCCATATTCGAGGTCCATGGTAGGGTTGCAACTCGCGTGACCAGGTCATATTGACGGACAAACAGCCAATCCGGCAAATTGACGCCCCTGGCCAACTTGTCATGGCTGTAATTGGCCAGAGGTTTCCCCACGGCCAGTCACAGCCATGGCTAGTTGGCCAGGAGTGTCCATTTGACAGATTGGCTGTTCACCCACCATTCTGTCAATATGTCCAGGTTGTGCAGGACACACCCGTACCCGAAGAGAAACTTTGTTTCCATTCATAAGTTGATTAGATTGTGAGCCCCATTGGGGACAGGGACCAATTTGGCAAGTACTGTGCAGCGCTGCGTAATCTGTGTGCACTATAAATAAAGGAATTAATTATTATCTCTACTGATGGGATCACCACCATTTATGAGAAAATGACCTCATCACTCTATAAAAGAATTTCCGAAATTGCTCTGCACAATGATCGGCCATCGCCGAGACTTCCATAGACAGTGGACTACTGGAAATACAGTAGCTAAACACTATGCTCTGTCATTTCCGGCACTCCAGTACTATAGAATGGAGATCTTGCTAATCCACCCATTCTTTATATTGCTGGGCATCCTGTTCTTCTGATTGTTGGAGGTCCTGGCCGTCGGACCCCTCTCTGATCGGCAAACATAACATTTCTGTGACCGTTTCTACATACAGAATAAATTGAGCTAATTTAAAGGTATAGGCAGTAAACTAAGACCAAGCAACCATTGATACTGCATTAGAATCTTTACTAAGAGTCTTTTAATGAGGCCCAGCAAATCCCCAAATTCTTCATTTGTCTCTTTATTAATTGTGGAATGTCTGAGACAATGAAGAGAGCGGAGAGTCCTGCCACTGCTCCTATTAACTACAGTATTGGCTTTTGCTAATGACACAAGGAACAAGGACAGAGCTAAATCCACAGCAGCTGACTGTTTGACTGATGACTCCCTGTGGTTATGTGACCTTGCCCAGGATCCCTTCCTGCGGCCTCCCCTCCACCCATCCTTTGTCTACTTTAGATACTGTAGTGTAGAGTGAATGGTGGCGATTATATACTAAACACTTACAATGGGGAACACATTTCTTTTAAGCAGGGTTCAGCGTTGTTACAATGATTTCCTTCACAACCTCAAGGCACATCATCATTTACACTGTTAAATATGAATAATCGTGTCATTACCGCCCCGTACATGTGTTTTGTTGAAATGGATTTTGACAAGTTTGCTGTAAATAACTATTTTTTTATTAAGACAAATGTATTTTAACACCATTAACTTTGCTAAGTTGGGGTCAGCCGGGAAGCACAATATAAACATTTTAGGGGCAAGAGTTTCCGAATGATTTATATGATATATTTTGTAACAATTGCTTGTGGTCTTCCTCTTCTCAATGTGATCTGAATGCAGGAGCCAGACTGCCCTTTCTCTGTGCCAATTGCTCTCCTTGCTGTCCATCCACTTTAGATTTTAATTTACTCTTATTGCCTCACCCACACCCTCACCCTTATTGCCTTCTCCTGTCTAATCTCTGCCTAACACCCTACTGTACTCTACAGTAGCACATAAATGGAAGATCAACATGTTTATCTGAACGTCACCATCTTTATCGTCTATTCTTATTTCCAAGACTTTACTTGTGCTGCATCAATTCTCTGGAATGTGCCATCCAGAATGCGCCCTAAAAAATTAGGCCTGTCACATTCTACAAGAAATGTATTTAAAAATATATTTATATCACCATAATTCTCCAAAACCCGTCCAACTAGTACCTCACTGTCGCTGCAACAATGTGCTCATTTTCTTTGGTACACATATACTGGCTGGTGGCTTATGGAGCTATAAGTTTGTAACTGCAACTTTCATATAAAAGCTGGCCAGACTATTGTTCAAAGCCAGGGGCGTAACTAAGAGATGCAGGACCCCAAAGCAAACTTCTGAATGGGGTCTCCTTCCCACTTAAAATTATACATACTACACTCATATATACACACATTTATATACCTTTATACATAAACATAGCTCTTCACTCATACACACACATTTATACATTCTTTAACATATACTGTACATACACTCGCACACATACAAAGCATATAGACATCACATACAGTGCTTTATAAATGCACATATATACGCACATACAGTATATAAACACCACACAGCATGTACACATCGCAGATACACACATATATACATATTCTGCCATACAATGTGCAGAAAAATATGTATATAATGGTGGACATCCCCCTTTCTTGAGTGTTAGGTCAGATGAAGGGGCCCCCTGACACTGTGGGCCAGAAAGCGGCTGCTATGGCTGTTACCACTGTAGTTACTCCCCTGTTCACAGCAAGTGCTGTGACCTTTCATGGCCTGTGCACATCTCCGACTATAAAGATGGAGTCTTTTTTTTTTTTTAGGCAATTTAAGAAAAAAAAAAGTTCTGTATCCTATTTGACCTCACATAAACCCAACTGTAAATTTACATGCATAAGGGCAGCAGAGGCTTTATTTTTCTGGTGCTGGTTGTGAGGTGGATGACTACCTAAAGATCCACCACAAGTACGTTTGAACCTAATCTAGAATCACCTCTTCTTCCTTAGTTTTGCATTCTCGTTTTTTTTTTCACTTGTTCTAGTAATGCACTTTTCAGACAGTAGATGCAGTGTCTCTATACATCTATTCTAAATATTTTTTGGTAGTTCAACCACGACATCCAAAAACAATATTGACTCCATGATCACTTGGGACTGCTGGGACTTAGTCCTCAGGCCTATTAGCCTTAGTCACTGCAGACTGTATTATTGCCTCTCTATGAGGTTGGAGGATGGTAGGGGCTAGTAGAGGTCACTTTGTAACTTTCTTCCATGTCTTGACCAATAATGACTTCCAGCTTGAACACTCATATAATAAGAGAGCACCTAATATCCACTATTATAATTAATTACTTAATTTAAATACTGTATTATTATATAGTGTAATGTTTTTCTGGTTATTTTAGGCTTATAAATTTGTGAAACTCCAAAATTTTCAAAAAAAAACAAAGGCACTCCAGCCACATGAACTCTTTTTCCTCAGCTATATACCAACCAAAGATGCTCACTCAATAAAGATAGGTTGCTGTCTTCACTATCTGTATTTTAAAATGTGAAATTGTCGACAATGCCCTCCTCTAAAATTGCCTTTGAAGGCACATTCTACTGACTTCATACACAACATGTAGGATGTAAGCTCAGGGGAACAATGAAAAGATCAAGTCACATGAGACTACTCCGCTTGTTAAAAATTGACAATGGAATGAAAAAATAAAGACACATGACCTCTTAGCCCTGCAAAGGCAGATGAAGATGAGACGAGCCTCACATCCTTGGTAGACTGGTGCGTGATCTCAGTGTGATACTTCCTTACTCTGGAGGTTACTACTCCTTCCCATCATCACAACTGTCATGGTCTGCACATAGGGTCACTCATTGGGGGTTTCAATCTGCACAGTCTTTGCGTGTTTTTTCTTCAGTGAAATGAATCTTTTGAAATAATATAGTAGATTATTATTGGATATTATGGAAGGTTTGCCTGTCTTGTTGCTGGGTATGTATGGGAAACATAGGAAAAAAATCGGATGATGTAGACCCATCAAATCCGATCTATACGATTAAACAAACATTTTTTGTCAATAACGTGTGATATTTTTGCTCTCCAGAAAGGCATCCAGGCCTCTCTTGAACATGTACATAGTATCCACCATAAAAACCTCCTACAGCAAAGAGTTCCAAAGTGTCATTGGTCTTACAGTAAAGAGTCCCTGTCTATGGTGATGGTAGAACCGCCTCTCCTCTAGGTGTATAGGTTACCTCCTGTCTATGGTGATGGTAGAACTACCTTTCCTCTAGGTGTAGAGGATGCCCCTGTCTATGGTGATGGTAGAACTGCCTCTCCTCTAGGTGTAGAGGATGCCCCCTGTCTATGGTGATGGTAGAACCTCCTCTCCTCTAGGTGTAGAGGATGCCCCCTGTCTATGGTGATGGTAGAACCACCTCTCCTCTGGGCATAGAGGATGCCCCTTTCTATGGTGATGGTAGAACCTCCATCATCAGCATTTGCCATGCCAGTGATATCACTTGTTTTATAACAGGGATGTCTGCTGAGGCAAATGATAGGCCGTAGCAAGTCCCATTACCGCCCAAACTTCTGGCACAGCCAGAACTATAAATTGAGAAAACTCTGGAACAGTGTAGATACACTTTTTGCTTTCTACCCCTGCTCCAACCCTGTGGGGTTTTGTGGGATTCCTGTATCATCACTGATGTAAAGAATATGGATGCCTAATTTGTTCTTTCCTCCTAGGGGATCACATATAACGTTTTGGCATAAATTGCTGATCCCATCTATATCTCTATAAACCAAAAGCTACATTATACATAATAAGAGTATAAGTAGTTTATTAAAAACCACAAATATAAATAAAATCATCTGCTGTAACCAAACCTCAGGAAGAACATTTGACAAACGGAGCCAATGTTTCTTTGTTTCTCTTGGATATTGTAGACCTTAAAACTTAAATACCTGTGTTGTGGCCAGAAAGCATAGTCCTCTGATAATACATACATCATTGCTGTCATGTGACATGTCCTGTGTGTTCAAAAACAGAGCTTTATCATACAGCTGAAGTTGTTTTCTACGGCTCCAAACTGTAGGTTTCTCGAGTCTGTCCAGAGAGCAGCTCATGTGTCGGCTCAAAATTCTTTTCCATTTCTTGTGACTCCAACATCCTTCCCAGGGAATTTTACAGTATCCAAGAAGGGTTGTCTAAGGGAAGAAAAATGTGAAGCAGACAGGAGAAACGGAGACGTCCATCCATCAGATGTGTCAGCATGCACCCAACAACGTGTTCTGTCAACCTCATTACATATCATTAGCATGTCTCATGTTAAGAATAACGTCTTTGTTGCTGGATGTTCACATTTCTATAAATATATGTATATGGAATGTTCTGCTCATTTTAAATATTGATCTTGGTCCAAGAAGATCATATTTCAGATGCATATGATCAGTCAACTCAAGGAAGAAACAAACACCCACTGTTCGCAGCCTGCTTATCTTTCTGCTCCGGTTTGTATGAGTAAAATTGCTATGAAATTTTGGTAAAATGTCAACCTTATGCACTGATCTAAGCCTTAAATACCAGGTCTATTAGGACCTACCACGTTTTGGTGAGGTATTTCCTTTTTTTGGGACAACTTAACAGAATTTTTGGACAATGTATTGCTGCTGTAAGGGTATAGACAAAGATTGAAAGATAGAACAGACACTGACAGTGAGCTCTAAAGCTAGACCATCCCCCCAGCTGTCCCTGCCTAATTGCTTATTCTATCCTAGACAGTAGTTGACAATTTGTTGGCATTCCTTTCCAAAGCAAAAACACAAGAATAGTTGTATAGATATGGATCAAAACCAAGAAGACGATGCAGTACAGAATCTAGAGACAAACAGTTAGTCAGAAGACAGGAAATAGGTAAAAAAATACAGAAGTCCAGAAAGAAGGCGGCTTACAGAAAGCCCTAGGGAGCGGTCAAAGTCAACAGGAGACAGACGGTGTGGGAGAAACTAATGAACACAGCTTGGAGTGGAATAAGAACAAAAGAAAATGTATTTTCCAGTTGTAATTTTAAATTTAAAAATCCATCTCTCTATTATCACCACTTAAAAACAGTGTACAATCCTGCAGGTTTGGAAAAACTTTCTTAGTCTTGGACCTACACGTTTCGGACAAAATAAATACATCTCAGTCCTTAGTCATGGTCTAGTTTGCAAGCATACAGTGGCTAACCAATGCTGGAAAAGACGTTTTCTTTTGTTCAGCTTCTTTCCGGGTCGGCATGGCCTTTCTTTGGATTGCGGGCACCATTCAACTCAACTCCTGGGATGGTGAGCTTTCTACCATTTATGGACCCAGGAGTGGAATAAGGTAGAGTTCAGACTATTTCATTACAAAATGCAAACTAAGTTCAAAATGCAGTCTGCAGCGCATCTTCTGGCATACTTTATGGGCAGAGGATGACACAGTCAGATGTTAAAAGCTTATCTTTATGAAGGTATAATATCAAGACATTCTAAATCCCATACATCATATGTAATATATGTCTATGGCCCAGGGTACTACCAGAAACACATTAAGAACGCTTACTGTGAACTGTAAAATGGTAATTATAATCGTAGTAACCTCCTCAAGTGCTGCCAGCTTCAAAGAAGACACGGGCACGTTCATATTTTTCATGGACTCTGGAAAATTTTTATGAACTGAAGTCAGAAGGGAACTCTGAAAATACTATATACAGATGTTGTCTTTGTGCAGATGCAAGTCTAGAACCCTGTGGCTGCAATCCACTGTGATAACCATTGAGCCTAATTGGGACTAATTTTTCTACAGATGGTTGTAAAATGACAATGATAGTAATAATTGATTAATTCAGTGTTTACTAGGACAGACAAAATTTTACGATAGAGGCAAATACTTACCATATTTTTCGAACTATAAGGCACACAAAAAATCCTTTGACACTCTCAGAAATCAAAGGTGCGCCTTATAGTCCAGTGCGCCTTATATATGAACCGTACTGACAGATAACAGCTGCCACAGGTCTGCCACCTGCTGGTCACTCATCCTTATAATCAGGTGCACCTTATGATCCGGTGCGCCTGATATATGAACCTAGACGTTTTAGCAGGCATTTATTGATAGTGCGCCTTATAATATGGTGCGCCTTGTACGATAGACAACACCTAGCTTGGAATTGTAGTTCATCAAATAGACAGAATACCTAGAAAGCCGAACACACAAAGATTTTTCTAAAATTTCAAAGGATTCTTCATGTCCTCCTCCTGCATAACACTCAGGCAGGATTATATATGCACACTTTTCATACACAATTAACGTTACCAATAAAATCAACGTTTTTATTGTTGCCTAAAACACTTTGTAAATCTTTTTCCCTTTTAATATTTTCAAAGTGATGTTTTATATGAAAATTATTTTTTTTTACTTGAAATAAAGATGCTACTTAAATATCTCCAGGGAACGCAGACCACAATAGTAACTGAAGTGACATCCTAGCGATGCGGAGCTACAACGAAAATAACAGTAAATTGTGTGAATACATACCGGTAATACTCTTCCATGATGAGGGGGGGGGGCACTAAATGGAACGAAACCTCCTGCTCGGGATTCAATTTCTGTTGATGGTTTTGGGGGTCTTGATCACAGATAGTGACATGTAAATCTACATTCCTGATGCATCCTCCTCTTCCTTGACAGTTTCAATTGCTCTCAATATCCCCGTCTTCCATTTCTAAATTAGGCTCTTTATTAACTTCTGTGATGCTATAATGGACTACATTATGTGCACTGCTTAACATTTCTATTTTCGTATTTTTTTTTTTTACTTTCGAACAAAAAATAGCAATGAATAAATATTCTGAATTCAGTGAAAGGTTAAGTTTAGGTTCATATCAGACCCTATAAATGGAATATCAAGGTCCAGAGCTGATAGGGTTAGCTGCACTTTTTCTGTTACTATATTTGGGTGAGTGTTGGACCATCTGGTGGTACAAGCCTGGCATCCAGAAAGCCCAAATGCCTGGCCAGGGAATGACATTCCCCAAGCATTAGCAGACTGATCTTTTTGGCCTCTTTCCTTGTATTCTGGGTAGTCCAGTCTATGATGAGTCTACTGTAGCAACACAGAGAAGTCTTTGATGTTCTTTTTTCACCCCTTTAGATGGTGTTGAATCGCTGCTTCTCACATTCCCAGGGTTACGTTGTGCTTTAATGGCACAACAGGATGAATATGTTTTCTTCTGGAATGTACATGCCAGCTTAATACATCCTGCAAACGCCTTGTTTGCCCCATGCCAACTGAAGGTCGGGTGCCAACCATGGAAAAATTCACCTCTGGCTAAAATGACTTTGTGATTACATCATCCCTTTGTGTGAAAAGTTGAATTTCATAAAATTATTGCAAATGAAGGGATTAGGAAATGTCTGCACCATCTGATGTTAATGTTTCCAGCTGGTATCAGAATTGGGAAATTCAGCATGGAGTCTCCGCATTGTAATGAGCTGAAAATCAATGTCGAGCAATAAGTCATTCATCAACATTGCCAAGAGGACAGGGGATGACAGGTTCAATCAATACTCTTTCCTTAAATACAAAGACCACACTCTCACTTGAGGGACCCTCACAGAGATGAGCATGCTGTAGGGCAGTCTGGAACTCAGCTGGTCAGTGGTCAACTATGCCAAGATTGAGGTGAAGGAGATATTTTCAGCTCGAGACCTTTTATATTTTGCTTTAGGTTACCAGTTAGCGAAACCCTTTTTTATTTTGTCTCTTGGCCCCAATGGTCATAGAGGAGTTGTCTTAAAATAGATAGCAGACTGAAGACAGAGGAAGAAATGCCCTACAGCGACTACAGCTGTTGACCTTTCTTGCCCCTTGTACCAGCCTACAAATTACTGCTACTGAGCTGACTACTCTTGTAGGCTATTCTTGGCACACTGGTGGGCAGCTTGCACATGGGTGGCAAAAAAATATCACACGCATGCAAAGTCAGTGTATCTCCAAAATAAATCAATGCTAAAAAAGCTGGATTTAAGCTTTCTCAGCTGCATGTAATTCAAACCTACATACCTTTTCCTAAAAGGAAAATCTTGCTATGTGGTCTTCTGCCGCCGTTGTTGTTCTGGGTGGATAGGGATGATACCAATGTTTCATAAGCGTCTAAAAGAGCCGTAAGAAAACGACACAATGATTAAAATATTTAAAAATTTACGTCATTGAAGTATTTATTTTGTAATAATTTTATGGACCATTGTTTATATAGCAAGCTTTTTGTCCTTTGGTACAGGACTCTTCAGGATCCTACATACGTTGTGTAAGTCCTGCCTCTTCCTGAGTATAAATATTATATTTTCGCTAAAAAACTGAATGTTAATAAGAACCCATGGCATAGGAAATACAATTTGAAAGGAACAGGTTACAAGGCAGGAGAAGTAACTTTTTGTGCAAAAAGCTTTAGTAGAACTAGTTATTTATTCTTTAAAGGAAATCTACCACCAGGATGAAGGATTGTAAACCAAGCACACTGGCATACTGGTGCGTGCCCCCTCTGGAAGGATCTGCTATTCTTTCTTTTTTCATATTATAGTTTTATTGAGTTATATGGTAGAATAATAAAAATCTTACAATATTAATAAAAAAAGGTATGAATACAAATACAAACTCTAGAGTTCTAGAACCATAAAGCGGGTGCCATTTCAATATGGCAACCCCATAGATTACTACCAAATAACCGTAATCAATGTGGGGGATTATTCCTACCAGTCGGGAGGAGTTTACTTGATTACTGTAGAGCTGTAGAAAGAGAAAAAAGAAGGGGGTAAAGGGAGGGGTTATCATTTGAAGGTATTGTTAGACATAGGGAAGGGAGGGGGGGGGGGGGGGACCCACTCTCCCCATCCCCCGGCCCCAGGATCTGCTCTTCTTTCAACTTTTTATGCCCCGGTTTTTACAAAAAGGCTTTTAAAATGATTCAAATTAGCCTGAGAGGCCTCATAAGTATTGATGGATCCTGGAGCCCCTTAGGCTCATTTGTATCATTGTTAAAGCCTTTTTTTCTTAAACACCAGGGCATGAGAAGCTGGAAGAAGAGCAGAAGGAGCACACACCAGTATGTCAGTGTACTTGATTTACAATCCTTCATCCTGGTGGTAGATGTCCTTTAAAGTTTGGGTAGAGGAATTCTGTGGATTGTCCTACTTTTTAATTGAGAGCTATCTCTGTGTACAGAGTCATACAAGGATGACTACCTGTGGATGGCTACCAATTTGACCTACCGACTGGACTTCGAAGGCAAAATTTATAACAATCTGCGCAATTCCTCCTTCTCTAACATGATGTCATTGTTGTAGAATGTTGCCAAATCTTTTTGGATAAAAAAAAATAAAGTGCCTCTGATTTTGTAAAGGATTTGTATATTTTATTATGTGCTCCAGTCTCTTAGCAGGTTAAATACTAGAATTACAACTCAACAGACCCATTAAGGTCCCTTTTATTTATGGGAAAAAAATGCAGCGTACCACAAAACTTGGTGATTTCTTGAGGTTAGAAATGCATTTTATACTCAACAAGGAGCCACATTCCCCACATAATGAGGCGAGAACAAGACTATAAAATAAAAGCTTTGCCAATATTTAAGTTCTATAAATTCATATGTTTTTTTCTAAAAGATCCAACCTGCATCCCGACTAACTGGATCATGTCCACCACAACCACAGCTTGATGTATCCTGACCCTTACATCTTGAGCCAAGGGCACTGCATCCATTTGTTGAGAACAGGTGCTTGGACTAGACGGGACATATTAATGTGCTCGGCAAGTAACACATTGCGATAAATTGGAAATATGAGGTGATCATGGAGCTATCAACGTGTGTGGGCTTAGCACCTATCACTCTGTGCTGCCATATAAAAAGCTTATGAACTGTACAGAATCTGACCATCTGGTTCTGAAATACCAAAGTCTGTTTTTTTGTTATATTATGTTATCAAATTCTTTCCAAAAGGTCAAGAACGGGCAAGAGCCTGACCCAACGTAAGACAGTGAGGGGACATTACTTGGCTAAAAAAGGCAGATACCACCTCTTATAGGGTTTGGTAATTTTAGCTAAATGTCTGCAGCACAGGAACTGGGGAGGGGATGTATGCATGGTGCACCAGCGTATGATGTTACCACCAACCCTTTTTGCACATGGCAAGCTATCAGGAGGCTCAGCAGGGCAATTCTACACCATTTCCTGGTGCAGACTATAGGTAGTGCGCAGGTGTGGAGAAGTAAGCCATATACCATCCCACTCCGCTGCCAGGCATGCCCACCTTCACGATGGCTCCACCCACTTGGTGTGGAAGTCACGTACGGTCCAATTTGGAATACACAGTAAATTGGTACAGAAGCACCATGTCTAACAGGTATAGGTTGGAGTGGTAAATACAACACCACAAGTTCACCTCAACATAAATATTGTTGCAAACCTAATTTTCTCATGTGGAATGTGTCCTATTTTCAGCACCAAAAGCCACACCGAAAAAAAAAATCAAGAAGACTACTGTTGACTGCTGTGTAAAAGCATGTAGTTGGTTGCAATTGGGAAGCTGCTCCCTGTATCTTACCTTTTTATTGTTATGATGCATCGTTATATATGTCTGTAGTGGTGACTATTGGTTATTATTTTTCTTATGCATTGATAATTTGTCCATTTTTTGCATCGGTTCACAGTAGTCCATTATTTGTGGCTCTAGGATCAGGAGATGGGTTTGGAATACACTACATGTACCTACCCCAGTGCACATAGTTTTGTGAGGTGTTTTTAAATGTGATTAGATTTTTTTTATCCTGCACTAAATTTGTATTTTAATTAAATATTTGTCCTACATACAGCAGATTATATATATTTACGATTAATTTCGGGTTATTGCTACCATGTGACATTGCATAACCCTTTTTTTGGCTTTGGTTGTCAATGGTTTAATATGAACGGTTGTCTCACTACTGCAGAAGAAGTTTCATCACATAGAGGACGAGGGAAGTGGCAGGGCAGCAGGGGGGAGGGTGAGAGTGTAAAAGTCTATGGAACTACAACACGGAGGGGCTCTGGCACCGCCCACCAGAGCCCTTATGACTCATAGGCATAACTGTAAATGCTGATTTGAGAAAGAAGGATAAGAAATATAATATAAGAAGATCACAGCAGTCACGGTGTCTGTATCTATGAGTAAGTGCCCCTGGTTTATCAAGGATGCGTTTTGATGGTAGATTTAAAAAAAAATTGTAATAGTTAAAAAATGTAAATAGTTACCACAGTTTTTGTTATGGTGTTTGGAACAGAACCATGTGTGGGTTAGAGCAAAGCAGCCATTTTATTAGCTATGCATTTTTACCATTCTTATTGCCCCTTTAAACCTCTCAAATCCGACTCAGATGTAATCCGTAAAATCTGTTATCAGCTACGCAAAGGATTAAAATGGCAAGAAAACAAATAGAACTGTATAATGAATGTGTATTGTTTGATATGCCCCCCAGACTCGGGCTTATTTTAACAAGGAACAGATTTTTGGAGCAATTATTAACATTGTTTATCAAGGCCAAAAGGTTCTCAGTGTGAATTCACTTTGAGAAATGTTATGTTCCGGAGAGGGAGAGTCCGGCCGCCGTGTCAGTTAAAGAATGGAAAACTGCCATTAGTTAAAGCTATGGAGAAAGAAATGTGAACACGAAAGAAGTATCTGTCATATACGTCCTGGGGTAGAGGGTTCATCCTTAAATACAATGGGGGAGAGGTATCTTTATTTCTGCCGGTCAAATTGTCTCATTTTTATGACTTTTGTCGTTTTTGCGAATTTTCACTGCAACTTTTGCTGTTGTTTTTCAAGTACGCCTTGGTCTGCGCTTTGTGTATCTTTATTATGGACCCTGTTTTAACATGTAAATTGGAATTATTTCACATGCTTTAAATATTTAAAATTTTGAATAGTAACCTTTTTTTAAAAAAAAATTCATAAAATTTTGCATTTACATTTTTAAAAATGTATTGGCTACTTTTAAGGGTGAGGTCACACATGGCTTTTTGGTTGAGTTTTAAAACACATTACAACAGCTGCAGAGATGTGATTATGATGTTAACGCATATGTTACCATTGCGTTGCTCCTGGGTGGGATTCAAACCCAGGACCCCAGCGCTGCAAGACAGCAGTGCTACTCACTCAGCCACCGTGCCGCCCTAACCTATAACATCACGTATGACCGTAGCCTCATATGTCGTCATCTTCCTCGAGTGTGACTTCAGTGCTTAAAAATTTGACACGGCCTCAAATCCAAAATTTACAGTAGTGTCCTGTATATAACCCCTCACATGGCTTGTATCTTTTCCTGTATATAACCCCTCACATGGCTTGTGTCCTCTCCTGTATATAACCCCTCACATTGCTTGTATCGTCTCCTGCATATAACCCCTCACATGGCTTGTATCCTCTCCTGTATATAATCCCCTCACATGGCTTGTGTCCTCTCCTGTATATAACCCCTCACATGGCTTGTATCCTCTCCTGTATATAACTCCCTCACATGGCTTGTGTCCTCTCCTGTATATGACTCCCTCATGTGGCTTGTGTCCTCTCCTGTATATAACCCCTCACATGGCTTGATCTCTCTGTATATAACCCATACATGGCTGTTCTCTCCGTGTATATAAACTCCCTCAGTGGCTTGTGTCTCTCCTGTATATAACCCTCACATTGGCTGTATCCTCTCCTGTATATACCCCTACAAAGGCTTTGTGCTCTCCTGATATAACCCCTCACATGGCTTGTATTCCTGTATATAACCCCCTCACGTGGCTTTGTTCCTCTCATGATATAATCACCTAACATGGCCGTATCCTCTCCTGTACTATAATCCTCAAGTGGCTTGTGTCTACTGCATATAAACCCCACATCCTTTGCCCCATAGCTTGTGTCTCTCGTCCGGTATAACCTGCACCATTCCTGTGTCCTGACGACGGTATAACTACTTCACATGGTCTTGTGTCACTCCTGTATATAACCTCCTACAATCTTGCCACTCCGTATAACCCTCACGTGGCTTGTGCGCCCTCTTTCTGCTAGTAACCCCTTGAGCATAGCTTTGTGTCTCTCCTGTAATATCACCCCTCACACAGCACTGCATCCTCCGGTATTAACACCCTCACATGGCTGTATCTCTCTGTATATAACCCCTAACATGGCTTGTGTCCTCTATGTATATAACCTCACAGGCTTGATGCCTCTCTGATATAACCCTCAATGGCTTGTTCCACTTCCTGTATCAACCCCTCACATGGCTGGTATCCATCTCCTGTTATATAACCCACTCAACTGGTGGTCCTCTCTGTATATAACCCCCCTCACATGGCTTGTGTCTCTCCTCCATATAACCCTCAATGGCTTGTGTCTCTTCGTATACCCCATCATGGCTGTATCCACTCCTGTAATAACCTACATGCTGGTCCTCGCATATAAACCCCTCACATGGCTGTGTTGCTCCTGTATATAATCTCAATATGGTTGTATCCTTCCGTAATAACCCCCCCATGGCTTGTATCTCTCCTGATATAACCGCCACATGCCTGTTCCTCTCCTGTATATAACCTCCTCACATGGTTGTGTCCTCTCTGTATATAATGCCCTCACATGGCTGTCCTCTCTGTATAAAACCTCCTCACAGTCTGTGTCCTCCTGTATATACAAACCTACATGGCTTCGTATCCGCTCCTGCATTAACCCCTCAAATGGCTTGGGTCTTGCCTGATATATCCCCTCCAGGCCTTGTATCACCTCTCGTATATAACCCTCACATGGGCATTGTGTCCTCTCATGTATATAACCCACTACCATGGCTTTTGTCCTCTCCGTATATAACCCCCTCACAGGAGTGGTATCCCTCCTTATATAACCTCTCAAATGGCTTATATCCTCTCTGTATAAACCCCCTACTGTCTTCTTCCTCATGATATATAACCTTCTAAAAGGCTTGTACCCCTCCTGTATAACTAACCCCTCACAATGTTGTATCCTCTCCTGATTAAACACCCTCACAATGCTTGTATCCTCGCTGTAGAAAACCCCTCACATAGCTTGTCGTCATCCTGTATATATCCCCTATCACCATGTTATGTCCCACTCTGATCTAAACCCTCACATGGCTTGTATCCTCTCCGTGATATTAAAAACCTCCACATGGTGGTCTCTCTGTATATAACACCTCCATGGTTGTATCCTCTCCGATATAACCAACCTCACCATCGTTGTGTCCTTTCTATATAACCTCTCACATGGCTGTGCCTACTCCTGTATATAACCCCCTCACATAGCTTGTGTCCTCTCCTGTATATATCCCCTCACATGGCTTGTGTCCTCTCCTGCATATAATATAACAGGGCATCACATAAAGTCCCGAATCCTGTTGCCTGGGGTTCATGTGACCTGCAGTTTGTGGCAACTAACCATAAACTTTACCAGTATGATGTGGGTGACACTTTGAGACGCGACGCGACGCCGAGACGAGACGCCGAACGCGGGGAAGGTGAGGGGGAGGTAAAGAATAGAATACTTACATAGATCCCCGCTACCGGAGACAGCAGATCTCCAGCGGGAACTGCAGACCACGCGGCATGAACAACTTCTGCCGCGTGGTCTGCAGTTCCCGCTGGAGATCTGCTGATCTTCCAAGGAAATCCAAGGCTTTTAAGTGCGCCTTATAGTCCGGAAAATACGGTACTTTTATATTTACACTAACCCCGGGTCTTATACTTACCCAAGGAAGTGACCTTTAAGCATAATACAAAGGTTGCATATATGAATACATGTCTGTATCAAATTTATATCAATATATATCTAACCTTTGAGACAATTAACTGCAAATGCAATTGCAATTAACCTTTTATGATGCAGAATCTTACTATCATTGAGCCAGTTAATAGATGGGGTCACAAAGAGAATATTGTGATTTCTACCAGTTTACCATTTTAAAGGATCCATTACAAAAAAAAAAAAAGTTTTGACGTGGTTTCCACTTTAGTCTAGTTTAATAGGTTTGTTTAGTCTAGAATTTTATTCTTAATAGTATTTATAAATATTTTTCACAGTATTTGACTCTCAGTTGGCATGTTTGATCCAAACTAGAAAAATGTAATAAAAATAAAAACTATTAATAAAGAGATTTTTTTTTCAACAATCCTGCACAGCCTTGGTATTTCATGTTTCACCAACGCAATCTGTTTAGAAAAAAAATCATATAATTATCATAAAATAGCTATTGTCTTTTTAAAGGGGTTGTCCACTTTCAGCAAATAATTTATATTCTTTGTGTAATGAAAAGTTATACAATTTTCCAATATACTTTCTGTATCAATTCCTCATTGTTTGGTAGATTTCTTCTTGTTGTCTTTCTGTAGAAAGCTTCTATGTTTACTTCCAGAGTATAGAAATCTGCCCATGATCATCGTATGTCACACAGGTGCATGTCTCAATATGTACCTGCTCATGTGATGTCACACAGGTGCACAACTCAATATACACCTGGTCATGTGATGTCACACAGGTGCACGACTCAATATATAACTGGTTTAATGTGAGCCCACAGGTTGCACGACTCTAACATATACCTGGTTATGTGATTCTCACCAAAGGTTGCACGACTCAATATATAACTGGTCATGTGATGTCACACAGGTGCACAACTCAACATATACCTGGTATGTGATGTCACACAGGTGCAAGGCTCAATATATAACTGGTCATGTGATGTCACACAGGTGCACAACTCAATATATAACTGGTCATGTGATGTCACACAGGTGCAAGGCTCGTTATATCACACGGCTCTGATTACCCTGTGTGACATCACATGACTATGGAAATATGTTTATCCATTAGAAGTAAACAATGAATCTTTCTATCGAAGGACAGCAAGCAGAGATCTACAAAACCATGAGGAATTGATACAGAATGTACAGTATATTGGTAAATTGTATAACTTTTCCATACACAAACCATATTAATTAGTTGCGTAAAGTGGACAACCCCTTTAATGATAAGAATCATCTTATTTAATACCAAAATTATTTTAAAACAAAGGGTATGTAAAGCATAGACATGTTACAAGGAGAATAAGGTTTCCATTGGTGATATTCATTTTGGTGGGTGCACAGTGACCTCTCCACTGGAGCTCCAGATTGCCGGTGTCCCAGCTGCCAGACCTCCATTAATCTGACTTTTATGTTATGTCTGATTGACACGTCATAAAAGTTCCTCATTGCAAACCCTTTGACTCAGCACTTTGATCTTATTTTTTCTTAGAAAGCAGGACAGATTTAGAGCATATTGGGAAATCCATTGGAACTCATATGATTTTTATTTACTGTGACCTGAAGAAAACAACGAAAGCATCAAAACACAGAAATACTTCACTTGTTCCCAAGGTCTGACTAAGGCTATAGGCTATACTTAAAAGTTATGAGCGAAATATTAACTAATTATGGTGCTAGTTATGGGTCAACATCTGCAAATAGTTTGTATGTTCTCTCCGTGTTTGTGTGGGTTTCTTCTGCGTCCTCTAGTTTCCTTCCACATTCTAAAACATAAAGGTAGGTTGTTTTGATTGTGAGCCCCATGGGGACAGGGACTGATTTGGCAAACTCTGTGCAGCGCTGCGTTATCTGTGTGCGCGATATAAAGGAATTATTATTATTATAAAAAGTTGTGGGGCAGATATTACCTTCAGTGGCAGGGGAGCAACAAGTGAATGTGGAGCTCCATAACATTACTCATAATAGACTCTTACTCAGCCACGGCTAACTTCATCAGCAAGCTTAGAAAGTGATCTGCATTATGATGTCACAGTATAGGGATAATATACACAATGAGGTCACAGTACAAGGAGAATACACACAGTAATGTCACAGTACAAGGATAATACACACAGTGGTGTCACAGTACAGGGATAATACACACAATGAGGTCACAGTACAAGGAGAATACACACAGTGATGTCACAGTACAGGGGTAACACACACAGTGATGTCACAGTATACAGATAATACAGACAGTGGTGTCACAGTACAGAAATAATACACACAGTGATGTCACAGTACAGGAATAATACACACAGTGATGTCACAGTACAGGGATAATACACACAGTGGTGTCACAGTACAGAAATAATACACACAGTTATGTCACAGTACAGGGGTAACACACACAGTGATGTCACAGTACAGGGATAATACACACAGTGATGTCACAGTACAGAGATAATACACACAGTGGTGTCACAGTACAGAAATAATATACACAGTTATGTCACAGTACAGGGGTAACACACACAGTGATGTCACAGTACAGGGATAATACACACAGTGATGTCACAGTATAGGGATAATATACACAATGAGGTCACAGTACAGAAATAATACACACAGTTATGTCACAGTACAGGGGTAACACACACAGTGATGTCACAGTACAGGGATAATATACACAGTGATGTCACAGTACAGGAATAATACACACAGTGATGTCTCAATACACTGATAATATACACAGTGATGTCACAGTACAGGGATAATACACACAGTGATGTCACAGTACAGGGATACTACACACAGTGATGTCACAGTACAGGGATAATACACAGTGATGTCACAGTACAGGGATAATACACACTATGATGTCACAGTACAGGGATAATATACACAGTGAGGTCACAGTACAGAGATAATACACACAGTGATGTCACAATACACTGATAATATACACAGTGATGTCACAGTACAGGGATAATACACACAGTGATGTCACAGTACAAGGATAATACACACAGTGATTACACAGTACAGGGATAATACACACAGTGATGTCACAGTACAGGGATAATCCACACAGTGATGTCACAGTACAGGTATAATGCACACAGTGATGTCACAGTACAGGTATAATGCACACAGTGATGTCACAGGACAGAGATAATACATATAGAGATGTCACAGTACAGGGATAATACACACAGTGATGTCACAGTACAGGGGTAATACACACAGTGATTTCACACTACAGGGATAATACACACAGTGATGTCACAGTACAGGGATACTACACACAGTGATGTCACAGTACAGGGATAATACACACTATGATGTCACAGTACAGGGATAATATACACAGTGATGTCACAGTACAGGGATAATCCACACAGTGATGTCACAGTACAGGTATAATGCACACAGTGATGTCACAGTACAGGTATAATGCACACAGTGATGTCACAGTACAGGGATCAAGTACACATAGTGATGTCATAGTTAAAAAATAATAACAAGGGTGATGTCACCCTACAGGGCTAATAAACATTGTGTTTTCAGTTTCTCTTGCAATCATTGGCTGTTCAGTCTTGGAGCTTATTTACTCAGTAACATCCTGTGTCAGTTTCCCCTATAATTGGCTTGTTAGAAATATAGGACTTCTAATAGGACTATAACATGGGTCTGGTGCTGGTGCCTTGTGGGGACTTGTTCCACCTTTCAGACCAACAATTAACACTTTGGCTGCCATTTAGCGGGTGCAAGATTTTGTTGTAAGAGCCTTTTGCAGAAGCTGTAGATTAAAGGGGGTCGTCCACCCTGGACACAAAGTCCAAACAAATAGAAGTCATACGGGGCCTATAGGGATGAAGATTTAGAGCCACATAAAGGGTAATTGTAAGTGTTGATGACCTAATGATAAACATATGATTAATAATTTCCATTTTCTCCTCAATAAATCACCCACACATCTAGTAAACCAGTCTGAGCAAGCTCAAAGGAATGATCTGTTTATATCTCACCATCACAAAGTGACTCAGAACGCCGAGGAAGACGATGGGAAATGTTTGCTTTGGTGCCACGCTTCCTTGAGAACTGCAGACATAAGCTTTAGGTGGGGTCTCTGCCTCAAACAAGTCAAGACCTACCGAAACTAAGGATCAATATTGTCCTATTGCATCTGTCTAGTGGATTATGTGGAATATCTTTACCTCTATCTGACTTTACTTAAAGGGCTATTCCAAGAATCAGCACAATTCATATACAAATGAGTCCTTAAAGTACAGGCGGTGTGGGGTGTGGCCATTATCATACGTCAGCGTATGAGCACCGGCTTATGATAAATTCCCCTCTATGTCTTTTTTAACGGAGATTTAGTACTGTAGAATTAATTAATCCCCTTGTTTGCTCACCGGAACCAGATCCGGACCAGTAGAAAAAGAGAGGTGGAGTGAGCTCTTCTCACCCCTCCCATCTCCACTTAAAGACGAGCGGCTCTGCTGCAAATATGCCTGAATTCAGGAAATTACCTATATTTTGCCATGGGGGACCTAGCTCGGTTTTGGTCTATGGCTGGGTCTCAATGGGGGCTCTGATCTGGCTGCAAAATATGTAGCCAGATCAGGGCCCCCATTGCAGTCATATGAATTTGTCCTTGACCCACTTAGGAGAATAACTGTTCTTGTTGCTCATGGCAACCAATCAAAGTGCAGCTTTTATTTTTCCCACAGAAGCTTATAAATTTAAAGCTGAGGTCGGATTGGTTGCCATAAGCAACTAGAACATTTTTGCTGTTAGTTACTTCTGCTAAATCTTAGCCAAGGTTTCCATGGTGGACACTTATGTGGTAGAAATCAATTATAAAATGGTAACTTTGTTCATTTGCTTTGGTACCACTTTTCCATTCTTCCCAGCTCCAGTAATAACTGCTGCAGTCATTGGGGCACACTTACTAAGGGTCCATCGGAGGCATTTCCATCGGGTTTCCCAAATATTTCCGCATGTGATCGGATTTTGGCGCATCCACTTTCATGCAGCACAAATCGGGGGCGTGGCCATCGGACAACCCAACTGATTTGGACAAACCATGGAATTTAACAAATCAATTTGTGTTGCAAGCCATGCACTCACATACATCAGATAAGTAAATGTGCCCAATTGGCTTTATAATTACACAAAGCCGAAATTGCTATAGATAAATTGCTTTTTGAGGTAAAATATAGACGCCAACACCTCATAATGGATGTACAGGCGTCCCCTACTTAAGGACACCCGACTTAGAGGCAACCCATAGTTACAGACAGATCCCTCTGACCTTTGGTGAAGCTCTCTGAATGCTTTACTATAGTACCAGCCTGCAATGATGAGCTGTAAGGTGTCTGTAATGAAGGTTTATTGATGAACCTTGGTCCAATTACAGCAAAAAATGTTTAAACTCCAATTGTCACTGGGGCAAAATTTATTTTGTCAGGATCTACAATTATAAAATATACAGTTTCGACTTACATACAAATTCAACTTAAGAACAAACCTCCGGACCCTATCTTGTGCGTAACCCGGGGACTACCTATATAACTAAATTATCCAAATCTTTTATTATTCCTCTCCCACATTTGTTATTCATCAATAGTTTTTTTTTATCTATTAGTTTTTTTTTCTTAAGTTTATTTTAACGTCTGTCTTCTGTGGCTTGTTCTTTTGTCTGAAATTTGTAATGTTCCTATAATTCATCTTGTTAAATTTTATTACGTTTTTTTTTTTTCAAATGATTATTTAGAAGATCAGCAAAGAAACAATTGAGAATATTACAACAGGGTAGTTCTGACCATTTTTTCTTAAATGCCCCTCGGTCCTCTGTATATATGGTTAATATAATGCAGCGAATCCCGATTTAATGAACAATACAATGCACATAACTGTATGACGCGGGCTCCATTATCTCATCACATCTGTACAACACATTTCATTGATTGAGAAATGCAATATCCCAGGTCTGGAATGTATATATAACCAAAGGTTTGTGAGGACACACCCCAGTGTCAGAGCTGTATTATTCCATGTAAAATTATACTTTTATGTTTGCATATTCTGTACATATCCCATGTGTAACTATATATAAATATGTGTTAATTAAAAATAATTAAAGCAAAACTTTACCAAATTGTAGCACCACCAGAATTTGCCACAAAAATAGAGCATTACATTTACACACACACCTATTAAATCCCCTGCCTGTTGCATGGCCATCACTGTGGTGGTCCCTCTGGTCCTTGAGCGGTGACATCACGTGCATAATTCATGTGACAGCTGCAGCCAATCACTGGCCTTTTACAGTCATGTACTATACATAGCATTTCGTTGCCGAACTGGAAGGGGCCCACCAGAGACAAATTTAAACATTTTTTGTCAACATTTTGGAAAAACCATGTGTTCAAAGATCTATTCCTATGTTTTTAAGAGAATTGGGTGACAAGTGATTTAATTTTTTACAGTCCTTTTAGGCTTTCCTACATTTTATGGCTTGCATCTAAACATCTTGGCCAAGACATAGTGCAAGTTGACCTAAAATCTCCCTTTCTCACATCCCCGGGAACCCAGACCCCAATGAGGCCCCTTAGACCCGACCTTGGATGTTTAAATGGGGACATAGGGTTAGGAAGTAAGAGCTATCCTTACAGAGACTTGACTGTAGAGGCAGCCAGACTTCTTGTTACCCAATTTTTCAAAAAACATTGTAACTAAGAAACAGCTTATTAGACTTTTTAACAACTTGACAAGAAGAGAGATTGACCCAAAGACTTGTATTTACTTGTGATATTTCTACATTAGGGGAAAAAGTCTTTACCAGTGAATGGCTTGTTGAAATGCGGAGTTCCAGGCTTTGAAGAAAACAGTAACCATTCCCATAGTAATTAGCATAACTTGTGATAAGGTGATAACGTGTCTTTAACAGCCATAAGGCAGAGAGTACACATCAGGGTGTTGAGTGGAACAGTACAGTAAAGCTGAAACCAGCAATCTCTCGGGGAGGGGGGGGGGGGGCTCGGGAGGTCTTACTGTGCACAGCACTGCAGGGGATGTGTTTACCCGGTCCTGCTGTCTTATCACTCCTTAGATAACAAGACCAAATGCCGAATGTTCCTTTGGAGGGGATTTATAATATTTTCTAACAAATATACCCTCTTAGGCTGTGTCTAGTATTGTAGCATAAAGGAAATCTACCACCAAAATCCATCATGATAAACCAGGGACACTTACTCATAGATCCAGGCACCGTGATTGGGGTTATTTTCTTATATTTGTATATCAATAGCCCCCTTCCTTCTAAAATCAACTTTACAAAATGTTTTCATTGAACCAGAAGGGCTTCAGGGGTGATGCTAGAGCCCTTCTGTTCTGTAACTTCACAGGCTGTTACAGTGTCCAAGGAGCATTTCCTCTTCCCACAATGTGCTTAAAGTTCCTAAGCTGCTGTGAGATTACAATAGGCAGAGGGTGTGGAAAAGTGCCGAGGGAGCAGAGGGAAGTGTGAGGCAGTGTAACAGCCTGTGAAGCACAAAGGAGCTCTGACAACACCCCAAGGAGCCATGAAGACTCATTAGCATAATTATAAAAGTTGATTTTAGAAGGAAGGAGGGCAAGGATGACAAATATAAGTAGATTACCACAATCACGCTGCCTGGATCTATGAGTAAGTGTCCCTGGTTTATCCATGATGGATTTTAAAGGGGTTATCCAGGTTTAATTTTTTTTTTTATGGCCGGGCTGGGGAGGGCTAGTTAAACATAATAAACATGGACTTACCTCCTCCGGCGCCGCCGATGTCCCGCGCCGTGGTCACTTCGTTCCGTGCCCCTGTAAACAAACAGGGGCACGGAAGCCGCGCACAGGGAGCTTCCGGTCCGCGATGTGGCCGGCTCCTCCCATCCGTCCCTATCTCTCAGCGTTGTAAGCGCTGGGAGATGGTGTCGCATGGGAGCATCCGGCCGGAAGCTCCCTATGCGCACTGTTACTGAAACCGGCGCACGGAGAAGACGGGCCGCGGCGCGGGACATCGGCAGCACCGGAGGAGGTAAGTACATGTTTATTATGTTTAAATAGCCCTCCCCAGCCCGGCCATAAAAAAAAATTTAAACCCAGATAATCCCTTTAATGGTAGATTTCCTTCAATCTGGGACTGAGCTGCAATTCCTGAAATCCGCCTAAAGACATATGGTGCTATTGGTGGGGGGAAAAGATCTTATTCCTGGACAACCCTAGAATTTCGTAAGCTGTTCAGTGAGTTTATAGGGTTCTATTTTTGTTGCTCATTGCTTAATCTGAGATATTTACTATATGAATTATTGTGGTTGAATTGACCACGTTGGATGTCCAATTGTTGGTCACTCTTAATGCCATATCTTGTGGTCAGCTTTAGAAGATTTTTCCTCCATGAAGCATCACCATCCACTATGTAAGTGAGAAACATTAGATTACAATGGTAAGTGTCAAGCTGTTGGGACCCACCAGTGATATCCAAAATGAGGATCATGGCTTCCCCAGCTTGTGGTTAGGTAGAGTTCCCCAGGTTCCCCAGCTTGTGGTTAGGTAGAGTTCCCCAGGTTCCCCAGCTTGTGGTTAGGTAGAGTTCCCCAGGCTGTGGTTAGGTAGAGTTTAAAGGGAATGGTGGACAATCCTATGCCCTGTTGCACAATTCTATGGCTGTTTCCCTCAATGCCCCTGTCTTTGAAGAGAATGTTGGGGTACTACTCCTTGTTATAGTCTTGGGACCCATGTTTTCCCATGAAACCGTAAGGATAATCGATGATAGTGATCCCAAAGTTCAAACCCTCAACAATATATCATTTGTCATCTATCCTGGGCCTAGCTGATAAATTCCTCCACCCAGAATGTCTTTTAAGGAGGCATACAGTAAATCACAATTTTTTAGCAATAGTGGAAATAATTCACTATGTGGAAAATCATTCCCATTGATGAAGTTTTGTTTGTGCATCGCAGGCTTTACTTTTACGATTGGCGTTTAATCGGTAAGAGCCAAGAAAAATTAAGAGCAAATCCTTAATCTGTTATGACCAATGGAACAAATTTTCATCATTTGGCATTGATTATTTAAGGAACATGTACACAAATCTGTCGACTCGTAGCGATTTTACCAAAGCCTTTCTATACTGCTGACGTTGGGAGACACTGACTCCTATGCTGGAAAACGAGAAGGTTACTTTTCAAGATCAAGATATTTTCTCTTATAAAATGGAGTCTCGCACCTCACACAAGTATAATAATCCACTGCAGCATGTTGTAGAGAAAGGTATAATGTTTTCTAAAAAAAATGTTTATTATTCCTGTCCAATAATGTCCAATACTTTGGACATTTAACCCATATGCTAATGAAGCAATTGGTGTACCTAGGTTGTAACCACAGCACTGATATCTGTGCCTAGACCATCCCCCCTCTGCTAGATAATCAGGACATTTGATGAGATGAGGGAAGCCGTTTTGGTGGCAACACAGTGGCTCAGAGGTTAGCACTACAGCCTTGCAGCGCTGGGGTCCTGGTTTCAAGTCCCATCCAGATCAACATCTGCAAAGTTGTACAGTTTTGGGCACCAGTGTATAAAAAGGATATACTAGAGCTGGAACGGGTGCAGAGGAGAGCAACCAGGATTATTAGGGGAATGGGGGGATTAGAATACAATGACAGATTACAAAATTTGGGATTATTCCGTTTAGAAAAAAGACGACTGAGGGGAGACCTCATTACAATGTACAAATACCTGAACGGACAGTACAAGGATCTCTCCAAAGATCTCTTTATACCTAGGCCTGTGATCAGGACTTGGGGGCATCCTCTGCGCCTAGAGGAGAGGCGATTTTACCATCACCATAGACAAAGGTTCTTTACTGTACGAGCAGTGAGACTATGGAAGTCTCTGCCGCAGGAGGTTGTTATGGCGGACTCTATGTACATGTTCAAGAGAGGCCTGGATGCCTTTCTGGAGAGAAAAAATATCACGGGTTATGGGGATAAAACATTTATTTAATTCTTAAAGGTTGGACTTGATGGACTTGCGTCTTTTTCCAGCCTTATATACTATGATACTATGAAAGAGTTTGTATGTTCTCTCCGTATTTGCATGGGTTTCCTCTGGGTCCCCCGGTTTTCTCCCACACTCCAAATACATACTGGTAGGTTGATTAGATTGTGAGCCCATGGGGCAGGGACTCATTTGGCAAGCTCTGTGCAGCGCTGCGTAATCTGTGTGCACTATATAAAAGAATTGTTATTATATAAATAAGGGAATTATAATTATTATTGGAAAAACAGTGTCCCTGGTTCTGGGTGCACCAACTCATTAGCATATAGATTAGCTGGGGATATTTTGGAAGCACAATGGACAGAAATAATAAAGGTAACGCCTGATGGATGATCCTAATGGACATATAAAGTTAAGTACGTGGATATTATCATTTTTTTATCATCCAAATTTATGCTTTTTCTTAATTAAAAAAAAATGGATTTTGTGTACATGGTTATTATAGTACTATTATAGTACGTTGGAATTGTCATTTTTATCATCCAAATTTATGCTTTTGCTTAGTAAAAAAAAAAGTTAGATTTTTGTGTCATTAGAGTGTAATCAATTGATTTGGGTTAATTTTATTGGTTTAGGTAACTTTGGGACCCTCAACACAGTTCCTATGAGCACATTTTCATTTTAATATTAAGGGTTTTTTTTATATGCTTTTCCCCTTTATCTGCCTCTTCCATGTAAGGATTGTGTCTCACATCCAGCTTCCATCTTCATGCAGCTGAACATATATTATAGTTGGACAAGTGTCTAGTAGATCACACATATTGAGCCCAAAAGCTAATTCTTCCTTCTTAAAGCTTAGTCAAACTATTATTTTGGGGTCTGTATAACTCCCAAATCTTAAATATAGGTAGTATTCTATTGGTCCCTATTGCACCTATGAATGCCTACGATTTTTCTCAAACTGAGGACCCTTATAGCAATCCTATTACTTTCCTATATACATTGGGCACAATGCGCTTTGTTGATTGATGCTGGCAAATCAATAAGGAAGTCCCAGTAGTTTGTGTTGTATAAATTAGCATCTTGGAAAACCAAAAATCTATTGAATTGACCTAAAAAAAAAGTTGAGTAGTTGGAATACACAATTGCATAAAGAGTACGGAAGTAATCAATACAATTAAGGGCCCTGAATTGGGTGTTAATAAACCCTGTTTGGTTCCCATGGCTTTGTGTACAACCGAATATTCGAGCCCCAATCGAGAAGTCACAAGTACATTTGCACAGGATAATTTAGTTTTCCATGCTTTTTAAGCAGGTGTTAGTGTATAACATGGAAAATAATCTTATCAGCGAGAGTCAATAATGCAATTGTGTAATGTTCACGACTCCAGGAACGACTCCAGCACAATGATCCCATGTGAATGTACGGTGATCTCACTGCTCACAGCTGAACGCAGGCGGATGTGACTAGCATAGGATGCTGCCTTAGGAATAAATCACATAACAAGATGAGCCTCTGCAGCAATCATATGGCATTTATAGATTAGCTTTCCCTACAGAGGCATCTCTATACCCGCTATAGCCATACTCCTGGACTACATAAACCCATTTCATTCTACCAAATTATACATAGGACCAATGCCATAGTTCGTGAAACTCTGCTTTCGGCCAAAAATGTGTGAGTAAACTGTATATTAAATACAGTATATTAGCAGTTCCCAGTATATATCCCAGTACAATATTAATTTACAGATTACATACTGTAATGAGAATATCTGAAATAAAGTTAATTCTTGGGATCGGTGGGGGAAATTCTCGAGATCAGTATGGGAAATACTCAAGATTGGTGGGGGAACTTCTCGAGATCAGTAAGGGAATTACTCAAG
Source organism: Engystomops pustulosus (assembly GCA_019512145.1). NCBI lineage: Eukaryota > Metazoa > Chordata > Amphibia > Anura > Leptodactylidae > Engystomops > Engystomops pustulosus. The sequence goes on along the minus strand of CM033650.1, from coordinate 22,775,674 downwards.
ATCGATGGGGATCTTCCTAATATCAGTGAGAAATCAGTAAGGGAATTAGTCAAGATCAGTGAGGGAGCTTCTCAGGATCGGTGAGGAATCTTCTCAAGATCAGAGGGGGAACATCTCAATATCAGTGGGGTAACTTCTTGAGATCAATTGGGGAATTTCTTGAGGACAATAGGGAACTTTTTGAGAACAGTGAGGGAACTTGTTCTCCCACCAATGATCAGGCACTTAATACCTATCCTGTGAAAAAGTGATCATTTGTTAATTGAGGAGAGCCCCATTAAACCAAAGGGCTGCTTAATATGTGGATATTCTAGGTCTAACCCAACAGTTCGAGAGACTGTAATTAGAAGATTAGCGTTTTAAATAGACTTCTGGCAATCTATGATTTAAAAGGATTGGAAATGCCACCTATTTAAGCCGGCCGGAGGGTAACGTTTTTCCATAGACTACAGTACCACTATAAGTGGTCCATTTCATTATGCTTCAGCAAATAGGGTACATAAGAAATAACCATTCAATGGTCAAAAATTTGAGTCCCATGATAACAATGAAAGAGTGGCAAAGCTGGGGTCAGGCCCCTGACTGGTCTGTGCCCCCTCATTGTTTATTGGAATGCAGAAGATGACCTTTTAGTTAGTCTGATCCACACAAATAGTGAAACTGGACATGTCTGAACTAGATTCTTTTGGGGTCGCAGGACAATCTTAGGAATTCAGAAGTATCCATTCTAAGTAGATCAGCCTGACTTAATTGACCTACAGCAGTTTCTAGTCTAAAATAAATCCTGCAGACTCGTCTCTTTTATGTCACTAAATGGAATTTATAAAGTTTCTTCTGAACTGGCATTCCCCAGCCTGGGGAGATTAAATTAATGCAATTATTTATACAATAAATGAGTCATTTATCATGGTTATCTAAACTTTGCATGCAAGCTCTTCATCTGGCGAGATAAGTGATATGATTTGATTGTATTGTGTGGTGACAGCACAGATACACACTTTATGGTGCATTAGGAAGACAAAAATAACAAGTCTTACTCATTAAATCATATAGTATTGTTCAAATGGGACTGTCAGAGGCCCCCTTATTGTAGATGAAAGGTGGGGCTTATCTAGCTACCTCCATGATCAATGCTGTAGGAACACATTACTAAAGATGTTCGCTGTGACCCTTTAAAATTTTTGGTATATTCATGATAGGTCTCAAATGTATGATCACTTGAGGTCCATCCATGGAGGACCCTGCAGAAAAACACAGCTTAGGAGTCACTGGGGCACATTTACTTACCGGTCCTGTCACAATCCCCGCTGTGCGCTGTCCAATGAGGATTCGGAGCTGCCGCGATTCACTAAGATCGTGCGTCCAATTTCCTGCATGTGTCGCTTCCCCTGCTGAGGTCCGCCGGAGTTCACCTTCTTCTTCCCGATTATATTTGACTGCTGATCGTGCTATACGAATCCGAATTTATCCAAATCAGTCAGGTTGTCCGACGGCCACGCCCCCCGATTTGTGTTGCATGCAAGCCAGCACTGATGCGCCACAATCCGATCGTGTGCGCCAAAAACCCAGGGCAATTCGGGGCAAAAAGGAAAAATTCGGGAAACCCGACAGAATCACGCTCCACGGACCCTTAGTAAATGTGCCCCACTGTGTCACACTTCCACCAACTTGATTTCTCAATTTCAGTCCATCATGTGTACTTACGACAAGTCCACAGGAGCTCTGGGAAATGCTTTTTCTCAAGAATATTAGTCTGCTGACCCCATTTCTGAAGCCAAGCTGACCATTCTACATGGGAAATAGAATCTATAGTGGAGATGTATCAGAAGCGACGGAGGAAACGGTTCTAGTTGCCCATGGAAACCGATCAGAGCTCAGTGTAAATTTTATAAACAGTTGTGGGAAAATGAAAGCTGAGCTCTGATTGGTTACAATGGGCAACTAGAACAGTTCTGCTCTCAGACGCTGGGGATAAATCTCCCCAATGTGTGTGCGGCAATCTACATCTGACATCTGATTATGAAATATCCTGTAGATATTTTATAAATAAACAAGATGGCACAACTCTTGTATTGGGGCTGTAAAACCCCTTTAAATTGGTTGTCTTATTTTGATCATGGTTCAATATTGAGCATCTATACTTATGCTAATAGGTTACAATTCATACCCTAATTAATAATTTAATTACATCCTTAAAGTCCTCAGTTTTGTACATTCGGGTTTGTATGTGTGTCTAAATTGTTTTCTTAATTCTTTAATTTTTAGTAAAGAGTTACAGTACATTGGGCAAAAAAAAATCTGTTTAGTTGACCTCCTAGACGATGGTTAAGCCCACAGTGGAAGTAATTACTGTGTCTTCTTGTTTTTAGAATTGGACTATGATTTGGATATCGACGACGTTCCATTTAATAAGCAGATGCGAAACCAGCAGGATCAGAATGGCAGAGAAATCACCCACCTCCAGTCTGGAAGTGACAGCATAAAGACTGTGTCAGCCAAACCACTTCTTCCCCTCACAATTACCTTGTTAGGACTTGTCTCAGTGAACTGATCCTCCAGTCTTAACCCTTTCTTGTTCCGGTAGCTACATAATGTTCCTAGCTGAATTTTACAATTTATAACATTTTCCCAGGCCATTGGAAAGTCTTCTTGGGAAAAAAAACCCTGAATTTTATATAGTAATATTATTAATGTATTAATAAAGAACATTTCTTTGTTCACAGATTTTATTTACAAATGTTTGGTGGTATTCTTGAGAGTTGCTCCATGGATAAATTGTTCCGTAGTTAATCATTTTCTGGGACGGACACAGAATTGTAAGACTGATTGTATGTATGCCTTTAACTGATACCTTTTAAGTAAGAGGATAATTTATTATAAGGTATAAGATGGCCTTAATTTGACAATCCATATACTCCCTTTGTCTTTCTTATCCTTTTATCCTCTATTGGTAACATGGTTAGTCAACTGAACCAATGTAAAGTAGATGGTCATCAAGTAGTTCGCTATGTACCCTACCAGAAGAGGTGTAGAAATCAGATCAAATTGAACCCCTTTCAAGAACTGTTTAACAATCCTTCATACCTTACCCCTTAAGATTGAACCACATCCACATATGGGGCCCCATATTATATGGGGAGCACCATCGATGAACTGAGTTGAGCCTCTTGCCTCAGACAGCACCACCTGCAGCAAAATGGGAGGCAGCATCAGGTGTTCAGTCACCTGCTTTAATGAAGGACCTGACAACTCTAAATAATGTCTCTTGACAAGCGATGCCAGCATGGGTGTGAGCCACTTACTAAAATAAATAAGCTGGTATATTACTTCTGGGTGGGGTGGCAGGGGTGCTATACTAGGCATTGCAGCAGGGAGTTTACATTCATCCCTGTCATGTATATCTTTGTCTCTTGGCATATGTAACTGAAGATGTGGGAAGAGACTAATGGTGGTCTACACCGTAGCTGAATGTAGGCCAATTTAACCAAATTTGGAGGGACTAGTTAACCACCTAATGTGTATTGATGTATACCAGTTCTTACCAATCAAAAAGTAAGAAACATAGACCATCCTTTGTCTGGGTTTATCTCCCTTTTTATTTTGTTAACATGCTGATGCTTGGCCAAGCTAAACAAGTATAGGGGAAATTCAGAAACATGAACCAGCATTTGTCCAAAGTGCAACATTCACAATTAAGGATCAGAAGGTAGGTGTTACAGAAAAATTACCCTTATATACATTTATAAAGGACCTCACAATCATAGGCAGGAATTTTGGGGAGATTATACATGTTCCGGGGCCACCAAGGAGGAGAAGCCAATATAGTTTAGAGGTTTAGCAAAGGTTAAAAAATATGGCTTCTTTTTATCCAAAAACAGCTCCTCTCCTAACTGTGGGCAGTGCGTAGCATTGCAAGTAAGCTTCATTCATTTCTATACAGATGTGCTGCAATACCGGCCTAAGTCATGGTCAGGTGTGGAACTGTTTTTGGAAGAAAGCAGTAATGTTTGCAACCCCTTTATAACCCCGTTCTAGGAGCACAATCGGAGCACTAGACCAACGGACAATTGCACTTGCCTCTGCTGCCGAGCACTAGTTCACCATTGAGCTACACTTTCATAGTCCCAGTAGTTGCACCTGGTAAGTCTACTCCGAAGATAAGTATGGGCCTCTCCATTATTGTCTCTACCCCTGTCCTGCTCATCTGCTAATATTTCTACATTTTATCAGAATATGTATATTTGTTCTTCAGAAGATAACAGAAGAAAAGATCCCTGTTGCTGTTATTATCAACTATAATGCAAAATATCCCCTACAGGGACTTCTCCATACAAACAATCATTCCTCTAAGCTGAGCCATATGAGAAAATATCTGGATTTCTCTTACTTCCAACAATCTTATGACACAGCACTGCAGTGAGGTCAGCCCTGAATCTAATGTTTATGGCTCACTGGGGAAGTGAAAATTCCTTCTCAATGTGAGGCCATGCCACCCTGCTTACATAGTAGAACCGTGTTACTGTTATATTACTGGAAAAGATTACACAAGAAATGTAATTAAATTTTGGCATAAGTAACATTTTGGATTTTTCTGAGTGCATCTGTCTAAGACTGCTATCATACTGCCATATGGACATTGGCTCTACGTGTAAAAAGCACACGTACACCTGTTATTACTACTGCTAGAAATTATTTTTATGAAAGATAATAATATAAATATTTGCTATGATGAAGCCAAACCAAACTGGTACATTTCTTTTTTTCTGACACGTTACTTTTAATAACTCTATTTAGGAATTACATAAAAATATTGAAGTTACTAATTTTGCATGTTACTAAGATGGCAACACATCCTGCATCTTCCTTAGTATTGTGATGAACCCAAGCCTGAAACCAGACTTTAGCCTTATGGTAGTATTCATCAATATAAGATTAAGCTCTTGGCAGGGTGATTGCTCATGGACAGTTAGAGATCACATGACCCGCCATCTGCAGCCATTTTATGGACAGTTTTATGGACCAGTTTGATGAGGTAAAAGACAGGAGGTTTCACTTTACATATCAAAAAAAGCAGAACTATTAATAGATGTATATTGGTAACTTACCTAATATCCTGCCCCAACACGTAGACACACACATTACAAAAAACATGAGTTAAAAACCTAAAATGCAGGGAGAACCCACACAAACAAGAGAGAACCCACACACTTCAAGAATATGCTGTACTGGTTAGATCACAAGCATTGGTCTTGATGAAGCACTCCGCTATCATGGTCTTGATGAATCACTCAGCTATCATGGCTTTAACATATACTAATGCACTAATATACTAATGCATTATTTCTTGGCATCAAGAGAAGTGCATCAGCTACAGGGACTTATTGATCCCACAAATACTCACAATATCCAACAGTTAGAAATTAGCAGAATTTCCAATAATTTATTATAACAGTGTTAAATCCAGGCATACATACAGATCCCATTGCGGTACCCTGAATATTTAGATCACAACATTTAGTATCAATTCAGTTCAATATTCAGTTTCCCAGGAAACAAATAAAATATAACAACATTTTTTATCTGTGTCAAAATTGTGTCAAATTTCATGTGGGATGAGTAATATTCAAAAAGTTATCCAAAAATTTCTCATGTAAAACACTTTAAGTCCTTCATGTAAATAGAAATGACATCAGGACAAGCTACAACATCAGAACCCGTCTTATCTACAAGAAGTTCACACAAAATTGTGTCACCTCCAGATGTTGCACATCCAAATAAATAACGCCATTAAGTGCTGGGAACCAACAAACAAAAACAATGACACTTTTTAATGTAAATCTACAAAACACGGCCCAGATGCTCGCGCTAAAGTAAAACATATGACAATATTTTAGTTAGAAGAACTGAAGTGGATGGAAGCCTGCCCCTGTTTGAAGCATAAACATTGGGTCACTTAAGGGTCATAAAGTGCTTACTGGAAAGCCCAAAGTATGGCTTTCACACCAAGTTAAAGGTTAGGTCTGTAATCCAGTTCTCTGTGGAATGTATACAAACGCCATTCTCTTGCTCAAATGTAATGAATCAGTTCCTCTGGTGGATTCATTTTGTTTATTTTTGCATTTATATGTACACTAAGCATAGTCCTCATTGACAATGAAGAAATCCACATCCACTTTGTTATGATCACACATATGTAGCACAACACACGGAACATATCTATCAGAGAAGCACTTGACACCTCGGGCTGCCAAATTTCATTGAGATCAAATCAGATACACTAGGAGTTCCAAAAAAGCTGTTGGGCGGATTCTGTCTAGGTTTGGTTTATGCAATAGTGTTATCGTTGCGCAACCATATCTATCCAGAATGTTTGGAGAGTTGTTTTATGATTAAATTGGGCCAGAGGCAATGTATCAGTATGATATTTTTCTTTTTTCAGCCCAAGTAATGAAGTTTCGGTCATTAGAATGATATGACTTTATTCATTCATTTTTATAAACAAAAAATGTGTTTATACATTCCAATACTAGCAGGTTGAGGAGAACCAGACTTAGCTAGAAGTCTAGAAAAATGTCACAATGTCACAAACATGTCCATCACGATTATTTCTTTTTGGACCACCTGATAATACATATAAGCCGATGGCACCTAGAATACTGTAACAAGGCTAACCTTTCCACCAGGATTTTCATAGTAGCTAGATATTATTTTTTGCGATGTCAATCCTTATTCTAGATCAGGCTGGATAACAAATCCAGTGCATATTTACACTATGTAGTCTAATATTGGTGTGAGACCAAGGAGAGTAGAGTTGTGTGGGTGGCAGCACTGATGACAAACCACATGAGCAGACTTCTGACTTCCTATTGTCCAGGATCTAACCTCAGTCTATATTTTCACCACCAATTTGTTGGTTTTGTTTATTTTTAAAAATGTGCAACAACTTTGCTATATTTTTATTACATCTTTAGGCTGCACTAGAGTGGCACCACACCACTCCATACACACAAGTCCTATTTTTCCCTTTATGCATGGTTGTGCATCTCTCCTCTCCAGCGTGGCAGACATATGCCTGCCCGGCTATGGCATATGTTCGCCTGAATTCACCCATAGTCACTTCCCTTTTCAAAACCACACCTTCTAACTAAAACATTAATGCACCTTAGTTAGATGCGATGCTTATAGTGTTTAAAATAGCAAAATATACAAATACGTTTTCCAGGATGGGATAAGAAAAACATTGGTTCTTAGCTACCACGTGAGGTAGCCCCCTTAACATCAAGCATGATGACATGATACAGGATTAAAGCCAAACCAATATGTCAATTCCAAAATGAACAAATTTCCAACTCTATACAGCACTGTTCTGACATCTTTGCATCTCGGCAGTACAGTGTAAGTAACTGGTTTAGCAAAGTGAGACGCTTTATCTCCCAGACGAGCATGAATGGCTGTAAGTCTCCACCTGCCTGCAAGTCGGCTTTAATTGGCAAAGTCTCCGAAAAAGAGAGCTCTAACTTTCAGACTGTAAAATAACGAACATTTCTGGCACAAGAAAAACTGTCCCAATATTATCTGTTTTGTTTGTTTCCTTTCAGTGGTGTTTTTCCCTTCAAATTCTTCAAGTTCCTGAATCTTTATTCCGGGATTCCATATTACCCAATTCCATTCCCAATACTTTAATACAATTTACTTTAGGGGAAATATTGACACCTGCCTTAACATTCGGACTTTTGGACTATTGAGTTGGTGACTAATAAAATGTCTGTGTACTTTGAAGAGTTGCAATGTGTAATATGAGGGTATACACTAGGTGCCTTCTATGATATTGTATGGTTATTGCCGTGATGGAATTTGGATGTTATTTTAAAGGTAAAATAAAATGACTGGTTTTCTTACTGTGATGGGATTTTCTTTTCAGAGTATTTGTATAAAATGACAAATGATTGTATGTAGAAAACTGTAAAAACAAGACCATAGGGACTATCATAGCATCACTGATTTATTTCTCGGAACTATTTGGCTTTGATTAATGAAGCAGCTCAAGTATGAAGGGTTTAATACATGGTCAGGAATGCAGTTTTATCACTGGAGGCCTAATCTATCTTACTGCCTTATGCTATTTGCACATGTACACACATTACATTTCCATACATGACTAAAGAAAACACATTATACTAGTCAAATGTATAGTAAATTTAACCAAAGTATTGTAAGGAGTCCATCAAAATTATTCTGTGTCCTCCAGAATGGAAAGTTCTCATCTGCAACTAATGGTGTCACTATACATAACAGCCAAGGTGGTTCAGCCTTTGGCTTATTCATATGGGATTATGCCTACACTTACCCAAAAGATCATGCTGAAGGAAATAGGCTTGATTGGCAATAACAGAGGTCAAGCATTTTCTGTAAGTCTTCACAAGTTTGGCATACACTGTTTCTGGTATGTTGGCCCATTCCTCCATGCAGATCTCCTCTAGAGTAGTGATGTGGTGGAGCTGTCACTGGAAAACATTTTCAACTCCGTCCAAATGTTTTCTATGGTGTTGAGATCTAGAGACTGGCTAGGCCACTCCAGGAACTTGAAATGCTTCTCATGATGGTGGTGTGCTTGGCAGCATTGTCATGTTGAAAGACCTAGCCACGTTTCATCTTCCATGCCCCTGCTGATGGATGGATGTTTGCACCCAAACTCTCATGATACTTTTTTTCATGTACACGGATTAGTCATCCTGGTCCCTTTGAAGAGACACAACTCCAAAGCATGATGTGGCACCCCAATGTTTCACATTGGTGTTCTTTGCATGAAACTCAGTATTCACTCTCCTCCAAACACGACAGTTGTGTTTCTATCACACAGTTCTACTTTAGTTTCATCTGACCATATGACATTCTCTCAGTGCTCCCCTGGAACATCCAAATGCTCTCTAGAAAGCATAAGATGGGCCCGGATATGTGCTGGCTTAAGCAAAGGAACGTATCTGGCACAGCAGGATCATCATTCCTGTGATCATTTTGACCCTGCGGGGTGAGATCTTTAGAGGAGCCCCTTATCGAGGGAGATCAGTGATCTTGTATGTCTTCCATTTTCTAATTAGTGGCCCCACAGTTGATTTTTTCCACACCATGCTGCTTGGCTATAGCAGATTCAGTCTGCTATAGGCAATTTTGTTTCTGGTGTCCTTTGACAGCTCTTTGGTCTTCACCATAGTAGAGTTTGGAGTGTGACTGTTTGAGGTTTTGGTGGCTTTTATACTGATAACAAGTTAAAACAGAAGCCATTATTACAGGTAATGAGTGAAGGACAGAGGGAACTCTTAAAGAAGAAGATACAGGTCTGCAAGAGCCAGAAATCTTGCTTGTTTGTAGGTAACCAAATTTTCCACCATAATCTGCAAAAAATTTTGTTATAAAATCAGACAATGTGATTTCCTGAATTAGTTTTCTCATTTGTCTCTCATAGTTGAGGTCTACTTATAATATCATTTACAGGCCTCTTTCATCTTTTTAAATGGGATAACGTGCGCAATTGGTGGCCTCCTTGAGAAAAGATAGCAATGGGTCTTCAGGAGAGAAGAATCTGGCCTATACTGGGGTTCCAACCCACAACCTTTAGCCCTCTGTGCCCTTGTTCCATATCCTATGGCAGTGATGGCAAACCTTTTAGTGGCCGAGTGCCAAAACTGCAATCCAAACCGCCCCTTATTTACCGCGGGGTGCCACCAAAAATTAAAGTAACTTATTGCTCCCTGTTTTTCAACAACTTTCAATCATATTGGCCTCCTGAGGACACCAACACAGTAGAAAGATGGAAAATTTGCATTATTCTAGCTTCTTTCTAGGAGGTCCTCCAAAGATAATTTGGCCCACTCTACTCATTCTCCCTCTTCCTACAGTCCCAAGTAGCGAAGTAAGTATCACTTTAAGATTCTTTGAGTCCTGTCAGGTGTGCTGGGATGATGGCCCGGGTGCTCACAGAAAGGGCTCAGAGTGCCGCCTCTGGCACCCGTGCCATAGGTTCGCCACCACTGTCCTATGGGCTTTACTGCAATTCACAGATATCTATCTATAAACATATCAACATTAGCAGATTAGTAAAGGGGACAATGAATCACACATCCAAGAAAGATAATTAAAGCAGGTCAGGTCAACCTGTACCAAGTGCCGGACTGTGAGCACATGAATCAGCTACAGAAGAATTTCTGATAGCATTTTGCAATGAATTAAAAAGATTTTTTAACCCTTTCACGACCTGTTACATAATAGCACGTCAAGGGTCGGCCGCGGGTACATGGAGAGGGCTCACGGCTAAGCTCTCTCCATAGCCGGTAAGTCTTTGTTGGATATCGCAGCAAAGACTTACAGCTAACAACCGCGATCAGTGCTAGAACCGATCGCGGGTGTTAAGCCGCACATCGCCGCCGGCAAAGCTGCCGGCGGCTTAAAAAAGATGGCGTGCATGGGCATCCCCCCGTGACGTCATAACTTTGTATAACATGTATAACTCCATATCTATATCTAATGTGACATGTTTTTATTGTTTATGCCTAATTGTCATTGAGCACATGTGGAAGTAAGGCCCAATTAAGATAAGACAATCATAGAGAAAAAAAGTGTAGTGTCTAGGGTGTGCCCCTATGATCTTTCCCTAAGATGGATGTAAACTCTGTAGCTCAATAGTAAATTCGAGAATGTTAAAGACATGTGGGATGTGCATCAATGCATTAAAAGTGACTTTTGGGGAAGCATCCTTTGATTACTGTCACCTGTTGATTTGCTATAGATTGTAAACAGTTAAGTTCGTTGAGATGGACAGATTCTTCCTACATTGACACTTTTCCTGTTTGTCTAACTTTCTGGATATCAGGGAACTAGTTCAATCTCATTCTGGACCGGGACTTTGACAATTCATAACATTTTTGCCTACCATTTCACCTGTTCTTGCTATAAGTCTTACTTGGAGCTTGTTGATGTTTCTTTTAACTTCTGTATGTTGGATTCCTTGACCCTTTTCCTGTTCTCTGTTTTTCCTATGGATTGTGTACTGCTATGCTCTCTTGGTTCAGACCTGCGTTTGTCGATTACTCTGTTATGTACTCTTCTATTGTCAAGTGTTTGTCTCTACTGTGTGCACATTGGCACAGGAAGGGAACATTGACCAGTTGTCACTGACTGCTTGGGGTGGGCTGGAAAATTCAGTAGGGACATCTGGGAAGAAGATTTATTCTTAGGATTCACTGTCTGTTTTTCCAGTCCATACAAAGCACGGAATTACTAGTGCTCATAGTCCTTTGGAAACTAGGACCCAGAAGTAACAACTAGCTCTGCACACCTTATAGTTACATGCCTGATTTGCTTTGGCCTAATCCACTGATATCACTAAGACCAGGTTACTATCTAATATATCTGTTTGGTTTGTCCCAACTTTATTCAGCTTTATATATATAAAATAACGATTGGACATGATGAAGTTTCACTTGTCCAGTCAGTTGTTCTCAACTTATGCAAAAGGCATTACAAGTTTTATTAAAATCATGTCCGGATACATATAACAGCTGGAAAACCTCAAAATATGGACTGGCACTTTATAAAGAAAAATATTGCTAAAGACTACAAATAAATTTGTTCTCTGCTAAGCATTACAGTTCATATAAATTGATTTCATGTATGGAGTTTGGCACATTTTAGTCACTTTCTCTAAATGCATAGACCATTGGTAGAAAACTGATTTATGTGGAAATGTGAAACATAGTCCTGAATTTTCCAAGAATTCATCCAGTTGTAATAAAGTGATTCTGGATCCGTCACTTGGGAGATTGGAAGTATCCTTAAGAGCTCACCTGAGAAGGCATACAAATGGAGTGCGTGACATGCTGAATTTTTCCAAGCTCCATTTACAAATTAAATGATGCATCGGAAGTGTTAAGCATGTCTCTAAATCCAACAGATAGGTCGGACCTCATTGGATTTATGAATTTAATCCTGCTCTGTTGTTTCAGGAAGATGAGGGATTATTTGTGTGACAAGACGTTGATTAACATTAATGACAATGGGCTTGTCTCTTGTGAAAACGGGCAAATCTTTATTAATATCTTATCTTGTGAAGAATGTGAAGAGGATTACATCTACACTTGGGATTTTTTTTAGGAGATCTGCTATTTGTATAAACCCATTTACTAATCAAAATGAGCAATTTGCACCAAAAACAGTGGAACATTCCTTAAACCAGATGTATTAGGAATTTCAGAAACTTTTTTGCTTTGGTAAGACAAGGGGGGAGATGTGGAAATTTAAAGGCTTAGTTTTGGCTCTTGGTTTCAGTGGTGGTAGAATGCTGAGAAAAAGTAAGTAAATTAATAGGTGGTATAAACTTAGAGGAAATTTACATTTTATGATTTACACTAATTTAACTAAATGTAACTCACACCTGGGTTGAGAGTTAGCCGACGTATATTTCATCTTTTATCCTCCCTGGTTTTCAAGGGGAAAAACTGTTGACTATTTTTTAGAGGTATCAGAGTTTGCATAATACCAAAAAAAAACATATGATAGATGTGAGGGAGCACATGAATGGACAGGGGCAACACTTGGCAATATAAGGAGGGCAGGGAGGCAGAGGTCAGAGTAGTTCAAATGAAATCACCAAATGATATCACCTTGAAGTAAAGGCATTTTTCACTTCACTGTAAAATGCTCTCTCATACTGTATTATTGATTACATATGGTTGCGGAAGACGGTAGACTCCATTGAAGCATGCAAGTATTCTAAATGGGGATAAGAGCAAGCCACTACCTTTGTCAGGGTCGTAATCGACAATTAACCGGTCCAGTCAGTCACCTCAAATTAGAGCAAGTGTGTACGTTTTCAAGATAAAATCTGAGATAAGATTATTCAGTTTTAATCTTAAACAAGCTCTGCACTCCAGCTTTCATGACAGCAAGATAAGACTTTATTTCCGTGTTCCCAAATTCATACAAAAGAGAGAAAGGTGTGGTTATGTGTCATACAGCATCATAATAGGCAAGGGTTAAGCAAATTTGTCTAGCATCCGATGTGCCCTGGTTGGTCAGTTCCAGTATCTGGACAGATAATGTCCTGGGCGTTGAATTTCGATATGAGGGATGAAGCCTTCTTGGAATCAGGAATGTTGTTCTTTTCCTGGATATAGGGCGTTGGCTGTGTGGATGCCGGCGCCATCTTAAGTAATATATCTGAGCATATTGCTGAGGAGGAAAAACTTTAGTATTTGCCAGCTATATAAAAGTATAAAAATATAAAACTATAAAGCTCTTGTACAGATATTCCCCTTCACACCTTTACCTCTGATGGTGGCTCATTTCATAAAACATGCTAAAATTTTATTTGCCTAATGCTTCTTTGTCGTGCAAATGTTGACCAAACCGTAAAAATGTTAGATAGTTCTTCCAAAATTAGCTGGTGCAGCTGAAGTTAGTTCAATGGATTCGGTCATCTTAAAGGGGTCGTCCCACTATAAACATCCAATACTGGGACCCTTAGCAATATGGTAATGGAGGTCCACAAGTAGAACACACTTGACCGTAACTCCACTCTATGGGACTGAAGAAATTGTCTCCTATGTATCCTAAAGAAGTGAGACAAAAAATGTTCCCCATTCTTGCAAGTCTCCATTTTTGTCATTACTGGCGGGGCTATCTATGTACATAGAATAGTTGTCAGTAGTCAAGAAGAGGCTCGTCAGAAATGGGTCTTCCTTGATGCAGTTTCTTGTAAACGTTCTATACTTTACCAGAATTTGGAGAGGACCATTGATTAACTAAACTAAATGAGTCATATGGAATTAATTTGTGATATATATAGTTTTCCTTTAGGAAAAATCTGTTTGGAATTGGAGTAAAAGTACTGTTGCCGCCATACTTTAGGCTCCAAATTGTATCAAAATGTTCCTTTTCATCCTAGAATCCTACACATTGTGAATGATTTCATTGCTACCATACGCTGCACAATTCTACAGCCAGGGCAAAAAATATGGCTGCAGCCCAAATCTTGATAAAGTCATTATACATGTGTCTTTTGTGTTATCTCACTTACCCCTGATGAACAGCTGGACCTTATTTACTCATGTTTTCTCACTGCAGTAATCATGTGCAATGAGGCATGTAGTTATTAGACAATTGTGTGTAGGATCTACGTAAAGTGATAAGGAATGGCAGGGTTATTAGAGCCAATCTCTGGTTTTGATTGTATCACTTAATCAGATTACAATGGAAATTTGGTAACTGGGGCTGTAATGTTCACAAAAGTAAAACAGTACTGTAGTCTTTTGACATGCACTATAAATACTTTAAGGGCTGGTATCTATGTTTTAAATATTTTTTTCTAGATCATATACTGTTGCTGTATGTATCCTCTTTTTCAATCTTTGGAAGATAATAGCCAATAATTGGCTTTCCATACTGTTCCAGTGTCACTCTGTGATTAGCATTGATGTTTATCAACAAAGAAGTCTAGGATGTCATTAGATTGGTTGGAAGAACCAAGAAAACTAGCCTGTGGGGCTCATATAAGCTAAAGAACACTGGCACATATTTATTAAGACTAACTTTTTTATGTGCCCATCTTGAATAGAATGTTTGAGCCTTGTTGATCAAACATAGTAATTGCCAAATTTGCCAAATTTGTTGAGCATCAGGGTTGAGGACTTTGATTATGTGCAGTCCATGTCAAAAGCAGAGTCTAATAACTAAAAGTGGATCATAGTCAGTAAACTATCACAAAAGGTATTGAAGGCTATCATTATTTAGGGCATTTTCCCTCTGTGTTACAATTTAACATTTGCACCTTTTTCTGCCAGAAATTGAGCCAAAAGTTTTAGTTACAATTTGGAGCATACATGGCCAACTAATAGGTTAACTTCTAGCACTTGAAATAATAAATATTCACCAATCTTTTATTGGATGCTAAAGATTACACTTCACATACCGTATTTTTCTGACTATAAGGCGCACAAAAAATCCTTTGATTTTCTCAGAAATCAAAGGTGCGCCTTATAGTCCAGTGCGCCTTATATATGAACCATACTTACAGACAACAGCTGCCTTGAACAGTGCACAGGTCTGCTGGTCATTCATCCTTATAATAAGGTGCGCCTTATAATCCGGTGTGCCTTATATATGAACCTAGATGTTTTAGTGGGCATTTATTGATGGTGCACCTTATAATCCGGTGTGCCTTATTGTCCAAAAAATATGGTAAATAGAGAAGAGATAGCAATCGCATAGTGTAGTATGTTCAGTGAAAGAAAAATGTAAAAAACAAGCAAGTTCCTCCTTCTATCCATATCGTTTGGGTTTACCTGTCATGTCTATTACATGAATAGCAAATATATGAGTCCCTGCTGCACGGAGTCCTACCATATGGTGATCCCAGTCAACTGAGTAGGAATAGAGTAAAGAAAAGAAGAAACATTTGGGTATACCAATCTCATCATCATATCCAGTAGACCATAAAGAAATGACTGGCAAGGACTGAACAGGTCTCCAGCCTGCAACATCCACTGCACCCCAGTCATTTCTTTATGGTCTACTAGATGAAGTGGATGGTACACCCTCAAAACGCATTCTCCTTTGAAAATAAGGTGTCCAATATTGTATCCAATTGCACCAATATTTTCCTCTTCTCTACGTTTTATTGTAAAGTAAGTAATACTTAAGGGTAAATGTTTCTCAATTAAGTTTTATACTCAGAGAAGGCTACTTCTTACATCCTTACAGGGATAGTGCTGGCGTCTATGACGTCATCTTAAAGGCACAGTGTCAGCCTAAGCATGTGCATAGACTGACACTGCTAATTGCTTGTTCATGTCCCATAGTGGAAATAGTAAAAATGTTAAAAAAGTTTTTCAATAAAAAATAAAGTAATAAATCAATAAAAATGTCCATAAGCCCCATAACATCTAAAGATGTAATGCTAAAAAAAAATCTAAATCATAACACAAACCCCACATATACAGTATAACCGCATCTGTAACAATCCATAGAATAAAATTAAATCATTATTGAACCCATACGATGAGCGCAATAAAAAAAAAACTTTAAAAAAATGCCAAAAAATAATAACTTTTACCTATTGAATCCTGCAAATAATGCAATAAAAAGTGATCATTAAAACATATGTACTGCAGAATGATACTGTTGCAAAGTACAACATGTCCCACAAAAAATAAGCCAAAATAAACCAGCTCTGTAGCCAAGTAGATGCTCAAGAAAAGTGTCGGATTCACAAGTGCCGCCCAGAATGTGCACCCCCCCGAAAGACAAAAATTTGTTTGTGTTGGAAAAGCACCAATATTGTGGCGTCGACACTTCATAAATATGGTGCAACAGGCGCAGCAAGGGGAAAACACACCAGTTTTCTGTTTGAAAGTCAGTAATAAATGACCCTCATAGTGACTAAAATAGAGGACCTAAACAATATTCTAAAGCTGACAAGAAGATGAATAAAAAAATATATCACTTTAGGGGGTACAGAAAATGACCTCATGTCTATAAAAAAGCTTCCAGAAACCAACTGCTGACTGGTAAAAAAAAAAAACGGCAGAGAGGAAGTATTATTCCTTACTAGGTGTCGTTATTGTAATAGGTGTGGATGATAATATTATTTTATATCTGTATATTATTAAATTTTACCAGTTAAGAATGATT
Organism: Engystomops pustulosus; assembly: GCA_019512145.1. Classification (NCBI taxonomy): domain Eukaryota; kingdom Metazoa; phylum Chordata; class Amphibia; order Anura; family Leptodactylidae; genus Engystomops; species Engystomops pustulosus. The sequence goes on along the minus strand of CM033650.1, from coordinate 22,758,991 downwards.
TATTACAGCACATATCACACATATTTTCCTATTCACAGTGCTGACATAAAGGAATTCTTTTAGTGCCGATCCCAAGTTTTCCAGGCTCTTGTTGTTCCTTCTTTACATTATTGGCACTCACACCCTTCTTTTTTGCAATTCAAGTATCTTTTATAGTCAGACTGAGCCAAATTCCTAGACTTTAAGAGAGAAGTCTCAATCCCAGACCACATATACACTGTATCTATGCTTCATGTATCTGGTCTTTAAGTCTTAAAGGGGTTTTCCCACAAAAGAAAATTTTCACATCTGAATCCCCTAGTCATGTTAACACAATAAAGATTATTTTTAACCCCTTACTTTACAATTTCACTCAGTGTTATTGCTGTTTTAGCTCCTATCACTCCCTAGGCTGCCCAGTGTAAGATTCCAGGGTTTGGGCAGGGACTCTCTAAGATAACACTTTATGACCCATATGGATCTGTGGGGTGACAATGTGGTTACATTATCAAGGTACAGGTGTATATGCACTTTCATCTGGCTTCTGTACTAACACACTAACATATAGAGAGAGATGAGACAGTTCAGAGATGCATGAGATGCATGATGCCTTTTACACAGAGGCTGACAGACTGTTACACTGTGAGCTATGCTACATCTTCAAGATATGTGCCTGCCTCCCCCTTCCCCAGATCACTTATCTCCTTGTAGATTGTAGTTTGCAGCCTCTCTCTCGGCTCTGTCCTGGCAGGAAGTGATCAGTGAGTGTCTCTGAGCTCCGTTCAGTGGGCGTGGCAGAGACAGACAGGATCTCAGCTCCTCGATCTCACACAAAAATCCAAGATGGCACCGGACCCTAATTCAGAAGATACAGGGTCATGTCTAGGGGAAACTGAAATTGTGTACAGCACAACTGATAGAGACAGGTTGAACTTATATCTGTGAAATGCTGCATTTTTGTTAATAACAGTGAATTGGAGTGTTATTTTGTTATCCTGAGTACATATAAGAAACTTGTCTTCATGGGAATACCCCTTTAAAGGAGTTGTTTTATTTTAATAAACTGATTTTTCCAAAATAATAGCTCCTTATAAGACTGAATGCTGACTGATTCACAAGGCAACAAAAGAGAAATTTGTTGGATGGTTTACTTGAGCGTTCTTGGAGATGCTTGTCCCTCAATCATTCGGTTATGTAAAGGCAGATATAGGGAACCTGCACGGACTATGAGATAGACATCATGGGGCATATTTATCATACGACGGTGCTCGTGCGCCAGCGTATGATAGCCCTGCCGCTGCATTTTCACAGCGGCATACATCAAGAGGCTTCCGACATATGAAAAGTCCATCTCCCATCCATCCGCAGCCTCTGGTCAGCCGGCCACGCCCCCCGTCACGCCCCTTCACGCCCAACTGGCATGAAGGTGCCGGAGAGGGCAAAATAGTCAAAAGTGCTAGCCATAAGCTAGCATTTGCGATTATTTCAGGACATGGCGCAGAGGTCCTGATAAATATGCCCCCATGTTTATACATATTAAAATGGACGTAAAGTAAATGAAAGTAAAGTAAATAAGGGTAAAAATTATAAAAGTAAATTATAGCTCTATAGTGAAGGTGGCAATATGTATCTGACAAGTTGTATATACTGTAGGTTAGATATATTCTTATCTTCTAGGAGATAAGTCACTGTCAGAAGTGTCTGTTCAGTTCTGCATGAACATGCACACGTAGCCTTAAGATTTAGCGTGGTAGACTGTCCCCACTCACATGCTCGCTACCTTAGGGGGTATTGGGCACGTTTATCTTATTCATTTCAAGCATCTTTTACACGGTTGAATGACAAATACAGGCGGTCCCCTACTTAAGGACACCCGACTTATGGACAACCCATAGTTACAGACAGACCCATTGACCACTGGTGAAGCTTTCTGAATGCTTTACTATAGTCCCGGATTGCAACAATCAGCAGTAAGGTGTCTGTAATGAAGCTTTATTGATAATCCTTGGTCCCATTACAGCAAAAAATGTTTAAACTTCAATTATCACTAGGGCCAAATTTTTTTTTGTCTGGATCTACAATTATAAAATATACAGTTTCGACTTACATACAAATGCAACTTAGAACAAACCTCCAGACCCTATCTTGTACTTAACCCGGGGACTGCCTGTATGTAAATCAGCCAAAGAGCGCTCTGGCATACGTTACCTGAGCACCTTCTGGCTCCGGCCGCTCATCAGTTATTCAAGCCCACATATTTAGTATTCACTGCTCTTCCCTCCCGTTAGCACAGTATAAAGATTATTATTATTTCTTACTCTCCATGAAGATAAGCTTCCACCTTGCAGAGTCTTATATTCAGAACCAGGCATGCACATGTATCGAGAATTTTTTAGACTTTGAAAGTTGCATGATAGTACCACACAACATCAACATCAACCATATAACGAGACTACCACAGACATACCAAATCCCAAGTAAAACTCATTTGTAAATGTCTCTCAATTAATTTTTATACACAGAGAAGACCATCCTTACAGGGATAATACTGGACAATACTGTTGTCCCATTGTTGACCTCAATTTAAAAAAGACTAAGAATTTTTACTTTCCAGAACAATACAGAACAATGGCACAAGGAGCCATAGAAAAAAAAAATCTAAATGCATCTTAAACTTCATTGAGGTGTTCAAGAGACATGTTGGTAACCATGAACCCTACGTAATATGCTTTCTAAAACAACTCGATTTTAGTATTCAGTGGAGTAGACCTGCTTAGCAGTCATGGGATTTCAGGAGCTTGACAAGTCAGAGTGCTTCTCTCTAAATAAATAGCACTTAAATAAATATATCTCCACTGAAAAATAATCCATCCATACCATAATGTCCCACGAAACCTGTCTGTACCGCAGAACAAAAGATCAGGATTTTGTTTCATGCGTCTTCTAAGGAAGAGGAAAAAAATCCAGAAGAAAAGAGGTTTGGTTTATCTTCAAAAATACTTCTCTTGAACTTCAGTTCATTGAAGAGTGAAATGGAGCAATAAATAAACTCTGTTAAAAGCAAATAATTTAATGGAAAATAATACCACATGAAAATTGTAACAAAGGCCTTGGCTGTATCGCTGCGTCTTGTAATTCTCAGACAGAAGAGTAATATCTAAACATGTTAATGTTTAAAGAGAGCTTGTTGAGGTTCCTGGGAAAAGAAACAAAAAAAAATCAGGAAATGTAAGGAAAATTTTTTTTTTTTTTATCTTCTTGAATCTGTGACATAAATCAGGGATAGACTATCTTTATAGTATATTTTATCTTAAAAAGTAGAATTTAGATGATTTTTATTAATTTAGATTAAATTATTTATAGCTAAATAACAACAAAATCAAAAGTGTAGCCTGCCTGCCCCTGTTGTATATAGCCTGTCAATCCCTGTAGTAGATAGCCACTAATCCCTGCCTCACCAGTATATAGCTTGCAGCCCCTGCCTCCCCAGTATATAGCCTGCAGCCCTGCCTCCCCCCAGTATATAGCCTGCAGCTCCTGCCTCCCCCCAGTATATAGCCTGCAGCTCCTGCCTCCCCCCCAGTATATAGCCTGAAGCCCTTCCCCCCAGTATATAGCCTGCAGCCACTGCCCCTAATATGATGCCTGTAGGAAAAAAACAAAAAGTGTATTAACCTTCCGACCCCCATGGTCCGTCCCAAGCACCATGACATCAGCCACTCGCTTACATTCTAGTGTGTGCCGATGCCGGTGCCGGGGGAGAGGGCGTCGGAAGGTGAGTACACTTTATATTTTTTTCCTGAGAGTTAGGGTTTTTCAGCACATTTTCTGTGTTGAAAAACTTGGCTTATACTTGAGTATATACGGTAGTTAATACATCTCTATAATGCTCTACATAGGATTAATGCTTTTGAGTGAGTTGCAAAGAGCTAGGGAACATAATTAGAGATGAGCGAACACTAAAATGCTCGGGTACTCGTTATTCGAGACGAACTTTTCCCGATGCTCGAGTGCTCGTCTCGAATAACGAACCCCATGAAGTCAATGAGCGATCGAGATTTTTTCAAGGGACCAGCAGGCTCTGCATCAGGAAGCGTGCCAAACACACTTGAACTAGAAAAGGATGGAAACACCACTGAAGGACAGAGACAACGCAGGTCAGCATCACGATGCCTCTGAGCTGCCAATCGCACCATTATGCCAAAATTATGGAACATCATGGCCATGGACATAGTGACAGATGAAAGCTAATAGCATCTAAAACCCAATACTTGGACCTGACACTATAGGGACGCATGCGAGCAGCGGCAGCAGGCTAGCAGAGTGGCATGGGCGACATACCCTAATTGGGACTCAGGCGGCTTCAAACCAATGGGTGTCAGAAGGAACCAAAGGAGGTGAGCAAAAACTCTCAATAATATCGTACATGATAAAAGTTTGCCAGTATATTTTGTGGATTACACAGCAGGGTGCGACAAAGTTAACATGGAAGCCATGAAAACCCCCAAAATTTCTGCCTGACACAGCTCGTTTGATAAGGGGACCATGTATGCTTACAGTTCATCTGCCAGTCGCTGCACTGGCTGCCAGTCTCCTTTCGAATACATTTTAAATATAATAACCCTCATCCATAAAGCTCGGTATAATGCTGCACCCCCCTACCTCTCCTCTCTTATCTCAGTCTCTCGCCCACCCGTGCTCTTAGATCCGCCAGTTGATCTTAGATTAACCTCTACCCTAGTGCGGGCCTCCCCTCGCGTCTCCAGACTTCTCTAAGGCACCAATTCTTCTATGGAATGCTCTGCCCCGACTATCAGACTAATACCTACCCTCCAAATTTTCAAACGTGCTCTTAAAACCCATTTCTTTAGGCCAGCCTATAAACACTCATTAACCTGCAGAAGTTTTAACTCTTCTACTAACCCGTCCGTGCCCGTCTCCCATCTGTTATCCAGCAACCAACAGGCCCAGACTTCTCTGCAGTCCCATTCACCCTGGACCTGGTATATAAGATTGACGGCTGAGTGGTTTCAAGCGACAGGCATTCCATTTATTATTTTTCTATTCCCTAAGAAGAATGGCTTGACCATTAAATATTCTTTTTAAACCCGTGTTTACCCCATCATTTCATAAACCGTAAGCTCTGGCGAGCAGGGACCTCACTCATGTTGTTCCATACAAATGTTGGCTCTGTTACATTACATTTGTATTGTTTCCTATGATTGTAAGCGGCTACGAAATTATGATGACGCTAATAAATAAGATTCTTGTATTATTATTATGGAGGCAGACTAGTAGTAGATTAAAGTGCCGCAACTATGTTAGTTGGATCTTGGATGGAGCTGGCGCTCTGCAGCCAGGCGAGCTTTCGCCAATCCAAGCCCCTGTCTCTAGGCTACTCCCCCAACAGCACTTCTAAGAACCTTTTGTATAATCAAGTGTAGTAGCGTTCTTATAAGTTTAGGATATGGCGGTGAGGAAATGTAACCAGATGCGCAAGAAGCGCTGAAAAATATCCCTAAATGTAAAGTTTGCAAGTATATTTTGTGGATTACACAGCAGGTTGGCGACAAAGTTAACAACTTTGATGTGGAATGCCCTGTAATAGCTCTGGGGCGTTGGGTTGCCTTTTATCGCCTAGGCCCAGCATTTTCAGCACCGCCTCTGTCGCTTATCCACTGTCACTGCTGCTGTGGCCTAGAGCTACCGACTGATGCGCCATGCCCACGGATGTAATTCGGAGAGGAGGAGGTGGAGGAGGGGTGGGAGGAGTATAGTAGCCTTTATAGCCTGCAACCGAGTAGCCCCTGCAATTCTCTGCGTCGGCAGTAAGACCAGCCCCAGGGTCAGACTCGGTCCCAGCCTGCCACCAAGTTAAGTGTATAGCGTTCTTATAAGTTTGGGATATGGCGGTGAGGTAATGTAAACAATGCGCAAGAAGCGCATGATGCGCATGAGCTGGCGCCCGCTGCCAGGCGAGCTTTCGCCACTCCAAGCCCCTGTCTCTAGGCCTAACTTCCCAAACAGCACTTCTAAGAACCTTTGTATAGATTCAGTGTAGTAGCGTTCTTATAGTTTGGATATGCCGGTGTGAGGGGAATGAAACAGACATGTCGCAAGAAGCGCTGAAATAATACCTAATGGTAAAAGTTGCCATTATTTTGTGATAACACCAGGTGGCGACAAAGTTAACACTTTGATGTGGAATCCATGAAAACAACCAATCTTTCTGCCTGACACCCTCGTTGTGATAAAGGGACGATGTATGGGGCCTATATGGACGACTTTTGAGGTAGCAATGGGAGACACGTTGAGGCTGTGCTATGGAGACAACTTTAATTTGGATTCGTGCCTGTATTGGCAGTCCCAAACATTTTTTTCAAGCACCAGACGGGAGCCGTTAGGTGGCCCTCCATAAAATGGAATAGAATTGAGTGCCTGTATGTGGCAGTCCCAAAAATGTTTCAAACCAAGGAGCCAGGTAGTGTGGCCCTGCAGTAAATGGAATAGAATGTGAGTGGCCTGTATGTGGCAGTCCCAAAATTTTTCAACCAAGGAGCAGGTAGGTGGCCCTCCATAAAATGGAATAGTGAAGTGCCTGTCATGTGTGGCAGTCCCCAAACTTTTTTTCAAACCAGAGGAGTCAGTAGGTGGCCCTGCCAGTAAAATGGAATGATTGAGTCCTGTATGTGGCAGTCCCAAAAATGGTTTTCAAACCAAGGAGATTCGGTAGTTGGCCTGCAGTAAAAATGGAATAGATGAGTGCCTGTATTTGGCAGTCCCAAACTTTTCAAACGCAGGACAGGTAGGTTGCCCTCCATAAAATGAATAGATGAGTGCCTGTCATGTGGCAGTCCCAAAAATGTTTCAAACCAGAGAGCAGGTAGGGTGGCCCGCAGTAAAATGGAATAGATTGGTGCCTGTTGTGGCAGTCCCACATTTTCAAACCAGAGGAGTCAGGGTAGTGGCCCTCCAGTAAAATGGATAGATTGAGTGCCTGTATGTTGGCAGTCCCAACATTTTCAAACTCCAGAGGAGCAGTAGGTGGCCCTCCGTAAAATGGAATAGAATTGATGGCCGTATTGGCGTCCCAAAAATTTTTTAAAACAGAGGACCCGGTAGTGTTCCCTCCAGAAAATGGAATAGATTGAGTGCCTGTATGTGGCACTCACAAAAATTGTTTCAACAAGACCGGGTAGGTGGCCCTCCAGAAAATTAATAATGCTAAGTACTAATAGCAAGAGCCATGTGGCCCCTGTCAAAAAATAGCCATTTTCCTCTGCTTTGACTGTACAAAGAGGAAGAGGAGGAGGAAATGATGCAGGATGGAGGAGTGGATCAATTATTCAGGTTAGCTTCCTTCACCTGGGGAGATTGGAAATTCTGAAAATACCAGCCTTATATTCATTTTAATAGCGTCACCTGTCAGCGCTGCATCGACGGCGTTACTGCTTATCGGTGATGATGCCACCACTGCACTGAAAACCACCGCTCGTGACAAGACGCTAGCGCAGGGCAGGCAAGAACCTCCAAGGCGTACCTGCGCCAGTTCGTGCCACATGTCCCCTTTGAAACCCATAGTTTGTAGGGAGCTTGGTGATTTAGGACGCATGGTATGCAGTCTACACTCTCCCTCACCACTTCTTTCTGTAAAGATCACCTACTCTGCCGAGACTGGACGTGAGTGGCGGGATGTGTTGGGTGGGGGGGGTTGTGGGGTTGGGGGGCGGTGGTGTGGGTTTTTTTTGTTTTTTTTTTTTTTTGTTGTTTTTTTTTTGTGTTTTTTTTTGTTTTTTTTTCTGGTGGGGTTGTGGGTTGGTGGGTTGTGTGGTGGGGGGGGTTTGGTGTTTGTTGTTGGTTGTAGGTTTTTTGTGTGTTTGTTTTTTTTTTTGTGTCTTGTTATTTTATTTTCTTTTTTTTGGTTGTTTTTTGTTTGTTCTTGTTTTTTTTTTCTTCGTGTGTGTTTGTTTTTTTTTGTTTTGTGTTATGTTCTTCTTTTGTTTTCTTTTTTTTCTTTTGTTTTACTTTTTTGGTTATTTCTCTTTGCTTTGTTTTTGTCTTTTCTTTTCTTTTTTTTTTTTTTTTTTTTTTTCTTTGTTCGTTTTTTTTCTTTGTGTTTGGTTTTTTCTTTTGGGTTTTTTTTTTTTTTTTTGTCCCCCCCCACCCCCCCCCCACCCCCCCCCCCCCCCCCCCCCCCCCCCCCCCATCCGCCCCACCCCCCCGCCCACGACCCGCCCCCCCCCCCCCCCCCCCCCCCCCCCCCCCCTCCCCCCCCCACCCCCTCCCCCCCCCCCCCCCACCCCCCCCCCCGCCCCCCCCCCCCGCCCCCCACCCCACCCCCCCCCCCCCCCCCCGCCCCCCCCCCCTCCCCCCGCCTCCCCCCCCCCCCCCCCCCCCCCGCCCCCCGACCCCCCCCCCCCCCCCCCCCCCTGTTTTTTTTTTTTTTTTTTGCTATTTTTTTTTGTTTTTTTTTTTCTTTTTTCGTGATTGTCTTTTTTTTTTTTTTTGGTTATGGCTGTTTTGTTTTTTGTTTTTTTTGTGTTTTTTATCTTAGTTTTTGTTTTCACTTTTTGTCTTTTTGCGTTTCGGCTTTTGTTGTTGTTTTTTTGGTCTTTCTTTGTGTTTTTTTTGTTGCTGGGTTTGGTGTCTGTTTTTCTTTTTTGTTGTTTTGTTGGTTTTTTTTTTTCTCTTTTTTGTTTTTTTTTTTTTTTTCTACTTTTTTTACTATGTTTTACTTTTTTTTTGTTAGGGTTTTTTTTTTTTTGTTCTTTGTTTTTTTGCTTAATTTTTGCGTCATTCCTTTGTTTTTTCTCTATGTTTTTTTCCTTTTACCCCCCCCCCCCCCCCCCCCCCCCCCCCCCCCACCCCACCCACCCCCCCCCCCCCCCCCCCCACCCCCCTCCCCCCCCCCCCCCCCCACCCCCGCCCCCCCCCCCCCCCTCCCCCCCCACCCCCCCCCCCCCCCGCCGCCCCCCCCCACGCCCCCTCCGCCACCCCCCCCCCCCCCCCCCCCGCCCGCCCCCTCCCCCCTAACCACGCCACACCCCCCCCCCCCTCCCCGCCCCTCCCCCCACCCCGCCGCCACCCGCCCCCCCCCCCCCCCCCCCACCCCCCCCCCCCCAGCCCCCCCCCCCCCACACCCCCCCCCACCCCCCCCCCCGCCCCCCCCCCCCCCCCCCACCCCCCATCCCCCCCCCCCCCGCGCCCCCCCCCCCCTCCCTCCCCCCCCGCCCCCCCCCCACCACAAGTCCCGCCGCCCCCCCGCCCACCGCCCCCCGCCCCCCCCCCACCCCCCCCCCACCCCCCCCACTCCCCCCCCCCCGCCCCCTCCCCCCCCCACCCCCCCCCCCCCCCCCCCCCCGCCCCCGGCGCCCCCCCCCCCCCCCCCCCTCCCCCCGCCCGCCGCCCGTCCACCCCAAACTCCCACTCCCCCCCTCCCCGCCCACCCCCCCCCCCGCCCCGCGCCCCCTCCCCCCCCCATATGTTTTTTTTTCTTTGGGATGTTTCGGTGTGTTGTGGCGGAGTTATTTGTTTGTGGGCGGTTTTTTTTTTATTCTTTTTATTTAGTTTTTATATTGGTGATTTGTGTTGGGTTTTTATATTTTGTCTTCGTATTGATTTAAATTTGTGGTTTGTCCCGGCCCACCTCCCCCCCCCCCCTCCCCCCTCAACCTACCCCCCCCCCACCCCCGCCCCCCCTACCCATCCCCAACCCACTCCCCCCCTCCCCCCCCCGCCCCCCAGCCCCCCTTTTTTATTGAGTGAGGAAGGGGGGGGGGTGTTTTGTATTGGGGGTTAGTACGTTTTTGGTATAGAGGTGTTGCCCTTGAGCCGCTTAGGATGGTTATGATATCTGGGTATTTTTCGCGTTTTGGTTTAGAGTAGAGACGGATGTATGGGAGTTTTTTGTATTAGTGTTATGTAGGGAATGGTGGGTGATAGGTGTTTGTTTGTATCTTGTTTTGAGTATTTGTTCTGTTTTAGTGGGTTTGTTAGCTTTGTTGTGTTTTTTTTTTAGTGGTTAGGTTTTTTATTGATTTAGAAGGAGGTTTGTGGGTTTAGTGGGATGGTTGAGCAGTGTTGTTCTGGGAAGCAAGGGTTGTGTGTTACTGTATATAATTGTGTGTGTTAATGGGGTTAATTTTTTTGTTTATAAAGCAGAGGATATTCTGTTTTGGTGTGTCAGGGTGGGTGGTTTGTGGTTAGTCTGTGGGGGTGATTTTTTTGGGAATGCGTTGAGGTGGTGTCGAGTGTTGGCTGTTTGGAGAAATTAGGTATGGTGTGCTGTTTTGGTTTTTTACTGTTTTTTCTTCCCTCTTTCACCCCTCCTTTTCCGATCTTTCCACCCTTGCCAGTCTGGACAAGCTGCCTGCCGGCCTAATCTCCCCGCTACCTTGTCCCGCAGAACTAACGCAACTCTGCCGCTAGCGCGTGTCAGTAAGGGAAATACTGTTTCATGTCTTGGGCACCAGGGCCTGCTGGTATTCATGCATTTCACTCCTTCCTCTGCAGGGATGAGAGTGGAAAGATTTTGCTTGTACCGTGGGTCCAGGAGAGTGAACACACCAGTAATCGGGCGCGAATAAATTCTTTGAACGCGAGGGTACACGGTTAGGCAAGCCTAGCATGAAATTTCGCCATATGCGCCAGAGCTACCAACGCGTCAGAATTTCCACTCCCTCCCTCCCTGGCCTGACTGTCCATTTCCTCCTCTCCAACTCCTCCAACTCTCTGCTTCTTGCCCTACACGCTGAACAGTGAGTACTCAACAATGGTCCCCTCTTGTGTGTCCTCGCCAACATTCTCCTCCTCTTCCTCCTCATCCTCCTCCACCTCCACCTCCTCCGATAATAGCGCTGAGAAACAGACCTGAGGGTTTTTTGGGCTATCAACAAGGGAATATTCTTCCCTCTGTCTCTTGTGACAGCGCAAAACTTCGACTTCATGCTGACCACAGAGGTTTGTTTTCAACAGGCCAAGCAGCGATGGTGAGGCTGATGATGGCGGCATCGCCACTGACCATCTGTGTTGACTCCTCAAAGTTACTCAGCACCTGACAGATATCAGACATCCACGTCCACTCCTCATTGTAGACTTGAGGAACTGACTGACCTAACACCAGTTTCTGGTGGAAGTTGACATCTGGCAGTCACAATCGCTCTGCGCTGCTGGTAAACTCTGGATAACATGGTCAGTGTGAATTCCACCTCGGGGCACGTCGCACAACAGTCGGTGAGCGGCAGTTGGAGGCGGCGCTGCGCTGCCTGGAAGTGGTAGCATCTGGGCTGGACTTCCTGAAATGCGCACAATGCGCGCACCTTCGTGAGCAATCAACAGATTGGGGTTGTCTTGAGGAAACGCTGAACTATCAGATTTAACACATGGGCCAGGCATGGCACATGTTTCAGTCTGGCGAGTTGCAGAGCCGCCACCAGGTTACGGCCGTTGTTCACACACACCCTTCGATTCCCGCTTGAGGTTCAGCGGTGCCAGCCACAGATCAGTCTGCGCCGTGTGCCCTGTAATAGCTCTGGGGCGGTGTGCCTTTTGTCGCCTAGGCTCAGCAGTTTGAGCACCGCCTGCTGTCGCTTAGCGACGGCACTGCTGCTGTGCCTAGAGCTACCGACTGATGGCGCGCGTGCCCACGATGGTTAGTTGGAGGAGAGGTGGAGGAGGGGGTGGAGGAGGAGGAGGCATAGTAGGCCTGAACACCTGGACCGAGGTAGGCCCCGCAATCCTCGCGTCGGCATATATGACAGCCCCAGGGTCAACTCGGTCCCAGCCTCCCACCAAGTTAACCCCAATGTGCCGTCAGCGATATATAGTGGCCCTGCCCGTCAGCACTCGTCCACGTGTCCGTGGTCAGGGGACCTTGTCAGAAACGGCGTTGGTTCAGGGCACGGATGAGTGTTGTCTGACACGTGCTGGTGCAGGGCAGGGGCGGCACATCGGGAAAAGTAGTGGCGGCGGGGACCGAGATACCGGGGCGGCCGCCCCATGAGGTTGCGAAAGGCCTCGGTCTCCTACTAGCCTATAGGGGAGCATCTCCAGGCTAAAGCAATCTGGAGATGTGCACATTAAGGGGCTTGGGCGTTGCGGGTGGGTGCACTATATTTGCGTTTCCCGCTCCAGCGTCTGGGTATGGAGAGCTGAACACTGGTGGATCTGTGGAGGATCGTGGAGGCGACGATGGGGTTTTGGTGGCAGGTTCCTGGGCAGGGGGCTGACTATCAGCTGACACAGGGAAGGAGCAGTGGTGTGCACGGCGGAGTGAACGTGGCTTGTTGCCACTGAGTGGGTGGGTGTTTATGCATTCATATGCCTCGCTATCTGGTGGTAGTTAAGCTAGTAGTGGTGGAACCCCTGCTGAGCCTGGTTTGGCAAATGTTGCACACACAGTCCGTCGGTCATCCGGGTTTCCTTAAAGAACCTCCAGACTTCTGAAGATCTAGCCCTCGCCGCAGAGCCCTCGCCACGGGAGCTTCACTAGTTGACCATTTGGCGCTGATGCACCAGCTCTGGCCCTGCCTCTCCGTCTGGCCCCACCACTGCCTCTCCAACCTGTTCTGGTCATGGACTCTCCTCCGTCTCAGAGCACTGTGTTCACACCGCCTCTCAACCCAGCTTGGGTCTGTCACCTCATCATCCTCCGATCCCTCAGTCTGCTCTCTCCCCCCTCGGACTTCCTGCCGACAACAACTTCCCCACTGTCTGACAACCGTGTCTCCCTCATCGCGGACACCTCTTTACACACTTCCCTACGTCAGAAGGTCACATCACCACCAGATGTGTGACTGGTGGAAAAAACCTGGGCATCGAAAATTGCTCAGCACACCGGACAAGGGGTTTGGTGACTGGTGGAAGGGTCCAGAAAACAGTTCCTCAGAGTTGCCGGTTCAAATGCCAATTTTCTGGGAGGGGGCAGACTGGGGGGGAGGAGGCTGAGTGCAGGAGCTGGAGGAGTGCGATTTCGTGACATGGGTGGACTGCGTGGAAGAACTGACTGGTGGTGGACAAATTGCTCCGAAGCATTGTCAGCCAATCCACGACATCACCTGTTCGCACTGTTCTGGACCTCAACAGTGCTCTACCACGAGTCCCAGTAAAACTTCAGACATGAACCTAGGAGTGTAGCTTCCTGCGGCGTTCCCCTGCTCCTCATCAGCAGGTGGTGTCTCACCCCGCCCAGGACCACGGCCTCTGACCCCTGCAGTTGGAGCCCCACGTCCCGCCCACTCCTCTACCCCTAGCCCTGGGTTTAAACATTTGTAAATGAGAGTTATAACTTTATTTTTTTTTTAACTTTTTTTTGTTTTTTTTGTGTTTTTTGTTTTTTTTGTGTTTTTTGTTTTTTTTTAGTTTTTAAACCCAACAATGCTATCCTATTGCTATGGCTATTTTCTAGCCATAGCAAAGCACACTACTTGCCAGTGAGATGACACTGAGTTAGTGCCTAATGGAAATCCAACCCCTACTAATTTTCCCACTTCGGTCTTTGCTATGGATATGTGGCGTCACTAAGCGCAGAACACAGCGGTCGCAAGCCCACTACAAATTGCTCAGAATTGGCTATGTACATGCACTGGCAGAAAGTACAGCCACCAGCAGATCACCAGAAATCAAATATATAGAACGCTACTGTAGGCGTATAAGCTGTTTGTATTCCTCCCTATGCTATTTTCTAGCCAAGTATCAAAGCACACTACTATGCCGAATGAGATGACACTGAGTTAGTGCCTAATTGAATCCAACCCCTACTAAATTTTCCCACTTCGGTCTTTGCTATGGAATTGTGCGTCACTAAGCGCAGAACACAGCGGTCGCAAGTCTCAACACAAATTGCTCAGAATGGCTAGTACATGCACTGCAGAAAGTACAGCCACCAGCAGATCAACCAGAATCAAATATATAGAACGCTACTGTAGGCGTAAGTAAGCTGTTTGTATTCTCCTATGGCTATTTCTAGCCAAGTTCAAAGCACACTACTATGCCAGATGAGATGACACTGAGTTATTGCCTATTGAAATCCAACCCCCCTACTAAATTTTCCCATTTCGGTCTTTGCTATGGATATGTGTGGCCACTAAGAGCTAAACACAACGGTAGCAAGTCCCCCTGCTAATTCTCACCAAAATGGTACTAGAGTGCAAATTAAAATAAAAAAATAGAACGTTATTGTAGCCCTAAGAAGGGCTGTTGGGTTCTTTGAGAATCACTCCTGCCTAACAGTAAGCTAATAGAACACCCTAACGCTTTCCCTGACCAGCAGCAGCTCTCTCCCTAGCGCATCCAGACACCAGAATGATCCGAGCAGCGCAGGCAGCGGCTAGTCATCCCAGGGTCACCTGATCTGGCCAGCCAACCACTGCTACGACGTGTAAGGGTAACCACGTCATGCTGGGTGGAGTGCAAGTCTCCTGGCTTGTGATTGGCTCTGTTTCTGGCCGCCAAAAAGCAAAACGTCGGGAGCTGCCATTTCGGAGCGGGCGAAGTATTCGTCCGAGCAACGAGCAGTTTCGAGTACCCTAATGCTCGACCGAGCATCAAGCTCGGACGAGCATGTTCGCTCATCTCTAAACATAATCTATAATTTTCTCCTAGTGCTGCCTGTGAAAGACAACTTAGCTGGGAGTTGCCCCCAACCTACTCAGGAACAGTTGAAAATCCAAGGGGAAAACTGCCAAAAATATAGTTAAAGGGAACCTGTAAGGGCTTTTGGGACAAACCTCATTGCAGACCTACGGCACATGTGCCGTAAAGTTGACTTCATTAAATGGCTGTGAAGATGCCGAGATCTCTGGATCGAGGTGTTTATTTAGAAAATCTTAGAGGATATTCTGTTGTAAAAGTCTTGTAATCCTTATTTTATGAAATATAACTTCATGATTTCACTTTTCATTGGCAAGTGTTAAAGGGCTGCTTAGTAACAAACATAATGACTCCTGTAAGGTACAGCACTTTTTTGAGCAGATATAAGCTTAGCAACATTGGTCTTAAGGCAGAAAAAGACACAGGTCCATGAAGTTCAACTAATGCTGTATCGATCCTGAAGAAGAAGAAAAAACTCTGGGAGATGATCCCAATTGCCTCATTAAAGATGAACTAAAAAGGGTTTCCCAAAGACAAATATTGTCAAACAATTACATAATATGATAGTTATTTACAATAGTTATGCAGGCATGCAGTCTAATTAATAATATCCAGATCTTCTGAAGATGGCACAAAGTTGCATTTTTTAGTAAATGTTGCTCGTAATAAGAAAAGGTACAAAGGAATAGGCCCATCCTAAACGTTTTCCAAAAAAGACTTTTTTTCTATAAAGTGAAAGTGCTACAACAATGTAGCACCAGAATAGACCAAACCATTGCTTGCTCCTCCCATCTTCATGCCTCATCAAAGGGTATAATGTGATGAACCAAGCAGCCTGGCTTAGGTTGTCACAACTAATTATAGTGTCCAAGCCAAAGACTACAAACCTGAGCAATGTTCCCTTAAGGTCTGGCCTCTCTGTAGCTGTGTTCATCTCAAGAACCCTGAGGCCTTTTATGACCCCCTAAGGAGCTTCTGGGCCCCGGCACTCTCCTTGTGGGGATACTTCTGAAGAGACTTGTCTGTGCAATCCTCCACGGCTGCTATCTACTTGTGACAACCTTGTGCTCCCTCACTTATTAACTCTATAAGGACAGATGGGGCCTCCAATGTTTGCACATCAATAACCTTTGCAATGCCTCAACCACTGGTGCACACCATCCATGTGCTCAGCTAGTAAAGGGAATGATATGCATATGACTCCAAGCACTTCAGTTCTGAGAATAGGGAGTTCAAGAACTTTGTTATTTGGACAACAAGGACACAGTAAATAACTTAATTTCATTAAAAACAAAAGCAACGTGAACTCTGGAAGATGGGTCAAAAATCATTATCTTTATTCTTACAATATATTGCAGCTACAGGCAAAAGTTTCCTGGCAAAAGCTAAGCTTGCCATCTAATCTCCTAGCTCGAGGCAAGGAGGGATAAAGACATCGAATAAGGTTATATAAAGACAACAGTGGAACAGGATACCTCCTCCGATAACACAGTCCAATTAAATTAAAGTGTTGTCCAGTGTTCACTGAATAAATTCGGACCCGAAACAAAGTTTGAGAGAAAATTCAGCAAAGTGACTCTTGAATGATTTGCCCATCTCTGTTGGGAACTCCAAGGACTTTTGTTCTATACAAACAGCACACGATCCCCTACTTAAGGACACCTGACTTACAGACGACCCCTCTGCCCACTGTGACCTCTGGTAAAGCTCTCTGGATGCTTCACTATAGACTAAAATAATCAGCAGTCTGCAATGAAAACCCATCCTAATGAAGCTTTATTGATAATTCTTGGTCCAATTACAGCAAAATATTTTGAAACTCCAATTATCACTAGGGCAAAAATTGTTTTTATTTGGATCTACAATTATAAAATACAATTCATACATACAAATTCAACTAAAGAACAAACCTATGGAACCTATCCTGTACGTAACCCGGGAACTGCCTGTACATATCACATAAAACTGATTAATGCAAAAAAATGGTTAATGCAGAAAAATGTCACTTATTTCTCATACTTAGGCCGGGCCCAGAACATAAGAATATAATAATAAATATCGTGGCTTCTAGTTCAATGAAATAAAAACAATATAAATACTTTAACAGTGGAAAATTCTTATAAAACTTACATTTACTGCCAAGTCTGGAATAATCCTAGAATAATGAAATAATTGTCACATCGATATGATTTTTTTTTTTAACTAATGGAACCAATTGTAAGTAAAACAGTCTGTGTTTTCGGAGTAATTTATAAGTGTTTTTATCTCGTTCCATAATCTCCTATTATTATTGTAGGCGCTGAAATATTTTGACCAAGTACAAGAACATATTGTAGCCCCCGCTAAATCCTTGCTGACATAACGTCGTTACATTAAACACATTTGGTCTATAACGCTAAAACGTATCTTCTGGATTTTAGGAAATATTTTCACAAGGTTTGCAGATAAGATAAATATTCCCAGGCCTTTGGTTGGAGATATCATTTTTCAGGCTGCCCTCAGTAATCCATTATATAGGAAGCAGTGTCCCCATAGGTGAAAAGAAATCACCACAGCTGTTTCCCGGCTTATGATGTCATAACCGGCAGCCCTGAGGGCCTTTATTACATGTTCGTTTATACAGTATTTCATATCAACTGTAACTATGTATCGACAGATTGACAAATAGTCTATGATTTTCACATTTTTACCGAATTATACATTTAATATAAAGGAATAATTAGGCTGCATACATATCACAGTGTTTGCCGTATGTTGTAAGGACACGTCGGAAGAATCCCCAAACTCTCCATGCAACGTTGGGCACAGATATATTCCATGGTATGCCTACACTGTGACATACCTGTACCTTCTGTTTAGAGATGATTGGATCCAATGGTCGGGTTTTGCCGTCTGACCCGGATATTTTGCCAGATGGGAGGCCGGTTCCAGAAAACTAACGTACCTAGCGACTAGCAATGGTTATGACTGGCCAGAATGTGTCCCTTTGGCCAATCATATCCCTGGCTAGTGGGTCAGACAGCCAAACCAGACCATCGGGTCCGCTCATCTCTACTCATATCTATGGGTGTGCCTGGCATATCCGCCGAGAGCACTCCCTCATTCAAAAAAATCACGTGTGAACCTAGCCTTAAACATATCTTAACTGGTCTCCTGCTTTCTGTAGTGGAGTATTGAGCTCATGCCCCTGCTTCACTACAGTACTCACCGCTATCTGTGTCCAGAAACAGATAGATGTGAGAGCCTGGATAGGGGGCAAAGAGGCGCAGCCCAGGCCCAGGATCTTTTGAACTAGTGATGCCTCTGCTGGCAACCATAGGAGGCAGCAAATGTTTGCAACTGTTTTTGGAATGTAGGCCAGCCAGGCACCTCCACTGTAGCAGTGAGATCCATCACCAATCCAACCCCTTTATTAATTTTCCAATATTACAAAAACGGGGCTGATGTTTGCAGTATTTTGATTTTTCTAATTTAGTTTTCAGCAGCAAATTTTACACTCAATAGGATTGTGTAATTCAGCTCTATATATAGCTCTGGATATAACCACATCTTCATAGCTCTATAATGGTTCATAATTTTCAGGCAGTCAGTTCATCAGTCTCTCATCTTAAGCTTGGGATTTGGCTTTCCAGACAATTTACCAGTGGTTCAACGCCGAGATTGCGTTGAAAGAATTGTTAGGATTCTTGAGGTTATTTCCAAAAGTTTCGGTCACATGGTGGAATAAAATGAGTCACACTTCATGTCTCCATGAATACTCACTGCAAACAAGCCTGATCATACTATCTTGCATCTCTCTCCCACTTGCCAAAATACATTAAAAAAAAGTTCAAAGGTGACAGACGAATACTATGTTTGGCTGAGAACTATTCCTTCTGACTCCATACTCATGATCCAACATGCCTAATCCTTTCTACCCCTAACATTGCAGAAAAATTTGGACATCCTTATGCACATAAACTATTCAGTTGGTCTTCCTAAAAGTGAATCCATCATCAGTTTTGACCATGATAAACTTCAGACAGTGCTAGGTATAGGCTATATAGATCTGTGTAACCATACTTTTATGTGTGTAGTAAGTGGTAGCAGGACAGTGAAAAATGAACTTTTAATCCAGATTTGCAGCTCCTGCAAGTGCTCTGGGTGGATCATTCAGTCTGAAGAGCTTTCTGGTGTTTGCAATGAACTGTTGCACATCTCCGTGGCTCTCATATCAGTCTATAGGCGGTGGCAGGAGACACCAAGGAGTGCATAATTTAGTTTGCGGCAGTGCCTAGAGGTGCTTTGCAGAGCACCTCAAGTTGGTTTGCATGTTTCTAAAACTATAATTTCAACGAATATCGGCCATTCTAGAATATAATGAAAAAAGCATGTTGGAAACGGGCCCGTGAAAAGGTAGATGAGTGATACACATCTACCATCAGGTATTTAAGACTATTTGCAAAGTTGCTTCTTATTTATGTTAGGTGTCTCAGAGCAAAAAAAAAATATTACAGAGGTGGTGATTTTATACCTCAACCAGTTGGCACTCTGTGTCCGATACATCGGATACAGAGCTGATGGCGGCTCGGCTCGAGATCGGAGCTGGGCCAGCTACGGTATACATGGGGTGTCAGCTGTAACTAGCAGCTGGCACCCCAGTGTAACCCCCACGGTGAGAGTGAGCTCCGATCACGGGTGTTTAATGCAGCTGTCAGTGCGACAGCAGCATTTAAACTCCCTGCTGGGGGTCTGTCCCCCCTGTGCCGTTTTCGGGGTGCGCCGATCACTGTAATAGCAGCCTTAAGGTCCTATCAGGAACCCAGGGCTGTCCGCAGGCAGTGCCTGTAAGATCCTGTCTGTGATATGATCTTAAAGGCACTGTGTCGGCCTATGCATATTAGCTGACTCAGCTAATACCCCACAATACATCAGTAGGCCTGGGGTTATATTCAAAATATATTCAAAATGAATTAATGAACAAGCACATTTTATGACAATAACAGTCAATTTCCTTTTATACCCATTACATGCAACTTACTTTTGTGTAGAAATGAAATTTGTCAATTATGAATAGTTCCCTGTTAATATGATAAGAAAGTAACACTACAACCACAACATAAAATCATATCCAGGATCCAGATATAACTATCTTATGCATATTTGAGAAGATGCTGTACACAGGGCTCTTTCATGTACTTTGATCTATCTTCTAGTGGGTGGCTATGTCAAAAACAGTTCATGCAGAAAATGTGCATCACTTCAAGCATGAAAGACAAGTTAACTAAGTGGAATTTGTTCAACACTAGCTTCATTATAAACCAGCAACATTTGGACAAAAACAGGATTCCTAAGGAATAGAGCAATGTGTGTACAGGGCAGTATGACCTTTATATAAGGCAAGTAAACAAGGCTCCAGAGTATTTGTGGTGAACCCCAATTGTTACTATTTTACCAGCCATATTGAAATGTTATTTCCATTCCTGACACAAGGATTTGTGCCGTAGTTTTGTCTTAGGCTTTGTTGACAACAGCATTATTGCATCTGTTTATAAAGTAGCTGTCACAGTAGAGAAAGGGATGAAGGCCCTAAACTCACCCACAACTGATGCCAACTACGTAACAAGGCATGTATATCTTATAGGACAGGGACATTCCCTATTCTGACTTTAGGGAACAGACATAAGATCAGGTGACTTCAGAACAGGGTTCAGGACAGGTACAGGGTTCCAGAAACAGGCAGAAGCACAGTACAGGTTCTGGTTACACAGGGTACTGGCTCAGGCAGGGTCTACACAGGGTGCAGCCTCTGGCTGTCGGAACACAAGATGAAGGCCGTACACAGGGCGTACACAGGGTACGGCTCGAGCTTTAGTACACATGGTGCACAAAAATAGACAGGAGTGCCACAAGTCACAAAAAGAGAAGCTGAGTGAGCTGAGAATATACAAAATATCCAGCAACTGAATGCTGCCCCCAGCAACTGATTGGCTAGGCCTTGCTTTACTCAGCCCCTAGCTTAGAAACACACAGAACCTAGAGAATCATATTTCCCAGCTGTCCTGAGAACAGACACCCAACTCAAGGCAAGGCATCTAACAAAAAACACTTGGCAAAGTAGCCCTATAGATCAGCAAGCTTAGAAATAACCAGCCAGAATCCAAAAAAAGTAGCTTTACTAGATTACTAGCTTACTAGCTTACGGTAAATATTCCAACATTTCCTAAAAAACATATTCATTTTATATTCTGCTAGGGCAGTGATGGCGAACCTTTTACAGACAGAGTGCTAAAATTACATCCAAAATCCACTTATTTACAGTGAAGTGCCAGCATAGAATTCTATACAGTAACTTATTGCTTCCTGTTCTTCCACATCTTTCAATTGTATTGGCAGTCTGAGGCCAACAATATAGTTGACAGAAGGAAGGCAAATTCAAACTATCATTGTAGCTTCTCTGTACAGGAAGAAATGGTGGGTCCAGCAAGATGACCTCCAAAGATAATGCAGTTCTGTTAACATCTTTTTACTTTCCCCGCAGTTCCAAACAGCCAATAAAGTGTCACTTTAAAATAGTGCCGAGAGCAGCATCTCTTAAATTGAAGATTCAGTGTTTGGTGAACTCTGCCTTTGGACAATGGTCTGAGTGCCCACAGAAAGGGCTCAGAGTGCCACCTCTGGCACCCGTGCCATAGGTTCGCCACCACTGTCCTAGGGTATCAGTACTCTATATAAAAGGAATGGTGGTACAAACTATGCCATCAAAAGTAGCAGAGCCTTAGACAGAAACTTTCTTCTAATTATTTCTGTCCATTATTCACAATTAGAAGATTTTACTTGTCATCTCTCTAATTGTCCAGAGCTTAATCTTTTTTGGGGGTTTCAACATAAAATCTAATTAACTGGCAACTTGAATCAATAAAAAATACAATAATTAAAGCATAACACATGGTGGCCTTTCTTTCAGTTTCAGACTCCTCAATATTTCAGTAAAATTTCCCCCAGTTTTTTAGTCTACTATTTGTACGCTGTGTTTTGGCTATTTGAGACACACTCACCGACTCTCAACTGGTTAGGCTGGGTTCACATCTTGTTTTTTTGCATCCGTTAGACGTATGGTGCAACATATACATCTAAAAATTGATAAAAATGGATGCATTTTTCTTAATATGACTAAGATTTTTGACGTTGTATCTGTCGCATCCGTTGGCATCTGTTTTTACAATTAAAAACGTATACTTTTTTTAAGAAGAGAATTTTAAGATCCATATGTAGGCATAAAAGCGGATGTGATGGTTTCATGCATACGCTGTAACACTTGCATACATCGTCCATATACACCAATGTTAAAAAAATCTATGTTTTGCATACGTTTTTCAAAACACGTGAAACACGCAGCAGCCCATGTTTTTCTCCACCAAAAAAAGGATATAGACGCACAGGACAACAAGCGTACACTGTGCATTCGTCGTGTCCATAGACATGAATAGACATGAATAGATACGCCATAGTGCACATTTTGATGCATTTTTTTCAGTGAAAATCGTACCTTAGTCCAAGCGAAAGGGAGAGTGTTTCATCTGCGCCCAATCTTGAGCAATGACAAGTGTCCTAAACTAACCCAAATTCAATGTAAATTTATTCAGACACTGGGGCACATTTACTTACCCATCCTGCGCGCTATCCCTGATCCAGACTGTCCGACGATCCAGCATTGTGGTGCGATTCACGTAGCATGTGCGCCCGATTTCCTGCATCTGTTGCTTCCCCGCTCAGGTCCGCCGGAGTTCGCCTTCTTCTTCCCGGTGTATGTGGGTGCATGTCTTGCGACACAATTTAATTGTTAAATCCTGCACTTAGTCCAAATCAGTCGGATCATCCCGACGGCCCGCCCCCCGATTTGTGTCGCATGAAAGCCGGCACGGTTGCGGCAAAATCTGATTGCGTGTGACAAAAAACCCTGTTAAATGCTTAAATGGATTGGGCTGTTGTGAATGACTCACATGTGTATTATTGAGGAACATCTCACTTTGCACTATCCCCCTCCCCTATGACATATTTTTAAAGCAATTAGCAATATTTCTTCCGTCTACTGTCCTGGTGCATGATTGGTGGTGGTGTGGGAATTACTGAAATCATGGAATCTGACCAGATGTGTGAGGAATTCCCCATATCTCCCGAGACCCTAAATTGCCGAGAGTGCTTGATCTGTGTTAGCTTGAGTAGGACAATATGGAACCCAGTCATGCCATTTTATGAGTATCTCAGGGGAAGCCATCTTTAATGAGCCATCTACTAGACTGATATATGTAGTAGCTGTATAATTGTATGTAACTGCACAGTTTAGATGAATGGACTAAGAATTTTGTATGTAGACTAGGGCTTACAAATACAAAGTATATTTAGTTGCTCTGAGGAAGATAATCAATCTTCATTACTGTCCCTACATTTTCATTTATTTGAACTGAGATTGCTTTCTCCCTAAGGCCAGCACTGGTAGCTTAAATAAAGTACTTTGCTCTTGATCTACTGGTCTTAGACATTTTTTTGTAGAAATCAATGATATCAGCTTCTTTAAGTGATACTTTATGGTTGGCTTAAACTAGTGAACAGAGGAAGGTCCTGCATTCAGCAATCTTATGTATAAGGCTGCATGGACATGACTATATGGGGGGCATTACTAGGGTGGTAAAAGATCTGGGGCAGCGGCCCCAGTGCATTTGTATCGCACTTTCAGTAATGCCCACTCCTGTACCAGCTCACATTTGGTTGTGCCAATGACAATGTTACTGAGGGTATATACAGCTACAGAAACCACAGCAGAAATCCCAACTTGTTACATTCAGTGCCTGCAGGTGACATGCCCACTTCACTATTAGGCCCGGCATCACCACGTCTCCTCTTTAGCCACGTCTCCCTCCTGTGGAGTTCACCACACAGACATCTTATGTCCTTCATTGTCCCGAAATCTTAGTTCTCTGAAGGTGCATTCACATGTTGCAGTTACAAATGCATCACAATCAGTTATGAGGGGATTTTAGGTGCAGTTTTGTTATTTTAAGTAAACAACATTTATGGAACAGGTTTCCCCTTCAAACTCAAATTCACCCGTTCAGTTCATGGCTTTCACTAATTAAGAAAACTGCAGCTAGAACCATCACGAACCCTGACAGTGTTCTCCTGCTGCTGCCCCTAACAGCTCACAGGTTTGCATTTAAACAAATACAAGACACTATACGCTCTTTACCGATGGCATGCATTTCACTGGAAACTCAAGTGAGATCAAACTGAGGCCCACCATACTGCCACATATGAACACGCACAAGAAATGTCCCCACAGTCCCCAGTAATGTCCCCCACAAATCCCCCCAGTAATGTCCACCACACATCCCCCAGTAATATTCACGTCCTCTCCATGGCGCTGGTTGTACGGCCCGGCGGGCATACCTTCATGTACATGTGGCCTTAGGCAGAGTAGAAAGTGGATGTAAAGTAAATATATATATATATATATATATATATATATATATATATATATAATCATTTGAGTTCAATGGGAACTGTGTGATACTTTGTTTATGGTGATTATGGTCTAGATGTTAGTTATATGTCAAGTTACATACATATAAGTTTTCACGCTTCAAATAAAGAGCCATCAAGATGACGATCATACACTGTACAACTTATAAAAGCCCAACATAAAGCCAAAACTAGGATCTCCATATACATGGGGTGGAACACCTTGTAGATGTAGGACATCTAGGGGAGATATAGAAAGTCTCCACCCCATCCAATTGCAGTGTATGAGGTTATTTTTTAGTAACTGGGTTCTCCATGCAATGTTTCACACCCATGCTGACAGGTGTAAAGTGACAGTTCCTTTTTTATAGCAGATAACTGCCCCCTATCGCGCTGCAGATGTTGCTGCCTAAGGCAAGTGGCTCAACTCGCCACATGGCCATTGCACCCCTGCTTAGGATACCTCTACAGTTAAATAGTTGAATACTGTCTTCAGATATACTGGAGGTCTCCTACTTAAGAACACCCGACTTAGAGACGACCTTAGTTACGCACCTCTGGATGTTAATAAGTTACTTTATTTACTGCTTTATTATTAATCCTGGATCTTATGACAACACAACATTTTTAAAATCCAATTGTCACAGAGACCCAAAGAAAATTTGGCTTGGGTTAAAAGCGTAAAATATATAGTTCCGACTTACATACAAACTCAACTCAAACCTACAGAACCTATCTTGTACGTAACCCATGTACTGCCTGTATACATACATACAGAAAAACTCAATCAAACATATTGATATCGGAGGGAGTAACTAACTTCCTTAATTGACCCAACTGAAGACAATGAAATGAAGGATTCAGAAAAGAAGATATATGGGGAATAATCTTCTCTGCCTATTGACCTACATCCCTTCCCAATCTTAGAATGCATGTGTATAGGAATTGCTGCCATTCAAAGAAGCTTTCATATTACCGCTACTGAAGGTGTCTTTATATATTGAGGACTGTAGCCACACTAAACGAAAAGGCTTCTTCAGTTTTCCTTGGTAGATCTGGTGTATCCTATTTATTTTGGAGCGATGAAGACTCATAAATATTATGGTATCCTTTTTCTTCATGGTAATATTTGTGCTTGGCTTCAGAATTATTTCTAGTGTTAAAATCAGAAGCAGATCATCATCTTCCACCGATCTAAGTGTTGATAATGACATAATTTAACAAAACATATAACATATTTCCCTCGATAGTCAAAACTGTGTCAGAGAACCCTTCAAGATGTGTCCAAGAGCTTTGTTGGATACCGATGCAGAAAGAAAAATGCTGTAATTCTTCTGCCTATGTTTGTCCTGGAACGCTGCGGAACGTTGCGGAGAGAGTGGCAGACATTTCACTTCTCACAAGTGCTCATCATCTGTTTAAACTACGGTATATTTAGGTTTGGGGAGATGGAAACCATGGCTGTCCAGACCAGAGCATAAGCTGTTACTTTACATGAAGGTTTTCCTGTCTCCATTCATATAAATATTTTGAAAGGCTGACCTGATGGGGTGGTCTGTTGTCTACGCTGACCTGGGAGCTCGCTGCTGTTCAGTTTCACATTCTGTCCTAATGATGAGAGTGATATAAGATGAGGAGGCTGCCACATCTCAACTATCTATGTCATATTGTAAACACGAATGTTCCACAAAGTCGTAAGACTGTCTCGAGGAGCAGGTCTGATGGAACATGGGATTGCACTGTAAGAATGTATACAGTACAAAGCAGTGACATACACCAGCTAGACATAAGGCTTCACATTGTAGCTAGGCCAGGTTTTCCTTCTCTTTCCTTGATTTTTTTCTTTCTCAGGAAGTATAAAGACTTAAAGGATTACTTAATAAAAAGCTTCTCTGGAGGACAAAGAGATTGTAGTATCAACATGGGTAAAAGCAAATAGTGGAAGTGGTTTTTCAACACAGATAATCAATGTTACATGTTCAAATAGTTCCTGAGATTAGACAGGACAAAGGTACAACTAGTATGAATGTCTTCTGTCGATCAAGAGGAAGACAAAATAAAAAACAGTGAGTCATCCACCACTATGGCTTCTGAAAGGGAAAAAATCTTCACTTAATCCATATATAATACACCATGAATTCTTTTCGTCTCGACCTATACCCATGAAAATGTTCGTAATGAAGTTTTTTGAACTCTGAAGATGCCTTCACAAAAAAAACGGTTTGCAATGGTGTAAAACAAAATGAAATAAGTGATACAGTCAATGATCTAAGACTAACTTCCTCTATAAGCTGAGTCCCTCTATGGGACTTCTCCTGGGCTGCAACAATTATCTGGAATTCACTATCCTGGGCAATCAGATTGGTACTAAATTTTAACTAGTTTGCAGCAAATTACGTTGGGATAGATTATTACATTGGACTGTGGCAATGGAAGAATAGTGAGGGCTCACAGGCTGAAGGTAGGTGTTAGCTGCATAATGCTAACATCCATGATCAAGTGATCAGAAACTGGTAAAGTCCCCAAAATGATAGTAATGCAAATGACACCTTACACAGTTCTGTACACCAAAGTATGGAAAAGATATTGGAGTCAGAATATAGTGAAATACAGACAGTCCCCAGGTTACGTATAAGATAGGTTCCATAGATTTGTTTTAAGTTGAATTCTTATGAAAGTCAAAACTGTATATTTTATAATTGTAGATCCATACAAAAAAGTTTTTGCCCCAGTGACAATTGGAGTGTCAATTTTTTTTGGTGTAATTGAACCAAGGATTGTCAATAAATCTTCATTACAGACACCTTACAGCCAATCATTTCAGTCTGGGACAGGTCACAGTGGGCAGAGGGGTCCATCTTTAACTAGGGGTGGTCTGTAAGTCAGGTGTCCTTAGAGACCGCCTGTAGAGACAATTTTTTGTACAAAAGAGTTTTTAAAAAAAATCTATTAAAACATAATAATAATAATTATCTTTATTTATATAGCACCATCAAATTCTGCAGCGCTTTACAAATCCTCGTGGGCATATGCAAGTATAATATTGCACTAAAAACAGCCCATATAGTAAATCTCAGTGATCATACCAAGCCAAAGGAAAAAGTGAAAGTGTCATTGGAGCACACATTAACAGAACATAAGAAAATGGTGCAAATTCATTTTTTTGTCTATTGTACTACTTTTGGAATTTTTTCCAGCTCCCCAGTACATTGCATGGAATGTTAAATACTGACAATAGGAAGTACAATTTGTTACGCAGAAAACAAATCCTTATGCAGCTCTGTAAACATTAAAATAAAAAAATGGGCAGTGCAAAACTCAGAAACTCAAAGATGACAATGGGGGTTTGGGAGGACATACTCTACAAAACATATCTCTCTAGTCAGGCCTATCAATACCTTAACCTCTTCCGGACATGTGCAGTGTCGGGAAGGGCCTTGCCCCCTCCATGTAGGTGCTTACTGCATATTAAAGTAAACACCCACCGCTTACACCCGCGGTCGGTGATGGCACCAATCATAGGTATAAGCTACTTAAATGCCTCTGGCATTGCGTGGGAGCTGCCATCTTGGATTTCACATCCACCTCCATCTTGATGCTATCGTGGACAGGGATAGGTTGCTATCTCTTGTACAGACTCCAGGACCTGTCATTCAGCTTGATCTTTAAAAAGCTTCCTAATGTTCAAATCCCCCCCCCCCCCATTTGCTTAAAACTATAAAAATAAACGAATAAAATCATAAACATGTTGGGTATCACCGCTTCCCAAAATGTCTGTTCAATAAAAATATAAATTTATTATTCCAGCAGTGAATCCTGTAATGAAAACATCATCATGTTTCGCAAAAAAATGACAACTTACCTAGTGTGGAACACTGAAGAATGAAAAAGTTATTGGCCTCTGAATCTGGCAAAATAAAGGAATTTTTTATTACACAAGGTTTTAATTTCTGTAAATGTATTATAACACAATAGAACCTTTATAAATGCAAATGCTGAAAACAAGCCCTTACACCACTCTGTAAATGGAAAAAAGTTATAGATTTTTGAAAGTGAGGAGCAAAAACAGATATACAAAAACATAAAAGGGCCTGGTCTTTAAGTCTTTAAGCTTTTATATACCGTATATTTTCCCTAAACATCCCTACACTATCCCTCAGGACCCGATGACTTGACCTATTGCCAACCCTGCATAACTAAACACTTTATAGATGTATATACACAGATACCGGCCAGTGACGGGCTCATGCAGCTTTCTTCATATTCCCTTAGTTTATAAATATTCACTGTGCCATTATACAAATCATGTTACCTCTTGTGTCATCTCTTCCTCTTCATAAATTGTTTAGCTAATTAGGCTTTGTCTAATTTTGTCTGGGTACGCTAAGTGCTGAGGAATTTGTGAACACTATATAAATAAATACTATTATTACTAAAATAACCGTGTTTTGACAATTCCCATGTTGTTCCCGACCTCCTGATCCCTCTTGAGAAATTATTGCTCAGCCAATCACTCGCTGGGGTGGGTCACTGCTAAAGCATATGATTGGCTAAATGCTCATTTTTTTCTTAGGAAATATTGGGGAACTAGAAAGTGTTATCTAAAATGTAACCATCAATTGAGATAATTTTTCATATTATATGTGGGGGTAGGTGGGTGAACATTTTTCTAATATATTTCATTAACAAATTCTGATTAGTTTGTAAAAAAAAAAAAAAAATCAAGCTACTCTCTCCCATAGAGATGCATATTCCATACTGTACAGTGTGTATCACATCTAATCTCCGTGTGTTTGGTTAAACCACTTCACTTTCAGCTTGATCTTTGAAAATGCTCTGCTCATAGCATACTACAGCCAGGGACAGAGCTGTGTAAAAGATAGCAGTAGAGAGAGATGTTCAATCTGGTACACAGATTTGCCATAGCAACATAGAAGTAACATTGTGTAACTAATGGACACACTGCAGCCTGTTTCTTTACAACTAAGCAGAAATTCATGAAGTTTATTAAAAATTTTCCCGACACTCCCACCCCTCCACACACACAAACTCAAAAGTCACCTGAAATGACGGTAACTCTTTACATTTATTTTTTTCTGTCAAATTGCCTGTCAAAACTGACCTATCAGGTTGAATTGTGACCATAAACCAGCCACAGGTCCATATGAATTGACCTTTATTTTAATTTGGGTTGGGTTGAATGGATACATTTTTGCCTAATGAGGCACCTCAGACTCACAACTGCATATCCCACGCTGGTGCCTGCTCTTTCGTTGCAGCAAGTGAACCTGGGATAATATCCTGTCCTTAGTACGTTCGAACCTACGGCGCAAGCACAGTAAAGTCGAGGTGTACTACGTCGGCTTCACTTGCACAGCCACCAGGAGTTAAGCATAAATGTTTTTTAAATTTAACCATGTAGAGGGCACTTTGGACTAAACCATCGGTCCATAAGGAACTTTGGGTGCTTTAGTGTCTAAAATCAACCTCACAACTGGGTAACCTGCTTTAAAGTTAACCTACCACTATTATTAAGTAAAATTAAACTACACATACTTACCTCTGCCTGCCTTCTCAAGGATCCTTCCCGACTCTGGTCTTCTTTAATGTTGACAAGCCAGGATCGCTGTAAAAAAAAAGAGTTACAAAAAGCAGCTACAGAGCACTGGGCGCGATATCCGTCACTCCAGACTGTTAATTATTCACACCTCTCACGTGATGTCACCTCCCTCTCCAATACCCTCCTGTACAATAGATATCTCCCTCTCCCGATACGGCAAGTCAACATTAAAGAAGACCAGGGTTGGAATCCTTAAGCAGACACCTATGTGTAGTTTGATTTTACTTAGGCCTCTTCCACACTCGCATCACACTCGCAACGTGTGCTGCCCAGATCTCCCGTCTTGAATGTTGCAAACCGGAACTGAAGTGACATGCCTAGTTCAGTTCCGGTTTGCAGCTTTGGGCCGTGCGATCCGAGCAGCATGCGTTGCGTGTGTGATGCAAGTTCATCGCATCACACTTGTGAGTGTGGAAGGGGCCTAAATAATATTGGTAGATTTCCTTTAAAGCCTCTTTTAAGCCAGTACCATTTAGTAATCCAATCCATGAAATCTAAGTTCACTATCGGTTTTTCACTATAAGTTAATGGTTTGACCTAAAGTGACTTTTGAGTATATTAAAGGGTCTCTTTGTGTTTTCATTCTGAAAGATAGCTTTTCCCTGATTATAAGGTTGTTAAATATTAGTCCAATGATTCATGCGGAATATCACTGTATGGTGATAAAGTCATTGAGGAAACTGTTAACTGACAAGTATATTAATAATAATAAGTAATGGTGTTCTAGAAAACAATGAATAACTATTAAGATGATTTTTACAATTTGTAGCAGGGGCTGGAGATGACTTATGGAAGATTTATTGGAGGGCTCGTGACACTGAGAGCTGGGTTATCTGTCATTAAAAATACCCAGTAGTCTATAAAACCTGGAGCCAAACTTCACTGTATTCTACCCTGTGCTGAACTAATGGCATTGTTATATGTATTAAAATCAGTGACATAATGGGGCAGATTTATCAAGAGTCTGAAAGTCAGAATATTTCCAGTTGCCCATGGCAACCAATCACAGTTAAGCTTTCACTTTACCAGTGCTCAAGAATATTTTAAAGGGGAGCTGTGATTGGTTGCAATGGGCAACTGGAAATATTCTGACTTTCAGACACTTGATAAATCTGCCCCAATATGTTCTAAATCACCAGGGCCCACTAAAGCCATGGATTATGATGGTTCCTATGTTTACAATCAGTCACCTCCAACCCAGCCAGGTGTGTCGGTAAACGGCATAGGATAATGGAATGGGAATTGGAGCAGGGTAAGTGCTCTTCTGTCCCCATGAAAACCCCCTTTAAGTCTTTTTATAGTTCCAACCGGTTGGCCCCTTTTTCCAATATGCAAATATTAATACAGTCTTATAAAACACTGTAATTGTAAAAACCCGACAGCAACATAACATTTTTAGTTCAGCAGAATGCTAATTATGCTGTGTGTACAAAGGGCATGTCCTTATCCAAACTTTGTGACTAGCACCACCATAAAAACCATGACTGTAACGAGTCATCCAAAGGCATGTATATCTAACACTGAATGCAGAACACTATCTCAGGCCAGCTGCATTTTGCATTACACCCATAAGGGGGTTGTTTCCAGTTAACAACCCTTCAGCATTGCAACATAAAATACTAAAGAGACTAGTTTACTGGGTCTACAGTAGTGGAGGTTCTTCACCGTGGCTGAAGAAAGACTTTCTTTGTGCCAGGGGAACAAGATTGAGAGACCATCAGAGAGACCTGGCAGGTATGGATGAGCGGACTCAACCAGCAATGTTTGGGTCCTTGATGAACACTGTGGGTTTGGGTCCCCAGAACACGGGGTAAAGCAAGAAGTACAGGTTTGGGTGCATGCCCCCATTTTTCCTACAATTAATGTCCCCATTTAAGTAACAGAAGCGACTAAGGAAAATGGTGTCTCAAATTCGGGAAACCAGACCCTGAAAGGGCCCACTCAACCCTGCTGGTAAGCATTTAAATACATTTTAAAACACATTTAGAGAAAAATTTTTAAATATGCTGTTATTTTGAGGGTTACATAATTTGGTAGCACAGATATGACTAAGCAATACAGTGGACTCATGAGTCTGATGTACTAAATTTATGTGAAAAGCACTTCCCAACCCTCCTCAGTGATAACTGACTACGGAGAATCTGGTGTTGGGCTGGCCCACCAGAGTACCAGAGGATCCACTTGTGGGCCGTAGCTCTAACCTAATGCTGAAAACAAGAGGTCCAGCAGTCAACAGGCCAGTTTAGATGGTACTAGGGTCTGTTTCCTAGGGGTTGATGTTGTAGTGGCCCTAGAATAATTTTCTATGGTGGGCCCAAGGAACCCTAATCCCACACTGGGTGCATATCATACACAGGCTTCAAACATCTTCCTACCTTACTACGGATAATTTTCTTTTTGTGAAGAGTTGTAGATAATAGAGGGGTCCGAAAGACTGACTTAAGCTTTGGAGGACCTGCCATATCTTGTATTACAAAGACAATCGATTGATTTCAATACAGACTGACAAATTGTATATATGTGTGGTCTATATGTTACTAGACCTACCCTTTATATTTTTTCATTTGTACTATAATAAAAGTAAATTTTCATTAAAGATTCAGATACTCAGTAGGTGCTAAGTGCTTCCCAAATGTATACTAGATGTAAAAGTTATGATCATTGATAGAAAATCATAGTTAAAATCTGGAGCAGACCTAAAGTAAATTCTTTACCAAGTGACTGGAAAAAACCCTCATCCATACATTAAAAGCTAATATACCACCTCCGTGACTCATTACTTCTCTGAATTATGGCTTTTATTCCACTCCAATGTTATTTTAAGTCAATATAAAGAAGGAAAAGAAAAGAAAAAAAGGATTATTCTCAGCCCGGCGTCAGATTACTTGCAGCTTTTACGTAATGGTAAAGAGAGTCTAAGCCTATTCATTGCGTATTGTGTTGCTTCCACTTGACGATGAGACTATAAATATTATATTTTCTTAGAGACTGAACCGGTCGTTCACATGCTCCATTTCCAGTATTGAGGAGGAAGTCTATCTCTACTCTTAAGCTGGATATACACATTAGAACAGGGGTCAGGAACCTTTTTGGCTGAGAGAGCCATGAACGCCACATATTTTAAAATGTTATTCCGTAAGAGCCATACCATATGCACATGCGGTACACCCGGGCCCCTCTCCGTGGCAGCGCCCCTTTCCGAGCTCACTCAACCCACCACTTTCCGGCTCCCGTCCTGGCTGGCGTGTGCGCCGGCACTCGCGGATTTAAAGGGCCAGTGCGTCGCTGATTGGCTAAGCCCACTTCCCGGGTTCCTATAAAGACCGGCGGCTACCATATAGGTAGCCATAGCACATGACCCCCAGTATATAGGTAGCCATAGCACATGACCCCCAGTATATAGGTAGCCACAGCACATGCCCCCAAGTATATAAGTAGCCACAGCATATACTCACAGTAGATAGGTAGCCCCAGCAAATATTCCCAGTAGAGAGGTAGCCACAGCACATGCCCTCAAGTAGATAGGTAGCCACAGCACATGCCCCCAAGTAGATAGGTAGTCACAGCAAAACAAAAAGAATATTTACTTACCTGCGCACCCTGCAGCCAGCTCCTCATCGCTCCCACGCTCTTCTCTTTGACCCAGGCTTAGATGATGGCGCCTGAGTCGTACAAAGGATGTAGGCAGTGGTAACATCGGTGCCTGTGTCCAGTGATCAGTCTAAGACACACACAGCAGCCATCACTATTTATTAAAAATCTATCTGGGAGCTAGATGCAGCCAACAAAAGAGCCATATCTGTCTCCTGAGCCTTAGGTTCCCTATCCCTGCATTAGAAGAATGGTGGTCAAATCCATCAATTTCAATTGGAAATGTGTATGGGAAAGGAAGGAGTCTTCTCATATGTTTGGTAGTGACTCATCCTACATAGAGCATGACGTAGTCTAAAACCCAACTATTGTGTCATCAATGTCTCTGGCCACGTCTTTGTTTTTCTCCTGTACTTTATACTCCGATTTTGCTTGTATGTTTTGTCACAGGCTCACTAAGAGGTCAATGCTTGAATACTTACAGCAAAAATAGAATTATCTATAATCTATAATTAATCTATAATCAACAGAGTACAGTTACAGGCCAAAAATGGAGCAGTCTGTAGGCCTCCCAAAAAAATAGACAACAGCTATCACACTTTACTTATAATGGGGGATACTCAATACTTTAAGCGTGACAGCTCAGGGTGATTACCTTAACAATAAAGGAATGTGTTTTGTATTGTGTTACACTGTATATAAATGAGCATATCCATATTACCTGTCTGTCAAGATGCCGTCAGAGACAATTGACCCTCTGGTAATATCAATTGAAATGTCTTGTAGGACATATAGAATAAGTGGTCCTTGAAGCAGAACTTTGGATGTTATTACATAAAATATGTTAAATTGTAATAAGAAACTTGAGTTATTGTAGAAAGGATGGAATGCTTCCGGCACAATGATATAACATGATTTAGTAAAAAAAGAAGTTACTGACGCTCCAGACTACTTTAATTAGGTTTAAAGTTTAATAAGAATTTATCATCTCAATTATACACAAATGCAAGTTAAACCATAAAAAGTGGATATGTGAGAAAATTGGTTCATAAATTGAACAGAATCAATCTCATAAAAATTATAATCATAAAAACATCATGGGTAACTATTATCATATAATTGATATTGTTTTTGTATTGAAAAGATCTACACTTTTCAAATCTACTTTCTGTATAGATTCCTCACAGTTGTCTAGATCTCTGCTTGCTGTCCTTTTTTAGGAAGCTTTATAGTTTACTTCCTCTGGTTCATGATAATGTGATAGCAATTACAAAGATTGAGAGGCAGACTTGACAATATTTGTTAGGGTGGTCGGGACCTATATTTAGAAGAATTTATTCAAATTTCTTGCATCTCTGCAAGAAAAAAAGGAGGTCCTTTGACCAGAATTTTAAAACTTAACTTTTATTTTCTATGAGATGTGAGAACTGAATAGTATTTTTAGTATTTTCAATTCAGAATTGTGTGCTAGTTGAAGTGCAGTGAATTAAAA
Source organism: Engystomops pustulosus (assembly GCA_019512145.1). Taxonomy (NCBI): domain Eukaryota; kingdom Metazoa; phylum Chordata; class Amphibia; order Anura; family Leptodactylidae; genus Engystomops; species Engystomops pustulosus. The sequence goes on along the minus strand of CM033650.1, from coordinate 22,724,222 downwards.
CGTAATGTGGTGGGGGTAGGTACTGTATTGAGTAGGTTAGGGGGGGGGGGTTTGGTATTGACTGGAGTGGGTATAGTTCACTACCCTATTATCGTGGGGTAGTGATGCCGTCTTCAGTTAGCCAACCAGCCAGCAAACCCTAGAGTCTCCCTCCAATCAGATGCCTAGCTGCAGTGTGTCGCTGCAGCTGACACAGTGAGAGCTAGCTTGTCCCACCCGTATCACTACTAAAACTGTGAGTATAAACGCTCAGGCAGCCCCCCCGACATGTTTCGCCATGATTATGGCGTCCTCAGGGGGTATCGGGGCTGAACGGGGCTGAACACACTGCAGCTAGGCATCTGATTAGGAGGGAGACTCTAGGGTTTTTTGCTGGCTGGTTGGCTAACTGAAGAGCGGCTATCCTACAACCGCACGATAATAGGGTAGTGAACTATACCCACTCCAGTCAATACCAAACCCCCCCCCCCTAACCACTCAATACAGTACCTAACCCCACCACATTACGTTTTTAATTCCCCTGCACTTCAACTAGCACACAATTCCTGAATTGAAAATACTAAAAATACTATTCAGTTCTAATCTCAAGATAAATAAAAGTTAAGTTTTAAAATTCTGGTCAAAGGACCTCCTTTTTTTCTTGCAGAGATGCAAGAAATTTGAATAAATGATAATGTGATGGCACACAGGCACACCTGTGCACCTGTGTGACATCACATGACCACAGACAGATTTTTAACCCCAGGAAGTAAATACTGAAGCTTCCTATAGAATGACAGGAAGCAGAGATCTAGAAAACTGTGAGGAATTGATACAGAAAGTGTATTGCAAAATTGCATAACTATCCACTACTCAAACAATATCAATTATTTTCTGAAACTGTACAGCCCCTTTAATAACTTATTAATATTTGGTAAAGACTTGAAGAGTCCATGCACCTAAGATTAACATTGGCCAAAGCAGACAATTACTTGATGTGTATTAGGGTATTGTAACCTCTCCTCTAGATAATGTTAGTTATTTTTGGTTTGATCCTTTTGTTTCAGGGGTTTATAAGCTAAAGATGGAGGGGTCTGGCAGCGAATTACTCAGTAGAAAAATAAGTGACAACTCTGTGAATTCATCAATATAATAAGATGCTGGATTATTGACCAGTAATAGAGTGGACATGAAACATAAATTTAAGAATGTTTGAGCAGGCTTCCGACCCTTCCTCAATCCAGAGTCTACAAAATTGCTAGTCCATGCCCTCATAATCTCCCTTCTTGGACTACTGTTGTGTGGTCTCCCAGCTAACTCTCTAACTTCCCTTTAATCCATCCTTAACTCATTCAATCTAAAATATTAACCATCACTTACAAAGCCGTCCATAACCTGACCCCTCCATATATCTCTGAACTCATAAGCCAATACCATCCCAAATATAATCTCTGTTCCTCGGAGGACCTTTAGCTCTATTATCATCTGCTCTTCTCACAACCATATCCAGTACTTCTCCCGTGCTTCCCCCATACTCTGGAACTCTCTACCAAATTGTGTCAGACTGTCCCCCACCTTCCAATCATTCAAATGTGACCTGAAAACCCATCTGTTTAGGATTTCCTACAACACACAATAACTGCATTGCTCTGCTCCCTCACATTGTCTCTCGATCTACTCTCCTATATAGATTGTGAGCCCTCAGAGGCTTGTTCTACTTGTTTCCTGGTCACTGTTTTGTATTTGTACTCTTAATACAATGTTTGTAAACCCTTTATTGATTATCCAGCACCATGAAATTAATCCTTAGCCAAGTATGACATGGTCATGAAATACATGGAGTTGTGCAGTACTCAATGGGTAGCACATGGTCAAAATCAACTGCTTTTTTGTTGCAGTTTTTGAGCTAAAGTCAAGAGTTAAAAAGGAATGGGAAATTTAAAAAGTCATAAATAATCCATAACAAGAAATGAGAAACAAAAAAACAAGCCTGGCATTGTCAATATATCTTAGAGTAACACAGCGTTCCAGTTGGAGCACCACAGGTCGCGGGACAGAAGGTCTTTGTTGGGTGGTGCAACAGGTTGAAAATCCACAATATATCAAAAATAGAAAAAAAGAGAAAAAATCCTGTGCACACCAGTGAATGACTCCACAGGTGAACCCGAGGAAGCGTGTGCCGCTCGAAGCGGTTTGTGGTTCACTGGTGTTTGGCATGTCTCTTGCTCCCTGTATGGCCTGAAAAAAAATTGCTTTTATGGTGAGTGCAAAGGATTTTTTCTATTTTTTAAATATAAAAAAAGACTTATACTTCTACTTTCTGATTTATCCATTACTTCCTAAAACAGCTGCAGTAAAATCTGCACCAAAATAAAAACCAACTACGTAGCTGAGCCACAATGATTCTGGCACGGGTGTCCGTTGCATATCAATTTTTTTCTATTCTGCGTAAGCCTCCCAAGATGCCATTGGTTTCCTTTTTAAGTTGAGTTGATTTATGTTCTCGAATGTCCACTTGCAGCTGAAAGAGGAAATACTATTAGGTTCTTTGAACCATTTTACGACATCTCTTGACCTCACAGACCCAGTCCGACAATCTATAAAGTGTTCCTGGAAATATGGATGCACATATTACTGCCTACAATCCAGAGCCTGTTCCACAGATGTCATACTTGTGTCTGGTGTACTGAAAACTTTTCATTTACAGTCATAATCTGAGTTGTTCCCTAACATCCTGTGCTCAAGCCCCATACGTGAGAAGCAGTTTAGCATGCTGAGAAAATAAATAACTAAAAATAAAGTTAAATTCAAGGAACAAACTGTTAGATTGCCCCAAGCAGGAAGGCCTATGACCACCATAAGGAAGCAATATCCTGTCCTGCACCTCCCCCGATTCTGCAATCTGAGCTCCACAATACCCACTAGCTATAATACAATCTAAGATGTCTTACTCATTGCTGATTTACACATGCATGTATGTGGTGATCTGTAAAAGAAACACATGTCTGTCAGCCTTTCCCTGCACTGATAACAGAAATTGCAGGCCCAGGGGACTGATGTAACAGTGCAGTTTGACACCTTTGACCTCATATTCTATGAGTAATCAAATAGACACACAAAGAATGGGATAGGGGTAGGGGATATTTGGTTAAATATGTAACCAATTAGCTTGGGAATCAGGCTACTTCTAAAAAAATTAACTTTTCTAAATCCTCCAAATATGGTGCGATGTGAAGTAATTAACCCACCACATCATCATTCCATAACTCATATTCCATATCAGGATATCAGTCAAGTAATATACTAAAAATCGATTTTAAAGATTCAATCACTTTTTATGGCAACAGTAAATCCTATTTGGAGTCAATCAGAACAATCAGTCACTGCTTAGGTCTATCACCATAATGCTGGTGTAAATACAGTCTTAAAAATACACTTTCTCGCAGCTGTCACGGCTGGGGGTCTGTGGACCCTCTGGACCACCACGGGAGATGGTACTAGCCAACCTGGGACCAGAGTCAAGAGGTACCCAGTTTTCACAAGAGCGGGCCGCAAAGTGGGATGGACTTGCTGCGGCGGGATACCACCAGGTTGTTCCACAGGTGCGACTAGCCCACGGTAGCTGCTAAGGTAGTAACACAGGAGACAGTCTGTATCTGGAGTGGCGGCAGGAGAATAGTACAGGAAGGCACACTAGGACTCACATCAGGAATCGCAGGAGCTGGCACACAGGAACGCAGGACAGGAACGGACTGGCACACAGGAACGCTGGACACAGGAACGGACTACCACAAGGAACGGACTGGCACACAGGAAAGCAGGAACACAGGAATGGACTGGCGCACAGGAACGCAGGAATTACAGGAACGCAGGAATCACAAGAGAGCTTTCTCTTCAGGGGAAGTTTGAAGATCCGGCAAGGGTAAGAGGAAGAGGCTGGAATTTAAATCAGGCCAGCGCCAATTATCGGCACACTGGCCCTTTAAATCTTAGTGAGCCGGCACACGCGCGCCCCAGGATACGGGGACGCGCGCGCCATGTTGCGGGAGCAGCGGAGATTGCCGCTGGAGCCAGGGGAGATAAGTGGTGCCGGGCTCCGGAGGTACATGGAGAGACACGGGTGCGCCCACCATCCGAAATAGGGATCGCGGGAGCACCCGTGACAGCAGCTATAACAATGAATACAATGGGCTGTGACTATATGTATTATTTTCAAGGACTGATCCTAGAGACTGAAGCTGCATATACTATTATAGGTGGTGGATTTCTGGTATATAGACTCAACAGTAGTTTAAAAATTCTTCTTTAACCACTACCATCAGTATGTGTTGCAACAATAAGATTACAAAGGTCTTGAGATAGGTCCCTGGTTTTACCCATCATGAGATGTTTTTTTATGTTGTACATTGATAATAAGTTGGAACAGAAGAATTGCTTTCTAATTACTGATAGATCTAAGCTGGTGCCATGACTTTCTGTGGCTTTTTGCTTCCCTCTTTCTTCAACTGACCAAGAGTGTTATACTTGGTGTGCAAGAGTGGTACAATGGACTCCTGTCCTAGAGATCCTGAGGAAAGATTCTAGCTTGTTGTGACTGGACACACCTTTTTTATTTACAGTACTACTACTACTACAGTAGTGTGGGTTGGTATGGACACCTGCTGTATATATAGTACCTTAGGTATGCTCACAGTTGTTGTTCAATTCATATTTATCTAACAGTACCTTTTACCAGGGTCATAATTTAAAGGGGTATTCCGGGAATAGGAACGTCTAATACAAAAACCCATGATGCTATAAATAAATGAGTATAACAAAACTCAATGTCAATCATCACAAAATGGAGCTTAAATAGTTTGATTTTATGATTCACAAAATATTATGGCCTCTCTGAAGTTATCACAAGATGGCTGCCACTGGAAACTACAAGTCCCATGATCCTTTAGTTCCCAGTAACTCCTCCTCCCTCTCATGCTCTTCTACCAGTGATGATGTACCAGACTGTCCTGCTCTGTATCTATAGTAATGATTTGTAACTGCCATCACTGCACATTGCTCACTGAGAAGACGTCTCACCACAACACAGGCCATATTGGATGCACTGCAGCCAACTGAATACAGCCAAATATAGTGATGATCACATGACCTGCCCAGGCAGGTGCCGAACATGTGATGCTGACATGTGACCAGTGGCCATCTTCTGTCTTGTGTCTTCTCCGCACTGAGAAAATCAACGGACTGATAAAAGGGCCAGGAGCATTCTAATTCTTCATTAGTGTATGTCCACAGCATTTTCTGAGAAGGGGAGCAAAATTTTAAATAACAATTAATTACATATAAGCTTATATTCTAAGGACCCATTTGTATATGAATTATGCTTATTCCTGGAATGCCTCTTTAAGGAGTGCAAAATGGATTGTTCTCATAAACATAATATAGAGGTCTTAAAAGTTTAGAATTTTGTAAATGGTCATTATTTAAACATACTTAACATACAGTAAATCATTGTAATCATAATACATCGTAATATGTGAGTGAAAAGTATTTTTACCCAAACCTTTAAATACAAGAGATGGGAGAAGCCAACAGATATCTGTATACATATACACTATCCGCATGCATGCTCAGGTCAGACATTTGTCTGTAGGGGCCTTTTTTGTCACTCAATTTAGGGGCAGCTCTTCAATCCTGACACTTTTACTGCACTTCTAGTTTTCAGACACTTTTTTTGCGGCATAATTAGACCAACAAAAAGCAAGTCTACCAACTTCTTAACCCCTTCATGAGTATGGTTTGTCATTTTTTGACTCTCATTTGTTCTTTTAATGGTGTGCTTATTAAAGTAAATCTACCACTGATGCAGAAAATATCTTGCTTAATCCCTGAACTAAGTGGTTTTGCTGAAAAAAATAATTATAGCATTATGATAATGTGGCTCTGTCGCTCCTGTGGCTGGTTTGGGGCTTCTCCTCTTACCCTAATTATGCTCTGCTTTAGAGAACGCTGTATTCACTGTGTTGTCCCTGACAGGCAGAAGTAATCAATTCATCCAACTCTGGTTGATTAGACCTGTCTGGATAGTTCAGGAAGTGTAATGTGTTTATGTACTGCAGCCAGTCTGCACCCATCTTTCCCAAGGTCCTGAATTTTATAATTGTTTTTTGTGCAAAACCTCTCGGATCAGGGATTAAACAAGATATGTTTATGCACCATTGTAGCTACAACATTCTCAAGGTATGTTTGGTTCACAGTGCATTAAAACAAATGGTAGATTTCCTATAAGGCCATGAAACACAATTTAAAATGACAGTGCAAAACACTGTTAAAAGTGGGCGCCAAAAATAATAAATGGTTCCCTCAATGTTCTCATTGTGAAAAGAAGAGAAATGCCTCATGTACACAACCATTTTATTTAGACATAAAAATGAGCACCGCAAGTTTGGCCATTGGCACCTCTGTCAGTAATTTATCTCCATTGAGTACAAAGTGCAGGGCATGTTAGATCAAAGAAGAGTTAGGATACCTCTATATAGAACTGCTGTTTGGGTTCAGCTGACATTCATCGAATGTGTAATTAGAGTTCTGTGTTCTCTGTTTGGAGGTCTAATCCTCCATTTGCTTTTAGGGTTCTGTCACAGGATCCCGTTTTGATTCGGTTTTGGAACGGAATCAAAACGCACTGGGCCAGGCCATGGCCGATTGCATAGGGTAGCATGGTGGCTCAGTGGCTACAGCCTTGCAGCGCTGGGGCCCTGGGTTCAAGTCCCAGGTCAACATCTGCAAAGAGTTTGTATGTTCTCTCCCTTTTAGCGTGGGTTTCCTCAGAGTCCTTCGGTTTCCTCCCACACTCCAAAACATACTGGTAGGTTGATTAGATTGTGAGCCCCAATGGGGACAGGGACTGATTTGGTAAGCTCTGTGCAGTGTTGCAGATTTGGTGAGCACTGTATAAATAAAGGAATTATGCGTTTGTATGCAAATGCATGTGATTGCCATTCAGCACCCGGTGTCTTGCATTTAGACAATACAAGACACCGGGTGCTGATTGCCGATTCCATACAAACGCCCAGCCCAGTGCGTTTTGATTCTAATACAAAATGTAATAAAAACGCGATCATGTGACAGCACCCGAACTTGACCAATAATCGGTAGCTAAAGTAACTTATATTTTAATAACGATGCATGCAGTATATACAAGTAGGACGGCATGTCATACCAGTTTAATGAAAACCCAACTGTGTTCCCAGTTGCATCCTTGTAGTAGCCCAGATCAACTAATGTGGACCTATACAGCCCATTAATATTATTTTTTAGATAACTGATCCCTCTGACTTCCCCAAAGTGGTCTTTTAAATCAGCATAAAGTTCATTCCTTTTCCTATCCAGTTCTCTGAACTTGTGATTATCATGGCTTTTAGTATATATATATATATCCTTTGCTGAGCAATGGAATGGCCGTTCAACAATTAGGTTACTCACATGATGTCCCAGAAAATGTCTGCCCTTAACGATAATTTATTCACTGTATAGATATAAGCCACTAGTCACAAGTGTTGCATTTATTAACTTGATCTGTACAGCGCTGCAGAATATGATGGCGCTATATAAATAAAGCATTATTATTAAGCTTTGCTTTCAATGTTTGGAGACCCTTCAATAGACCCTTTAATGGACCCCGCAAGAAAAATGTAAAGTTATGTGCTTGTTAAAAATGAGTTTTATTGTAAAATTATGATTTCACAAAACTCTCATTATTGCCTCCTTTTAGTTTGTACCAGGATATAGGTCTTGTCTTGCAGGCTGTCACATTAAAAACAAATTAAGCCAGTGAGTTGATGGCAATTAGCCTGAAGCACAATGCTTTCCCTACACTGAGAGACTGGCCATTATCTGATACTGAGCTACTGCAGGAGAAATGTGAGTAAAGTCCCAGTTCCACCAGCTTTTATCTCCTCCGTATATTTGACCTTCCCATGTTACCAACCACAAAGAGCCCCATCTATATCCTTGGCCAGTTCAAGCTGTTTGGCGACATCTTGTTCTCAGGTTTCACTCCTGCAAATCTGCAACTAAATGCTGGACAAATAACCTTTTCCTGGATCTGAAAGTCTACCCCCACCAGCAGGCTATTGTTGCCTTCCCACTGAGATCCATCTTCTCCTCCCTTCGGCTTACAAGTCACAGCATGTTCCCACAGGCCGTGACATGAACTACTCTTAAAGTTTTCAAATGAGAAAGAAAGATTATGAGGATTTACAATTAATGACACTGTAACCGGTATTCAATGTATTATTGCAGTTTTTTTTTTCTGAAATGACGTGAATTAAACAAGGGGTGACTGTCACACTTTGTGTGCATGCCATCAATTCAATTGTATCCCTATTTCCCAGTATTGTGACCTCAACCCAACAGGTAGAATTATGGTGGTGTGATTAACATTTGTTATCACATAAACTACTATAAAACTACTGTGTTGAGCTAAAAGAAGGAAATAGCCAGACATAAATGGATGTTTATTGTCTCATATAGGGGAAAAATACTCCTAATTCACAATAAAATTAGAACTTCACATAACCAGAAAAATAATACCCATGACTTGTAATACATTTTTTCAATAAAGAATTCTATTGACTTGCGGCAATTTGGTTCCTAGGTTCAGTCCATGCAAGGATTCTATTCTCTCCCTCGGCTTGTGTGGGTTTCCTTCAATACACCAAAAACTGAAATAGCTTTAAGACTTTACACATTAGACAAATTCATCAGGTTCTACAAACCATCAAAGGTTCCATTCACATTCCGCTTTTGCCCTTCAGTGTAAGGATACATTGGGTGGATTCCCAAATCGTCTTTATAAGGGAGGGTTATGGCCATGCCCATACAGTGGAATACGTGGTCCTATCCCACCCTTCCCAATGAAATCAAGAGGAGGAGTGGAAATCACAGCAGCCAGTGATTGGGTGAGGGTGTTTTTTCCCAGTGATGTCATTTTCCCAAAATGCACAGTGACATCACTGGGTACTTTTCTGAGCATACTATCAGAGGAGTCGAGGGAAGGGGGGATGAAATACTGTGCATCCACCCCATTGCCTCCAATAGATTCCACTTAGCATATATGTTGCTCAACTGAAGAGAGCGGGAAGGAACGATCACATCCGTTGTAAACTGTGCAGATGGAGGCAAAAAAGATGCCTCCATCTTTCAGTATATGTCTATGTATACTCACAGTGAATTCTTCGGGAACTTTCCTAGTGCATACGCTGTGTGCATGCAAAATATGTGATTAACTGTAGGCTAATGTGCATGGGGCTCCCTAACACTCCTCCAACAGCTGATCATAGTGTTGAGGAATGGACTCTGTGCTTGGAGTGCATGGAGTCCAAATGATGCAGTACAAAACTGTTAACATAAAGGTGTTGGTCAGACCACTACTTGGTCTGTGATTCCCGGACCAACTATGGCGACATTTGGGGCATTCTTTATTTTTGTCGCTAGTTGTTATTTGTCGCCTGATTTCACCAGTGATTTGCACTGGGATTTTAATGTATTTTGGGCACCGGACCAAATGTCACAAATGTCAAACTAAATTCATGAAGAGGATAGAACTTGGTAGACTTGCTTTTGGTTGGTCTAAATATACACCAAAAATGTAAATATAAAAAAATTGTAAATATTGGCCACATGTCACCAACCACACAAAAACACTATGGTCAACAAAACAATAGCTTATAATAGCCAACCAACCTTCTTTAGGCTTCCTAGCAACAAACCTTGTCTCCCACTCTGCAATGAATTTCAGCAAGGCCTCATTTCAGCAAATGGGTGGGTGCAGTTCCAGTCAGAGTTGGGTGACTGGAAACATTGGGGTCATTCATTATTGATTTTCAGACGGGAAAACTGCCTTTTTTTTCTTGCTGCGTCTATTGCACCATATTTATTACGTGTTGGTGCCACAATATTGTGATTTTCTGACACTCAGCAAGCCCTTTTTTGGGCGCAAAATTTGGGTGCCGCTTGGGAATCCGCCACTTTTCCTGCACATCTAGTTTCCAACATGTTTGTTGGCACAATTTTTGGTGCAAACCTACAACTGCAAAAAGCTGGTCTACGGAGTTCTATTTCACCTTCATGAATGTGGAGCCAGTTCTAAACCTTTTCAATCCGGTGCCAAACCTTCATGAATGTGGAGCCAGTTCTAAACCTTTTCAATCCGGTGCCAAAACATTAACCCCTGGAGGCACAATATTACATCCCATTGAAAATTATAGCACAATTTGTGGGCCAAAAACACATACCCTGTGCCCCAAATTAGTAAATGCCTGCCCTTGTGCTGCAGGGAAAGTTTCAAGAACATACGATCCCCCACCAATCAGAAAGTTTTGAGAAAAACCTGATAGACAGCTCAGTTACAAAGACAAGACGATTTTATTCCGGTGACTTGACCATTTCTACAAAGGGATTACTCACTATGTTTATCTATAATTTATCATCCATATTTATCACAGTATCATTATTTTCCTGACAAGGCTGCAGCATGTTACTTATGAGTTTTCTTCTAAGCAAACATAATTATGCAGCATAAAATGCCGCCACACCTGCCTTCTATAACAATAGGTAATGTAAACAGATCCGGGGCCTGTGCAGACTGCGTCTCCAGAACATGATGACAGATGGCAAAACAGCAAGTCCCTGTAATAACTCAACAGCTATTAAAAGAAATCTGTACACAAATATCATTTTCCTCCTTGAGCATTTCCACCTCAAATTTTAAAGAATATCAGTAAATAGAAATTGCATTCTCGTTACCCATTTTTTTAGATATTAGAACCCTTATAGGGGTGTCACCAATGGTTCCTATATGTAATATATAAAAATTAATGCTGCCCAAAACTGAAGATTTCAGGGGCCGGTCGACTATGAATGTGTATGGTGGTGTCCTATTATATGTAGAATTTTATTAAAGAGGGTTTCCATAATTATGGCCTAAATGGGATAAAAATACTTACCCCGCTCCTGGTTCAGGTTCCTGTGTCATTCCGATACTTCCAGTTTTCAGCATTGTATTCGACCATGAGTTCTGGGGGCATAAGAACCCACTTTGGCCAATGAGTGGCCTCCTTGGACTTGACAACAAAACAAGTGACCTCCCATGGTCAATGGAACCTTCACAGTCTTAGGAGGCCACTCAACGGGTGAATCAGGTTCTTTTCCCAACTGGAAGTGCCAGAGTGATGGGAAGCAATTTGTCATTCTAGAGAAAAAAAATTATTTTCACCTTTAAGTGAGCCTCTCAGTGCAACAGGGTGCTGGTGCACTGTTTTATTTATTTTCTTCTGGTGCCAACCCAAACAACAATGATCAACACCCTCATAGAAATGTCTGTTTTGGGGAGAAAATGGGTGCACCAGTGACCATGGCCATGGCCATAGTTTGCATGACAAATTGCTATGAAATAAGTACAAAATTCCTGGAAAGTTTAAAAATTATCCTACACAATGCTGCATTTACTAACGTGGTGAATAGAGAGCTGATAGACTTCTTGTGGTCTTACATATAAAAGACACATCTGTAAAAAATCAAATTACCGAGACATTTGCAGCGTTGTTTTTGAAATATTACATGTGTCAAGTGCTTGTCTGCTCTTTTCACCCTGAATTATAGTTTCCATCACATATGAAGGTGGAGTTCTGCTAAAACAAATGGTATTTTCAAGTCCTGGTGCTTGAAAAACATTCCTTGTCCAGTTCTTGTTTGTGCATTAAAGGAGCTGTTTAGAGAATGCCGTGCATGAACGCCTCCGCTGATCAATCAGTCCCAGGCAGGAGAAGACTTCTGGCTGCAGCAATAACAAACCTTGTGCGGGAATTCAAGACCTCAATTGTCTGTCCTGTACTGCAAACTGTGCGCACATAACATGTCATTGAGTCCACGCCCAAAACGAGCCTAAACTTTCAGAAGGATAATATGGAAAGTTATTTGGATAAGGAATACTGACTTTAGAGAAATGGGAGGGTCACTCCATAAATATTTACATCCACTAGAAATGTATCTAGTCAGCAGAAGTCACAGAGATACTGGAGGATACACCGCAGGCATCGCTTGAAGCTCTGGGATTCAATGAAGAATCTATATCAACCCACATACCAAACATCAAGCGGCATTTATATTACTGAAATGTCTCTAAATAGGAGCAGGACCTTTGCACCCCATTTACAGCTGGAGCCTTCTCCATATCTATTCTACCAATATGCATTGTAGGCGTCAACTGTACAGTGTCAGTTCCCCGGAGGTGGGCATGCATGCATATATATATATATATATATGTATACAGGCAGTCCCCTACTTAAGAACACCCGACTTACAGACAACCCCTAGTTACAAACGGACCTTTGGTAATTTGTAATTTACTGTACTTTAGTCCTAGGCTACATTAAACAGCTGTAACAGTTATTAAAGGCTTCCGCAATTAAGCTTTATTGTTAATCCTAATTCTTAAGACAATCCAACATTTGTAACATCCAATTGTCACTAAGACCCAAAAAATTTGGCTGGGGATACAATTATAAAATTCCGACAGTTCCGACACACAAATACAACTTAAGAACAAACCTACAGAACTTGTACGTAACTGGGGACTGTATCTATCTATCTATATATATATATATATATATATATATATATATATATATATATATATATATCCAATTATATAGATATAGATTAGCAATTTTGGCAAGGCTTGTCTTCACTTGTATGTGTATGGGGGATTCTTGACTCAGATGTTAAAAGGAAAAGGAACCCCATTGAACTACTAGCCCGCCACAGCCAGTCCTTATTAGAATTTCCTCTTTTATGTGAAATCTCATTTGTTTACCTATACAAAAACAAATTCCTCAAAGTCATTTGCAGATAAGAAGAGAAGAGTCATGTTTTGACCAAGATTGAACGTTTAGAGGCTGCAGGGGCTGAACCTGAACTATGGTTTTGGTGTTGTATTAAAGATAAGAATCTCATCTATAAGATGACATCAGACTTGTGAGCTAAACAGGAAGCTACAGATATAAGTTGCAGATAAAAATACAATGTCTGCCTTTTTTTAACTGTCTGTATGTCTGGCCAGGATACTGCGTTTGTGATATTGTGGTATTTCTTCATAGGCTACCTCCTGTTTCTGTATAAGGTAATGACTTCAGGGGCTGTGAAATGTGTGAAGTTGTGTAATGATGTACTACTAGGACTAGGACTGTTTTGACTACTGAGCTGTCCAATGTTTTGGCTACTGGGACTAAATTGACTTTCATGGTTGTGTTACCACAGATGTTGGTGAAAGTGTTATGCAATGCCAGATCCTGTACAAAGAATGAGAGCCATATGCCACTGGGACCAAGCGGCAGCCCTCACCAGGGATACAGTGATCTATGTTTGTCCATATTGGTGATTTCTGGGTGCTTGATTATTAAAATGTATTCCATATCCATAGGATAAGGACAAATGTATGTTCAAGGCGGTTCATGGCTGTTGGACACACTGCGATCAGCAAAACGGGGGATCACAAGTCTCCCTCATCCCCACTGACCGTTCAGTCTGTAAGTCAACCTGGAAGTCTCACTGAAGTCTGTCCTGTGCGCCATTGACTTTTTACCAGACCTATGGATCGGCTAACAAGACAACTTCCGAAATCTGGAAGTCCAGATTGGATAAGGAGACTTGTTATTCTCAATTGTACTGATTTTTGTAAGATTCCTCACAATCCTATATTTATGTTTCCTCTGGATAAGGGCTAAATATTGACACAACCCCCTTTTAACTCGATTCCGACCGCCAGTATATGATAGGATCAATCAGACAACCTAGGGTTAAAGTAGGGAGTCTGAAAAATAGTAAAAATAAAAATGAAAAAAAGTTTTAATAAAAAAAAATTTTAATAATAAAAATCTAAAAATTCAAATCACCCCCCTTTCCCTAGAACTGATATAAATATAAATAAACAGTAAAAATCATAAACAAATTAGGTATCACCGCGTCCGAAAATGCTCGATATATCAAAATAAAATAACGGTTTTCCACTGCGTTCAACCACGTAACGGAAAATAGTGCCCAAAGTTGAAAATGGCACTTTTTTGCAATTTTAAAAAATATAAAAAAATTCTATAAAAAGTGATCTAAAGGTCGTACAGTCCTAAAAATTGCTGCATTGAAAACGTCATCAAATATCGTAAAGCTCTGTAAACCAAAGTATGAAAAGTTATTAATTTTTGGTACAGGAGGTTTTAATTTTTGTAAATGTATGAAAACATTATGAAACATATACACATTTGGTATCCCCATGTCACACCAACCCAAAGAATAAAGTAGACATGTCATTTGGTGGCGCACAGTGAAAGACGTAAAATCCAAGCCCACAAGAAAACAACACAAATGCGTTTTTTCACCATTTTCACTGTATTTGAAATTTTTATCCCGCTTCCCTGTACACCACATGGAAAATTAAATACAATAACTATGAAGTGCAATTTGTTACAAGCCATCACACAGCTCTTTACGTGGAAAAATAAAAAAAGTTATAGATTTTTAAAGCTGGGGAGTGAAAAATGGAAGTGAAAAAACTAAAAAAACAAATATGTATGAAAATTTGTTAAAAATGCTCCGGCCATTAAAGCCTTTTAAGGCCTGTTCATGAAGCGGTTAATGTTTGTATTTAGTAAGTTTGTAGTAAGGAAAGAGATTGAGGAAGGGAAAATTCTGAGTGCTTATAACTTTTAAAACTTTTAAAAAGTTATAAGCAAGCACTCACAACTTTCCCTCCCCTTCTTCACAACATAATGGTTGTGTACACCGTGAGTGTGTGTTAAATATTGTGCCTACACTATCTAATACAAGTAACCCTTTAAAAGCATAAAAGATATATATCCATACACTTAGATTTTATACATTCGATTAATTGTTTCCATGAAAGAATATGGGTTTATTGTGAAATAGTTTTTTTTCCAGATTACATTTTGTTGCAGAAAATTTGGTAAATCTATTTAGTTTTTGGATAATATGGTGACATGGTGACATTTGGGTCTACATGGTCACTTATGGAAAACTCTTCCTGACTGAAATGGTTTATAAATCAGCAAAGACAACCCATATCCCTCCAAGCAGCTGCCTTGCGCTCTGTGGTCCTGACAGCGTTCCGTACTTGCAATACTTTCCATCCCCTAAGCTCTGGCTCCATCCTCCTTTGGTCTAGCTAGAAGGGAGATAGGAGATTAGTCAGGAATGTGGAACAGATGCTGTGGCTAGAAAGGAAAGGGGGCTGGGATCCAGAGGGGTGGCAAGAGAGGAAGGACTGGGTCAGGGATTTGTCAGCCGCCAATAAAGGTCAGCTCTGCCAATGGCAATTACATGGTCCTGCTCACTCAATCCCTTTAAAGTCAGGCAGCAATCCCAGCCCTTATGTCTCATTGTTGCCTTAGGAAACCACTACATGCATAGGATGAGGATCATTTCACCCCCTTCTCCTCTACACATACAGGGCAGGGCGCAGAGGTACTTACTTAAAGTACACAGATCAGGAAAGTTTATGGCCCAGATATATTATTGTGTCTGTGCCAGTTTTTTGTCTGTCTTTGCACTAAAAAGAAGGTCTTTGGCTCCTGCATGTGTATAAATCAAGTGTTGGTGCCACTTTTGGGAAACTTTAGAAATCTGTGCACCTGAATTGGTGTGGTAGTGCTTAGTCGGAGTTTGCCAGATGTACTGTATATAATAATAGTAATTATTTATTTATATAGCACCTACAAATTATGCACAAAGCATGACAAATTGGTCCCTGTCCCCAATGGGGCTCACAATCTAAACAACCTACCAGTATGTTTTGGAGTGTGGGAGGAAACCGGAGGAAACCCACGCAAACACGGAGAGAACATACAAATGCTTTGCAGATGTTGACCTGGGTGGGATAAGAACCTAGGTCCCCAGCGCTGCAAGGCAGAAGTGCTACCCACTTAGTCACCGTGCTGCCCATTGCTGAGACTTGACACAATTGTGTCTCATGCTGTGTAATGAAAGTGCATCAAAAAGAAAAAGGTGCAACTCTCTCCACACTTTCCATAGCAGTGCAGATTGTGAGCCGTGCGCCAGTATTGAATTATATGCGCCATACCTGCACATTAGTGATGCAAACAGCCTTAAAGGACATCTACCACCAGGATGAAGAATTGTAAACCAAGCACATACTGACATACTGGCATGTGCCCCCTCTGGCAGGATTGGCTCTTTTTTTAAGCTTCCTATGCCCTTGTTTTTAAAACATTAAAACATAAAGCCTCCATTAACACCTATGGAGACCATTTGCATAATTTTAAAAACCTAGGGCATAGGAAGCTAAAAGAAAATCGGATCATGCCAGAAGGGGCACACACTAGTATGTCAGTGTGCTTGGTTTACAATCCTTCATCCTGGTGGAAGTTTGCACCACTTTTTATAAATCACATTATGACACATTTTTCAGAAGCAATGGAATAGGAAAAGCATGAAAAGTGCTGTGATAAGGTGGGTGTTTTCAACAATAAACACCTTCAAAAATGCCTTTAGCCAGAGCTACGCGTGTCCTTGTCACTATGGCAGGATTTTCAACTGCTGCCAATATTCCAAGAGCCTACGGGACAGGCAAAGGAACATGAAAAACAAAATAAGAACTTTTTTTTATAAAAATCCATGTGTTAGAGGGGTTATTCGCCAATTTCCATGACCTACTTAAGAACACCCGACTTACAGACGACCCCTAGTCACAAACAAACCTCTGGATGTTGGTAATTCAGTGTACTTTAGCCCCAGGCTACAATGAGCTGTAGGAATTATAAAAGATGTCTGCAAATAAGCTATATTGTTAATTCTGGTTCTAATGACAACCCAACATTTTTTAAATCCACCGATCCACAGAAATGTCACAGAGACCAAAAATAAGTCTGGCTGGGACTACAATTCTAAAGTATACAGTTTTGACTTACATACAAATTCAACTTAAGAATAAACCTACAGAACCCATCTTGTACGTAACCCGGGGACTGCCTGTGGATTGTAAAATAATACAACTTATTCTGCAGCGCTGTACAGGGATGACCACCATTCAAATTAGGGACAATTTAGAAGGAAAAGCCAATATCGGTAACCTATCTGTATATTTTTGGGAGTGTGGGAGAAAACCGGAGTAGCCGGAGGAAACAGACGCAAACACAGGGAGAACATGAAAACTCCATGCAGACCTGGTCTATTTGCATCCATGGTACTGCAAGGCACCAGCGCTAATCTCTGAGCCTCTGTGCTGCCCTAGAATTGATCAGAAGATGTCTCGCTGGGACTGCTGATACACTGGTCGTCTGGATGACTTAGCCTATGTGCTGCTGGGTCTATGTGCTGAATGATACTACAGTATGATGTTTTTTGATGAAAGTTTTCAGTTGGGGTCAACAAGAACCAGCTTGTTGTTACAGTGGCCACATCCAAATCTCTTGTCATCCAGGACAAGGTGGGAACAAATATTTTATTAAGAACATCATACATACACAAATATTATATTAAAATGCAGGATATCAAAGAAAATAATGCTCAACACTAGGCACCAGTCTGTGCATGGGTAATGTACCAAGCATAATGTTAGTTCTTACCTGGCTTGGCATGCTGAGAACTGGTAGATGACTGCATAGTGGATCTATAGCTGTGATGTGCCTTAAATGGCGGGAGACCTGGGTGAAACTGTGCAGCCTTCTCACGATAAGTCTCCCACTTTCAGCCATGGCCCAAATCTGCATCTCCATCGATGATCCAGCATGCAGCATGACACATCTCATGGATTAGTATATCACGCAGTCGTTCTGAAGACAGAGGAGAAGTTGGTAAAGACACACAAGGGGCTTCCAAACTATAAGGAGGGTTACTCATGAGACTATAGCAACCAATGAGCATCTCTTCCCCTACAACAGCCCACCAAAGCTATAGCTACTCCATGATGTGAAAACTACCTGCAAAATTACAGACTTTTTCCGATAGTTGGATGATGGCGTAACGTTCTCCATTTTTCTCCCGGAATCCGGTGTGACCAGATGTCTTCCTCAGCCTCTTATTCCAGCTGATATCCATATGTGCAGGAAGCTACAGAGGGAGACAACAGATAAGACTGATCATCTATAAGTCTATATCTACTAGATCATCTAACCCGCCATTCACCGAGCCCTCTACAGGGCTTGGTAATTTAATTATATACCAGATTCTCAAGGACGGTTCTGTTATACAGCTTGTATAAACATCTGTATCTCTTGTCTGTTCTTATGGAACTGGGTTGCGTATTTCAATGTGGGAGAAGACAGGTGCTTCAGGAAACCATTAGTGATGGGAAGCTCTGATTTCCTATTCCAAAAACCATCAGAAAACATAACAGATTACTAATATCCCCCACATTAAAGCACAACCTATTGACCAAATAACATGAAAACAGAGCAGGTCAAGTGACTTATATAGAATAACATTACCTCGTTGTCTTCTTCTCCAGAAAATCCAAACTGGGGAGAAGTTGGCTGTGAAGAAATAGAAGAAATCTCATCAGTTAGTTATGGAATACTCTGTTTTCTCATCAATAAAATAAAATATTAAAATTCATTCTTATTTTACTGTATCATTTCATTAGATACCTGATTGTATGTAGAGCAGGTGGGGAGCAGAGCCACCATCCACATCTTCAAGGCTCCTTGGAGACTTTGGAATCACGGCCAAATACACTGAGGCCGTGTGCCACAATGTAAAATCCCAGTGCAAAGCTCCACTAAAATTGGGTGCCAGAAAGAAGACTTTGAGACAATTCTAATGATGATGGAATTCTCTATCTTTAAAAATAGATAACTGTAGAATTGTTCTTGTGATGAGAGTCCAAACTGATCAGATATTGATGGCCTATCCAAAGTTCCCAGAAACCGCTTTAAATGGTTTTGCACGTAGCATGAAATGTGTTAGTAAATTCCATTTTCTATTTTGGTGTGCTTTGCTTAATCTCAAGAATTCTGATTGACAATCTAATTTGTATAGGGGTGATCTGACTGGCCTGATGACAGATGTTGGAAGAAACAAGATTCGGACATGTTGGATTTCAACATTCCTTATCCTTTGTTCTTCCAGTAGATAAGACACTGTCAGGGTAGAACAGCTTGTCCCACACTCCTCATCCTCATGTTAACCAAGGGAGGTTGTCCACCAGATACTTACTCTGGACATCTTAGTGTAGATTTCTAAATAACCACCTTTGGATCTCCTAAAGCTACAGCGGTAAAAGTTGAATTCAGTGATATTAGCAGGTTAGGGGGGTCCAAAACTTGCCTGTTTTTAAAAGGATGATGTATGTGGAAATAAGAAGGAATGTGGAACCTGTTGCTTATCATGAGATTATGTCTATTGGATAAAGGAATTGCTATCTTCCACCATTACCTGCTATATTCTATAAAGTCATTCTGAAAAGTAGTCTACACAGCAATTACTTATTGGTGATTGGAATATCTCCTCACTCCACACCCTGGGCTACTCCTCGGATTTCTCAGGAAAGCTAGGCCTGAGGGCATGAATACAATGGAGGCTAGTCATTAGCGTCTTCACTCTGCTACAGAGTCACTTTCACTATTATCTGCTCTTAGCAGGCCATTGAAATTAGATACTTTTGGGCTGATCGAAGTAATTTGGATAATAGCCACCAATATACTGTGCAATAAAAAAGCACTGGTTGTGACAAGAGGTAATCTATCTATCTATCTATCTATCTATCTATCTATCTATTAAACCTGCAGATATATGGAACTGACTATCTTAAACATCTACAAATATCGAGGAAAGATGGATGGGGCCTGCTGAATTACAACATGCCCGATCATTTTCTCCTATTTGATATAAGATGATGTTAGAGGGGGCAGAGCTGGGATCTGTAACTACAGGATAGTTCAGTGCCTGCAGGGAAATTTGGATACGTGGATAAAAGGCACTGAGATAAAAGCAGCCAGGTATTCATCCCCTGTAGGTATTGACTTTCATATATTTGTTTAGTTATTTTTTTTATGTTTGGGATCAGAATGTTGCAAAACTGCTGTAAAAATGTCAACATATCAAATAATTTCTATAGAATTATTGATGTATTGTCTGGGGCCGTTGCTTGGATGTTTGGTGATGTGACTAATAATAAAGGAAGAATTAGCATCATATGGATCACAAGAAATACTGCAAAACTTATGCTGGTTTAAGAATATTTGTTACCTCTAGGGATATCCATTTATACACTGTACTGATACAAACCGCATATTTGATGCTGTATCAGGTTCATGTTTTATCCATCACTGTATTTTGTATGTTTGGATTTGTCACACTTGGGACTTGATGTTTTAGGACCTTGCCTGGAATGTACTTATAAAATGCTGAGAAGAACACAGTAAAATGAACATACTGCTTTTATATTAACTAAACCCTTCTCGTGTGTCACAGCCCTTGGGGCTCATGTAAGTGTATTCTGTGTTCATTGAATATATGCTATAAATGACTAAAAGAAATAGGTCCCACATCTGATACCCACATCTGATCTACTTTTATGATTGCAAGTGAATGTTGGACGTCAATACATTTACAAGTGTCCCATTCACGTGTATGGAAGATACAAGCCTCAACTATATATTTAAATCCTCTACATGTACAGGGAGAGACGTGCAACCTGCTACATTCCTTTGTAGTTGGGGAACAGAGGCTCATTCTCAAAATAGGTATGGGTCACCTTTGTGACCAACATTCCTTATTGTCTGGTCAGATGACGGGGCCCCCTTACACTGCGGGTCCCATAGTGGGTGCTATGGCTGCAACCACTGTAGTTACACCGCTGATGCCGGTTAAGCCTACTGATTCTGAAACAAGCAGACAACCATCTATTGATAATGGAGGTGCACAGATTCTTCTCCAATAGTAAATATTGAAGGAAAGATGGTCTGGGCAAGTTTAATTTCAATATATTGAATATATATTGAATATATGTTTGTTTTTTGCGAAGTTGTTCCACAGTGGCGCTCTCCTCTACATTGTGAACACACTTCTATTGGGAGTATCTTAAGTTGTATTTCCACCTTTAGTCTATAAAACCATGCATGTTGCAATTTTAAGATAGGGTTATTTCTTTACATATTGCATGTTCCACCAAATGTGAGCTTAATTCTTACCGATAAGAAAAAATGTAAATTTCAAAATATTCTTAAATATATATATATAGGTAGATATAACAACACTACCAGGCAAACCATATCACATGCTAGAACCCACTTGACTTAATATGCCCGTGGGTCAATAACAAGTTTTATAGTTGCCAAATCTAGGCAGGGCAGGTGTCCCATTGTGTCTTGTCCAAATCCAACACTAGAGATGCAAGTATTGTCTGTATTATTTGGAAGAAATACAAAGCTCAATTGGTGCATTTTGTGCATAAAGTCACAAGATTTAAGGTTGGGGTCATATATAATGCTTGTTGTGCATTTACAATGCAATGTTTTTGCAAAACCGAGATTAATAATTGCACTGTTCGCTCTTCGACTCTGCTGTGCCAACTCATGCATACACTGTCCACCCTCTCCATTACTGATCTGATCTGTGCTCATACATGTTTTGTTCATCTGTATGTACATGACAACCTAAAACATCAACACCGCTTCCAGTCTCCCGCCATCTGACACCGCACAAAGGAACATATTCTTCAACCAATTTGTCGTATGCAAAACACAAAGCTGCAGAAGCGATTATCCCGCTCTGTATTACAGTGTTAGATCACAGCACTGGCAATTAATCGGACAAATTGACATTGATTCTGAAAACAGATGAATCCCAGGCTAGAAATCAGGCACATCTGCTAACAAAATAAAAAAAATAATCTACGCCGGCATTCAGTCCCCAGCATTGTTCTCTTTTACTGGAAGTTTTCAATGGTACCGCAATTAAACTTGTGACAAATACAATAGACTGAGTGCTGTGTTATCTGTACAGAATGGAATGAACTTATCAAGACAATACTCCTTTTCAGCACATTGATTACCAAGATTACCCGACTATCCGATTCCAAACAGGTGGAAAGGCATCCAGATCATTCACTTGTTATGATAATATTTTGTTAGCTGTGAGTGCAGGGGATATGTAATTTTTACTTATTTCATCCAAGTTTAATCAGTGTTGTTTTTATCCTTTAGTTGATGCTGTTTTAATGCACCTATGTGTTCCCCCACAGTTCCCCCAGTAATGGGCCTGCAGAAGAGATGAGCACTGTCTATAGGTAGGTTTACACTGGCCCAATCTCTGGCCTAAGGGGTTACATCTACAGATGTTAAACATAAATGACTGATGCCAAAGATTTTACATTTGCATAGAAGTCACTACTGAGGCCAGTGATGTAGAGGTCACCGCTGAGTTCAGTGATATACCTTTTATGTAGAAGTAATCACTGAGGCCAGTGATATATATTTTATGTAGAAGTAATCACTGAGGCCAGTGATATATCTTTTATGTAGAGGTCACCGCTGAGGCCAGTGATATACCTTTTATGTAGAGCTCATCACTGAGTCCAGTGATATATCTCATAAGTCATTACTGAGGCCGATAGAGACCTTCAAACAGTACGAATCAGACAACCCTTTGTAGTTAACTATACACAACTGGATGGTCAGTACATTAACATACATAAAACATATTAAGGATAGGCTGTAAATATCTATGTCCCCGAAAACCTTATTTAAAGGGAGACTACCACAACTCCCACCCTTTGTAACTGAACCATGCAGGACCCCTTAGTCCTGAGAAATAACATACCTTTATTTGTAGGAATTAAAAGCTTGTTTCCAGAAAAAAATTACTTATAAGATGTACGTAAGTTAGGAAGGCTGCTGAAATCCTCTACAAAAAAACGACTTAAACTAAACCTACGTGTTGTACCGGTTGTACAACCCAAAAAGGTGAGCAGATTACTAATCAAGATTGTTGTGATTTGATTGACACATGTGGTGCCAACATTGCTATTCTTTTTTCTTTCTCTAAGTTAGGAAGCTGGTACACCTTGGGTACAGTTTAGAAACACCTTATTCCTTCCACCCATGCGTAGCAGCATCCCATCCTTTATCCCATTGATCTCTCCCACAGCCCTTACATCATTGCAACCATGTCTAGCATCCGAGCCTGCACAAAATTAACATCAGGGACACAATGATGTCAAGGCTGTAGGAGGGATCGGCAGTATGAAGAATGGGACACTGGTAATTACCAATAGGAATCATATACCGCTCGCAATAATATCACATCATATGGGAATAAAACTTTTTGTTTTTAGTTTCTGTTGATCCAGCGAGTTAATCTGACCGCCATATTATCGGTCGGGAAATAATTTTTTCCTGCTTTGGGTCAATTGGCACCGGCCTTGTAGGGTTTTTGCCTTTTTTCCAATATAATATTATATAAAAATAATATAATATCTGCAATATAATGTAGTTGGAATTGATGGACTGATGTCTTTTTCTGACCTTTTTTACTATGATGCTATGACTGGGACATAACTGCACAGTGCTCCAGAAGCAAAGGCAATGCCCCGGTTGCAACATCTTCCTAATTTACATATATTTTAAAAATCATTTTTCCAGAAAATGAGTTATTCATTCCTATCAATGGAGGTATATTATTTTCCATTGAAGACTCATGCATGGTTCTGTATTTGGTTAAAAAGTAGTTGGTAGTGGGGGTGACTCTTTTTGATTTCATTGCTTTTGAAACATGAGCATCAAGTGGAAGAAATATTAAATGAAAGATTTTTTTGTTTAATTATTAACCATATCCTACGCCCCCCAACATGCATGTGTATGATGGAGCCAGTTGAGATAGTTTCCATCTAATGTGTTTGAAGCTTCGTGTCCTCTTTGTTCCTTGCACTCCCCAAAATCCATATCATATAGTGATGAGTAAATATTTGCCTGGTTATAGAAATGATTACTACACAATGCCTGTACATTAGTTATTTTGTCTCTTATAAAACTGTGATAGAAAGTTATTTGCTAGCTATGACAAGAATGAAGGAAATGCCTCACATGATTCACAAAGACAATATCCCTCTTTCCATCCAAAACAGATGGGTTATTGAGGACACGCGTGGACAAACAGTTGGAGACCTCAGATAATAGCCATTTGTGCAGTTCAAAACTTGCCAACTGTAGTCCTTAATTTCCCCCCTTTTCGAGGTTTATTTTTAGGACTTATAGATAAAGATTGGATTTTGCATTCCGATATAAAGAGACATATCACACATACCTGCCTCAGAATAGCTTCTAGCCTATACTACCACATAACTTCCCTAGGTGAAGGCCACATTACCTGGGAGAAGAACCACATCATTGTAATGGAGACAGTCTATTGTGTGCTATTGTATTGGTTAAATCATCAAACCAGCATTCATGATCATGGAAAGTGAAATTGTGTATATCAATAGACCAGGTCCTTGAAGGTGCCGCGGCTGATTGATGTTATTTTCAGAAAATCGATAGGTTGCATTTGTTATAAAACAATGGCTCCATTAGAAAGCATCTGTCAGTGCGGGAGATATAAACAGTCTAATGGAAAACCAAGTCCTGAATATAAATGGGAAAATATACTGAGCATTTGTAATTTTAGATTAGAAACTTGAATTTACACATGGAGGTGCCTATCCTAGCAGGTTGGTAAGTGGATCACTTATAGGACAATAATGTGGATTTTAAAAGAGTTTTAAATGTTTTTCTTTAAAATACATACTTGAAAACCTTCTCTGAACATCTAACAGAAAAAAGGGAAAACTTCCAGACCACCTGAAGGGCCAGGAGTCTCCTGTTCATCATGGAACTGGTCATGTTCCCTGAAAACTGTGTTGACCCGTTCCAAGCATTGTATGGACTATGGTGTCCGAAAGGACAGAAGACCACCTGTGAGTGCAAGACAAAACTTGAAGCTAAGGTGGATTTATATGATGGAGGGGGGATACAACTTTTTAAACAGTACTCAGGATGAGGAAAAATAGGAAAAATCTAAATTTGTTCCACTGTTATAATATTCAGAGAGTTCCCGCTGGCCACTAATTCCCTGGTCCAGTTTTGAAACACAGGAAATGCTCACTTAGCCAATCATTGGATGTTTTGTGTCACTTCTGATCCCAGTGATTGGCTGAGCAGGCATTTCCTGTGTGTCAAAAGGGACCAGGAAGCAGAGACTGGCAGGGCAACCAAGTAGCCCCCAAACATATATGTTTTGCCTTCCTTTATATGGAAAAACTGTGGTGTTATTTAGACTGTTTTCTATGAACATTTTAAGGCTATATGCTTAGTCACTGTCCACTGATTACAAATCTCTTGGAAAAATATGCATATAGTAGGTTTAACATTTCTCTAGACAAAATATGAAAAACTACAACTGCACAAATATTTTGAAGAACTCAAAAGACTTGGTAACTCTATAAAATGTCTTACCAAAAATAACATTTCTACATTGCTGTACGTTTTGTTGAAGGGTAAAGTCAAGTAAGAGGTCACTATGACCACCAGTCTCTTGGGGCTAATTTAAACAGATCTTGACAATTTCTATCACTGGACGGTGACCTGGCATATTTTCAGTTCTCACATGGATTAACTGAAATCAGCTTGACCCTAACCTTACTCCAGCCGACTGCCGATAGTTGGTCCCTTTCTTCCTTCCTGTCCTGCATGGTAAACTCCTGTGTCTACTCCTGGACTGGGTGTCTACAGTATATGATATATGCGCGAGAGCCACTACTCCATCAATAACCTCCATCCATGTATCATATATGGTAATATATGTGGTATATGTTTTTATATGACAGTGAGCATTTGTGTTTTCTTATCGTATGTGCACAAATGCAAGCTCTGTGCAGCGCTGCGTAATCTGTGTGCGCTATATAAATAAAGAATTATAAATGCTTATTTATATATCATTTATATGTTTATTTCTGAATCAACCTTCCCACATTGCATTACAAAATGCAGCATGGTGGTTAGCCTACCTTTAATAGAAAACATGGTATATATTTTTCTCACGTTCTGCACTAAATGTGGTTTTCATAGAAAATAGTAAATTCAGTATAATATAAAGGTGTCGATCTGTGAAGCACTCAAGTAAAAAAATGTTCTATATATACAGAACTATTAAAATCATTGTAAAGGATTAGGATTAGTTAAAGGGGTTCTCCGGTGACAAAGATTGACCTCACTATACCTTATCTCCCCACACTTATCACTTTACTAATTCAGTGTCATTAAATCTTCTGCCCCCTTTTCATGAAATCAAAGTCATTCCTGTGCACTGCCAGCTCCTGCTACACTTACAGTTTCCATAGAAACGACCTGTATACTGTCTCTGCTCTCTGGTCTGACATGAGCAGTCAGCTCCTTGTTCCCTGCTGGGGGGTGTGGCTGCAGGTTCATCTGTATGAAGAAGCTGTGCTGACCAGGGGGATTGTGGGAGATGTAGTCCTTTAGCAGAATGGGGGCAGCCATCTTGGAGTTATGCAGCTGCAGCAGTGAGCTGTGAAGTGACACAGCCTCCTGCTTGTGACAGGCTGCTCCTTGTCAACTCTTACGAGCAGGAAGCAGGGAAAAGCAAAGTAAGGCAAAATTATATAAAAAATATAGGGGTAAAAATGTAAAGGATCATACAATCAATCACCTGACAAATGCTTGTTTACCGACTGATCACATTGTTTCGATACGCATAAAACTGCCCATTTTAGAAGACGATTTTGGGGATTTGATGTGATCATAATGTAACGTTTATTTGGGGAAAAGGTTATGATCTCTGATTCAACACCACAATCATTGGGGAGATGTATTAATGTGTCTGTCTTTGGACCAGTGCAGAGTAGAACGAGACAGATCTCTGCTGCGCCAGATTAATCCCTGTGCCTGATTCTCAATGATTAATATGGTGAAGTATAAAACTGGTGAAACACACTTTGCACCTCCTATTAGTCTAGTTTGCTGCACCATAACATTGAATTATCTGGCGCACTGGCTGAATTTTCTGGCGCATAGATTATTTTTAGAACAGACACACCCTCTTTTACCGAGGTCACGCCATCGTTATCAATCGGTGCCTGATATGGGCAGATTGACCTGTGTAAAAGAACGTTTAGGACACTAGGAAGTCATGTATTGTTATAACTTTTAATGTTATTGTATAGACTCTCCTACTCTCTCAAGGTCCCCAATACCTAACAGATGTCTGTTCTGATTTTTTAGGGTTTGGCCGACCATTTAATGTGTATGAGGCTTCCCGACTTTCCTAAAGATGAAGTAAGCTTTAAGTCTTCTGCCCAATTCTCTCGGTCTTGTGAAATATACCCTTGTAGCAGCTTTCTCCAGTCACTACACATGAACTTTCAGGTGATGATGTGTATTGGAGCCATTAGATAATCATCAACAGTATTCACAGAATATACAAATAAAGGAGGGTAGAGCTGGGAAGAGGAGGGATCAGAAAGATGGTGTTATACTGTAAATCACAGGATGTCAATCACACAGAGACCTCTAGAGGGTTAATAAGAATTAGGGTTTAAATGGCCTAGACCTGTGAGTGTACAAATACTTGGAACCATCTAAGTTGGCATGAACCAAATGACAAAATACTGCTACTTAATTACCTTTAAAGCTAAATAAATATATGTTTGTACTGCTGCCTTCATATTACTGGAACACAGAGTATACAACTCACAGTACTATATGCATTAGATGTGGTGCAGGTGGTGGCACCTAGGAGGAAGGTGCCAGGTAGAAATGGTGGCATGTGCCAAAAACTGTATAGTTTGCCCTTCCACAATTGTTTGTAATAGGGAAAAAAACTCTGTCTGCCAGGAAGTGTGAGCGGCCAACATGCACGTGCTCACATGTCACTTCCTCTCTACCAGCTGATGTGTATCAGCACAGTGCAGCACCAGGACATTCACACATTCAAAGACATTTCTGTAACTGAGAATCAGTTCCATTTATCTAATTTAGTTATTATCCTTCTCTAAGCATTTGGGGGTTTGGGGATTTATCTTAGTTCTTAGTTTTTTCATCTTATATTTGCAACTTTTATTCTGCCAAAAGTTTAAGTTCTGCATAAGATACATCTTTAGAATCCAGATGTGGACATTTGGAAAAGTCACAAATGTTTTCGTTGTGGCAGTAAAAAAAAAAAATCACATTTTTTGGAGAAAAAAAAACATCCGAACAGTGCAGAGCAGGGGTTGGCAAACCTTTGGAAGAGGTTGCTTGAAGGAAATCTACCATCAAAATCCATTAAGATAAACCAGGGACAATTACTCATAGATCCTGGGACTGTGACTGTGGTAATCTTCTTATATTTGTTGTACATGGCCTCCTTCCTTCTAAAATCAACTTTTATTATTATGCAAATTAATCTGAAGAGCTCCATCAGGTTCACATATGCAATCGGGCCAAACCCTGTCCTTGTTTCTAAACAGAGTGAAAATGATAACATGTGGCCACACCTTAAGAATCTAAGGGCTCTTTGACATTGTTGGGAAAGCTTCAGTTGTGCATCTGTTGCGTTTTGTCTCCGTTTTTCTCCCGTGTTGTCTCCGTGATGCATCCATTTTGTCTCTGGCTGCAAAAAAAAATGAAGGTTTAACATTGCTTTGAAAAGATCACACCTCAGTCTCATTTTCAGCCTCATCAGTGAATGAAAATGGATGTTTCATCTTTTTTTTTTTTTTGTGGAGCCATAGACTTCTGTTGCCTTCCGTGATCCGCATCCATGAAAAAAATAGGACATGGTTCATAATTTTTTCCACGGACAACGGATCAGTGAAAATGCATACCAATGTGAAAACACTCATAGAAATCAATTTTCCACCTCCTACTAGATGGGTCAATTTACACCACAAAAATGTGCAAATATTTTGTTGCGTTTACTATATTTGTGGCGCATACCCCTCTATCTGGAGGTATTTTTAACTGGTAGGGGTCTGAGATTCCATATCATATTCATTCATCACATGGCTGCATCTCAGTCATATTCAGGTAAGAATGCTGAGCTGCAGTACTAAACACAGCCATTGTATGATCTGTGGCGCTGTCCATAATGAGCAGATCACAGCCTTTGGCCCCTTCCACACTTGCGTTGCAGATCACGTCAGAGTCTGATCAGGGTGCGATCAGGGTTTTGTCAGTGAAAACGCACATTTTGCATCAGAGTTCAATCAGTTTTCAGTCAGAGTTCGTTCAGTGTCTCAGTTTTTCACGCGCGTTTTCATTGCAATTTCAATGCATTTTTCACGCGCAGGTAATGCGGGTGAAAGGACTCAGGACTGAGCTCTATCTTTTCTATGGCAATTGATGCGTGAAAAACGCATTGAACTTGCATTGCACTTGCAAGTGTCTCAGAGTGCAATGCGTTTTTGATGCATCTCCATAGACTTGTATGGTGCGTTTTTCACGCCCGTGACTTGCAAAAGTAGAGCATGTTGAGATTTGAACGCGCGTTAAAAAAAAACCCGCGTGTGTGCGTGAAAAAAAATGCAAGTCTGAAAAGACCCATTGGTTACAATGGGTCAGAGTGCAATGCAAGTTCTGCGCGTCAAAAGCACACGCAGAAAACGCGCGTGAAAAACGCAAGTGTGAAAGGGGCCTTTGTCTGAACAGTGGGTTCTCTTCCATCAGCAGGTGAGGGAAAGTGTTGGGTGTCAGCCCCCCGCCCGCCATTGATATATTTACATGTACTTGGTCTGTGTATACTGTTGAGGTTTTACATTACCATGATACAAATCCAGGTCAAAAAAATGTAAATGAGGTATTTGTTATGTTGATATGGATTCCTTTATGTCAACACCACTTTCTGATTTACATAGGACTTCTGCCCCCGATTAGCATTATTTTTTTTTTGTCTTGCCATGGATCCACATGAAGTAATAAGCCTAATTATTATGATTATCCAATCATGGTAGAAAATTTGAGATAATGCAGCATTGTTGTTAAGGCCCAGTTCACACTCTATATTTATATTCAGTCACTAAAACAATAATAATGAAAGTCTAACTGATCCATTGAAATGTCCACGGATCTCAATAGACTTTTAATGGCTTCCATTAGTGTCCATTTGCACCACTCAGGTTATTTGAATAAACTTCCATTGTTATAGATTTAGTAGTGGAACTGAGCTTCGAACTCAAATGTGAACTAGGCCTTATATGGTTGGGGGATTATATGCAGATTTCTTTTGTGTGGACCATTCATAATAGACGACTCTGGCTAGACAGATGTGTGAAAGCCATGAAAAGTGGAGACCTTCTAAGAAAAAAGTGGATGGAAATCCAAAATGAAGGCATGTGTGTGTACTACTTGCCCACATGGCCACAAGGCTACCTTTACACGAATGTATGCTATAGTGAGACGTGCTCCCGGACTGTATATACGGCAGCATATAGAGGATGCTCTATCTTTTCTCAGGTGACAGCACGATACGGAGACACAAGTGAGTCTCACCATACCGTCCCGTGCTCAATGCACTTCTATGGCGACCCTAAGCTAACCATACAAATGGCAGCTAGCGTACGGCCACCATAGATGTGCATTGCCATATACAGTTGTGTGAAAGGGGGTACTGACCAGACAATAAAATAACTATAACAAGCCCCTGGCAGTGGTCATGTCTGGTACTGCAGATCAGTTTCAGTAAAAGTATAGAGGCTACATAGTTCACACTTGCATTAGGACCATCATTATTATCTTCCATCATGAATCGATAAAATTGGAAGTGTAATGGGAAGCAAACACAATCGTAGGCTCCTTTCAGACGACCGTACGTGGCAGCCGTATGCCACATACAGTGTGACATAGAGTGTCACACCAGTTTCACACCAATTTTTGTGTCACTGACCTTAACTAAACAATTTGTATGTCACATAGAGTGTGCTCTTTTGCCGTACGTACAACCCAGCAGCATGGCTCCCTATGGAGAGGGGATGGGTGAGGAGTGCTCACGTCTCCGGTGATCCAGCCGAACGTATGCTACACCAAGGCCAAGGCGTTGCATCCGTTCATGTGAAAGAAGCCTTACTTCAATAGGTGATTGCAGGAAGAGGCCATGCGTAGTGTTTGGAAATGTAATGCAAATGCCACATGTGAACATGTAACATACAAGTACTGCGCTATCTATATATATATATATACATATATATATATAATATGTCTTTCTCCTGGATGTCACTGTATATAAAAGTAACAACCACCACAGATACCTGGGTGATCTTTGAGGCCGGTGACACACGTGACGTTCCTGTGGAGTTTATTACATTGCGTTATTGATTCATATCGAAACACAGAATTGTCCATTGCGTTTTTAGAGGTCTGCGTTTGTGAGGTGCGTTTTCCAATGCGTTTTGCCAATGCGGACACAACCAAACATTTAAAAAACCGCCACCAGCCTTGGCCTCCACCGGGTGCACAGGCGTCTACCTTACACGTAAACATAAGACGCAACAACCAGTTTAGTATTTACGCGTCATTTAATATTCATTTTTTTGCAATTTGTTTTACCGTCCGTGCAATGGGATTGTTTAACATTGTTTCTATGGCTCTCTGTGTGAATGGGAAGCATTGAAGACATTGTGCCACCTCTCCCCTAAAAGCACAAAGTTACCTCAGACACTGCCCCCTTATTCCTATACTAACTCAATCTACCCCCCATAATCCTTATTTCTACCCTCCGAGACTGAAAATCCAGCACAGGCTCAGTCATATCAATACACTCCGGCCTCGCAGGTGTTAAATGAGACAAAAGTGAATGGGTTAACGCCGCATTCCTGGTGAATGTGTTAAACACTACACGTATTGTGTGGCACACACGTAGCGCCATTCCCTGCAGGGGTTAAACAGCTGAGCGCCCTCCCTCCAGCATTCCAGGCTGCGCTCCCAGCTCTGCGCATGCGTCCTCTTGCGCCTTGCGCCCAGTGCCAGATCCCTACGCAGTGCGCCCCGGACATAGGGCTGGAGGAGGGGGATTAGGGAGCAGAGTGACTCCGGAGCGGCGGCAGGGGCAGAGCTGCGGGGACGGCTGCACTTTGTAAACTTCTTGTGCCGAGCAAAAGTTGCCATCAGGACAAAGAGAGATCGGGAGCTGCTGCCCCTGGGAGCCACAAGGAAGCGGAGCAGATACTTAGTATCCACCTCCCCTCATCTCTGTCCCCCATTGTTTGCCCTGTGCCTGCACCATGCTCTGGATCTCCCCTCTGCTGCTTTGCACTTTAGCCCTGTGCAGCCTGACGGTCCTGGCTGACAAGAGCAAAAGTTGTCTGGAGGTGCGGAAACTTTACGAGTCCAAAGGCTTCAACCTGAATGATGCTCCAGTCCATGAAATCAATGGTGAGTAACAATATGACCTGATCGCCTCCTATGGAGAAATCGATAATCAATGTATTCCGATATGTCCTGGTGATGTGTCCACAATTCTGTATCGGTGTGGGGGGAGCACCGTACACTGGATAGGCTGGTGACCAGAGGGCGTTATGGAAGAATTCTTACCCCCCCTCTCTTTTTCTGGCTGTGGGGCCAGGTAAGAAGGGAAACGGAGGAGAATCTTAAATGCAGAGCACCCCCCGGGGCAGACCTTTTACAAAACAACAACCGGTTTGGGATCACTCAGAACTGTCCATAGATCATCTAGTGACTTGACTGTCCTAAAAGAATTCCTACTAATCTTAACGCTCAACCGTATCCTATATTTTTCTAATAAACCTACCTTTCTACGATCACATGTTCGTGATGTAGGGACAAGGGTCATTCTCGTGGGAATTGCTCCAGTAGTAATTGGGGGTAAGGATTCCTAGTAATCGGAACCGTACAGTCAACCGGAATGTGTAAAGTGTGCCTACGGTTCAGATCCCATACTTTTGTAATAAACCCTTCTATGACCAGATGTCCAGGTTGTAGGGCCAAGGGTTAGGCTCACTATTGGTGGTAGTTATTAGGGTAAGAAATCCTACTAATCATAACCATTCAGTCAATCAGAATGTAAAGTTTGCCTACAGTTCAGATCCCATATTTTTGTAATAAACCCTTATATGACCAGATGTCCCGGGTTGTAGGGGCAAGGGTTAGGCTCACTATTGGTGGTAGTAATTAAGAGTAAGAAATCCTGCTAATTGCAACCGTACAGTCAATCGGAATGTGCCTACAGTTCATTTCCCTTACCTTTTTGATAAACTGTACTTATGCCCAGATGTTCATGATGTAAGGACAAGGGTCGGCCTCACTATTGGGGCTAGTGCTTCAATTAGGGTTAAGTTCAGCTATGTGAAGTGTGCCTATGGTTTACGATCCATCAGATCTGGTAGTTTTCTGATAATCCCTTCTATGACCAGATGTCCATGATGTAGGGGCAAGGATCAGTGA
Source organism: Engystomops pustulosus (assembly GCA_019512145.1). Lineage (NCBI taxonomy): Eukaryota > Metazoa > Chordata > Amphibia > Anura > Leptodactylidae > Engystomops > Engystomops pustulosus. The sequence goes on along the minus strand of CM033650.1, from coordinate 22,690,791 downwards.
TGGTAAGGGTTAAGGCAAGCTATAGAGATTCAGACACAGGAAGCAAGGTCTGGATTGGACTCAGTCATCCAAGTGTCCCACCAAGCATGTGTTATGCAGACGTGGTGTGCTCCTGCATTCACACTCTTTAATTGCACCTTGGGGCAGGATTTCCTCACTCCACCTTATTACCTATTGGACGCTCCTTCCCATTGTTAGTGCTAATGCTTTGTGCCATGTGCAGCCTTTATGCTGCATTGTTTGCTCTACCCCTTGTATACTCTTGTTCAGTACTTTATACTCTTTGTGAGTAGGTGGTATCTATATGCTGATTAGGTCCTACAAGAAGCTGATTGAGTTGTCTCAATGTTTCCATCTCATGTTTCTCAATAGGTTCAGGTGGAACGATTTACACTTGTACAATTTATTATTTATACTTGTAGATTTTGCTATAGACCTTGCCAGGTGGGGGCTTTTGGGTAATTCAAGACAGCATGGCACAATAACCCTTTCAGTCCTACAGATGGTCTTTGAGAATTTATGTCTGGCACCTTCCCGTTCCTTTTCAAAATGTTTGGTTTCAAAATATTCCACTTGAATGTTGCTGTGGAATCTGGACTTGATGACATGTTCTGCAGTTGTGTTAATAATACAGCAGAGGGGAAGTGTTGGGGGGTTCTGTTAGGTTTCAGGAAGTGGGAATATATATTCTTTATATTTGGTCTTATAAATGATGCAGAAGTGAAACCAGTTTATGGACTTATTGGGTGGCCAGTGTGATACACCGATTGTCGTAGGGATGCTCTTAAGTGTGTTTACATTTTAGTTTTATGTTTTTGAATGTTGCTTTTTACCTTTTAGAGCTCAGTTAGAGACCATTAAACTGTATAATGGTGGAGCATATAGAGTGACAACTCTTAAAGATAGTAATGGTTGGTATTAGTCCATCAGAGGTTGTCATCAAGCATATGTGTCCTACCTAGGAGATCAGACGCATACACAGTGAACATCAGAACGCTCATCTTTATCACTCTGCATACAAGTAATATTTCTTGCAAATAATTAGAATTTACATAAATGTTGAGTTTATTGCAGCAGTGGGTCATGATATAGAGCAGGAACCAGGTCATCAATGTCCCTTTAAACTATATCAAGATATTTTGTGTTGGTGGCTTTGAATGTTTTTGAGATCCAACTTCTAATAAACATCTAGTTGATTTTGTGGGGTTTGAAACAGGCTCAACTCAAGAACGTATATTTGTCCAAGGAAATGGAACTGTCCAATTACTGCTGGAACCTCGCTTGGCGCATATATTCCAGTTAATACGAGGAGAAATTAGCATAATCATTCTCCATTAAAACTTCCAATCATGATGGAAACTCGGCCGAGCACAGATCCTCCACTGTTCTCCTCTGTAGGTGTGCTTTTCAGAGCAGCTGGTAGGCTCCAGTGTTTTTTTTTTCCAGGGACATCATCTGGGCCACAAATAGGTGGCTTGGAAAAAAAGGGGAAGTGTCACTCAATCGTTCTGTTTTTCTGTACAGGCATTTTTATTCAGGAGAACCATTATGTCCAAGGTATCCGATACTAAACTTCCCAACTTCTGTGCATAAAAGTAGTATTGTAAATGTAGATTTTTTTAAAATATTTTCGTCTTGAGTAAACTCTATAATTTTTTGGGTCTACTGCTATCCTTACAAGTAAAATGTCCTTATACTGAGTCTTTGATATGTTATATAGTTTCGGATCAAGCCATCATGCCTTCTGCTTTTCATGGGAGCAGACTGGGACTGTATATGATACAACTTTGTACAGTTGCCCATTAATAAAGTTATCTTGAAGTGGTAGTGGAATGACCGGTTCCAATGACTATATCTCCATGTAGGCCTCATACTTTGTTGAAGCTGAACAGTTTTGCTGTCTACTGGAATAGCTAAAAATTGTATCAGAATCTTTTTGGGTCAAACTTAGAACTTTTTGTTAATGTATATCCACCTTTTGATGCTACTTAAAGGTTACAAACATCCTCCCCTCCCCTCTTTTTCAAGTTTTGTCTGTTTCTGTAAAGGAGGCCGGAAAGACTGAATTTCTCCAGGCGAAATTTGATCTGAGCCACAAGAAATATTTCTACCCTTCAGAATGAGAAAATGCACAGACAGAATTTGCAACATGTTTTTAGTTTTAGGCCTTTACTTATAACTTTTGTTAGTTTTTAATTGTTTTTGAGTGTTTGCATGTTGTTGGAGCCTTAATCCTTGTGGGTTGGTAAGTCAAAGCAACTAAAGTTTAGATGGCCAGCTGAATGTTAAGTTTCTAGAAACATTTTTGAACATTTGCCTCTGCTGGATATTTTAGGTTGCAAACAGTGCAGTCTGGTGGAATACCATTACTTGTGCCTATGAGATGACACCCAGGGAATTTTTACTTCCTTCTGCCGACTCAAAAGAAAAGTTAAAAAAGGAGTAAGTTGCTGGCAGATATCTGGCAGTGGCTTATCTCGTGGGAAAGAATCAAACATGTAAATCCAACCTCTTCTCTCAACGATTTATAATGTCTGGAGAATCCCTTATTGTAACTGCATGAGCTGCTTAGTGCTCAGGGGGCGGGGCTATGCCTACTGGTGCAGCCAATCTTTTTCTTTTTATGAGAGAGGTCATTTAGGTATTAAGGGGGGCTGTAGGGCAGTGTTGAAACAAGAGATAGGGGTACCAGAAAGCCACTCCTCCTGCACCATTGAGCTAAGTTGCATAACAATAAATACCCCAATTTCTAAGGTTGGATGGGGAAGTTAATAAAGTGCTCTACACAATGCTGGTTTAATTTTAATTTTTTTTTTGTACTAAACATCACAAAGTTTTCCTAGATGTCAGCAAATACTGTAAAAGAGTTTGGAGTAGGAACAAAAGTCTTGTTGATGAGCTCAGCATTTTTTGCTTTATAGTTTGGTTCTACTGGTTTATTAGTCATACGTCTATATGTTTTTGTAACATTTTGTTCTTGGAGGATCAAATATGTTTACAAACATTTTTGGGGACATTTAGTGGTTGTGAATGGTGTTGTTAGTATTGGATTAGTCAGTAGGCAAGTGTGGACTTTGTTTACCCCCATCCCCCAGGATCTGCTTCCTCCCCATCTGTATACAACTTGCCACATCTACCACGTATCCAAGACTCGCATTGTTGAAAGTGTTACATAACCTAAATTTCTGTAAATGCCACCATTGATCTATGATGGTTTGTGATCCCGGAAGGTCAGTTTATTAGCATGAAGACCAGATCTCCTTAGCTTTATGTTCAATAGACCGACTAGTTCCGAAGGAACCTTATGTAGCTTTGTCTTTCTGACAGCTGTCCTGTATGCTGCCATATGGAAGACTATGTTGTTGAATGGGCAATTTAACAAACGTGTACAACATGGACCTGTACATAAACCGTTCTACAGTGCTGATGACTTGCTGGTGCAGCAGATTGTGTTTGTGCTTCTTGGAATGAATGGAAAAAAGTGGTCAATCCGAAATGATCCGGCCACCTGCATAAATATCAAGAAATCTGTACACTTCAGACTCGTCCCCTAGTTTCTCAGTTCCTGGCCCTGCTTGGTCGCACTTCGCCTTTAAATCATGATCTGATACATTCACTGATTGGCTGCAGTAGTGGTGTCCTCCAGAGACGGGACATCTCCTGAACCTTGACTTGCAAGGCAATGGTGGATCGGGGAGCATCAGGATTGGAGTGTCCTTGGATCCTTTGAGTGACTAGCTTTTTTTTTTTTAATTGCCACCTTAAAGGAATGCTCCAGTGAAAGCTAATTAATTGAATAGTACATGGTGCAGGGCTTGAAGGGAGGAGCAGGTCTCGTTTTGATTGTATTCCTAGAACCTTGCAAGAACCTAGAATCATGCTTCTCCCTTTGGGCCCTGCACAAGGTATAATTCAATGGATCGGCTTTGACTGGAGTGTTCCTTTAAGGTGGCAATTTTTTTTTTTTCTTAAAAAGGACCTGAGAGAATCTCCTATTTCATTTTGCGCAGGATACATAGACTGAGATGTATTCAAAGTTTATTTTGAAAGATGAGGTGCACTTTAAATGTGATATATTTTGCTCTCAGCATGTTATAGAGCAGGAGAAGCTGAGCAGATTGAAGTCAGGAGGCCAGTCCTAGACGGCGTTAATCGACTGCATTAAGGGAAATATGCCAATCGCTAGTGAGGCCACAGCATAGAATGGGCAAAGATATAAATGCAGAAAATACAAGTATAAAGCATCTTTTCCCACAAAACTATATATCCATCTGCTCAGATCCCTCTATAATGCACTGCATTTTCATGATGAAGGGTTCCCTTTTAGTAAATTGGGTCTCCTATGTATTTTGTTCTCCTATTTTAGGTCATGATTTTTTATTTTTTTTTATAGTTGACTTGTTGGCTTTCCATGCATGATCAAGGTTTTAACGTGTTTATCCATGCACACATCTTGGCGGTCTACGCAGACCATGTGTCCGGACCCCCTTATCAGTACCATGATTCAGACCTGGTCTCTGAGTCACGGGCCTATCAGATGCAGACACAAATCTTGCTTAGACCAGCACACTGTCAATTATTAGCCGTCCGCAGAAGCGTCTGAGGCAGCAATGTTTTCTCTCTTGTTTGTAAATTGTAACTTCGCGTTATCCCGATGTAACCTTTTACGCTCCCATTTTTAATGTGTAATGTGAACGTATTTGACAACCTAGAAACTCTTCACACACACCTGGGAAACATTCTCCCCCCTGTTCCTGGAATGGCAGAGGCCTAGAGATGTTTGCTGGCTCTGTCGCATTCACATCTTGTGTTAATTGAAGGTTTTTTTTTTTTTTTTTGCTCAGGAAATCCTGGTCTAAAAGAACCGTTTACATTTTCGGTAATATTTTAGAATTTTGGACGGCTCCCTTCATACCAGGGATGCGTAAGCAGTGGAAAGTCTGGTGCCGTCTTTCCTGCTTCATAATGCAACGATTGATTCCTTTTGGGACAGGCTCAGTTATTTGCTTCTCCGGGGTTGTGGCTTCGTACCTGCACAAGACGTTTATTAACGTTAGAGTTTGGCGCTCTACTCGAGTTGGGGGTTGAGCTATACTTGTACAGGCGGTCCCATACTTAAGAACACCTGACTTACAGACAACCCCTAGTTACAAACGGACCTCTGGATGTTGAAAATTTACTGTACTTTAGTCCTAGGCTATAATAAGCAGCTGTAACAGTTATCAAAGCTTTATTATTAATCCTGGTTCTTATGACAACCCAACATTTTTAAAATCCAATAGTCACAGAGGCCAGAAACATTTTTGACTCTGGTTACAATTATAAAATATACAGTTCCGACTTGCATACAAATTCAACTTAAGAACAAACCTGCAGAACCTATCCTGTACGTAACCCAGGGACTGCCTGTATTGAAATAGGCATTGATGTATTGAACGGATCATATGGTAAATCTCAGATCTTGTCATTTGTGCTCTTGAGATGGGGACCCAGACTATTCCAAAGGAAATGGTTACTAATGTGTTACCCAACATTGTATGTTTTTGTTTTTTTGTCCCATCCTTCATCTCCCTCCCAAGGCCGCCAAAGCCTTTATTTGGACTTTTGAATGACCTACTGGACGGCTTTATCTTCCAGAACAAAAGGGATGCCTTTTTAGCCAGAAACCTTGGGAGACCACCAAGGACTCTGAGCTCATGCAGTGCAACTCCGCACCACGTTACACAATACAAAAAATGCAGGACTGAATGGTTCAAAAATGTGGAGTGGTGGAAGCATTCATTTTCATCCAGAACACTGTCACAACACCGACAGACCCAAGCAAATACCTCTAGCGGCTAAAATAGACCGGAGGAGAAGTGTTTACCGTTACTGGTATGACACATGTATGACTCGCGTCCTCAGCCACAAGCTGCTGAAAATCTGATCCAAGGGGTGTCTACCTAAAATATCCACAGCAGGACTTGTTATTTAAAGTTACAATGGATTTTTAAAAAAGTTTTATATTATTTTATGCTTGCCTGTGTTTGTCTTAAAAAAGTTTCAAACATAGCACTTTTGGAAAAGCGTTGGTATGATTTTTTTTTTTTTTTTTAGCCAAAGCCAGACATGCGGGTGGTAAGATGTCCTTCCCAATCCCTATTTAATTCAAAACTTGGCCGTGGCTTAAAACTTTAATGGTTGTGTTTTTTAGAAATCAAAAAGTAGATAATTCTTTGGTGGTTCTCCAGTATGAACTTACATTAGACAGACTTGATATAGACCATATATTGGCCGTATTTCCCAGACTCCACACGGTGTGGGGACCTGGACTCCTAGCACTCATAGTCATCTAAAATGCCAGTTCCTATCAAGCATGCTAAACCTGGGACACTTGCTCATAGATCCAGGCACGTAGATTACCAGAGCCCTTCCGTGCTGTAGCTTCACATGCTGCACTACACTGTCTCCCCTCCTCCCTCAGCAGTACCCTCCCTTTGCTTGATGTTATCTCACACAATAGGACAGGGAGATGCTACTTGCACACTGTAACAGCCTTTGAATCTGCAGCAAGGATGGGCTCCGAAAACAGCTTTCCAGGAGCCCTTCTAGCCATAGATAACATATATAAGACTATTACCACAGTCATGCTACCTGGATCTATGAGTAAGGGCCGCTGGATTTTGATGGTAGATTTCTTTTAAGGTATCCCCTTACATATTGTGATCATGCTCTTAAAGGGAACCTGTCAGCAGAAATTGACTTAATAAACCACTACCAGTACGTTGTCATGATTCTTTCAACTTTGGAGTGAGATGTAAATTGGTTGGTAGTTCACAGAAGTGGAGTGTTTCGTACTTAAGTCCAGCTCTCCCTGCCTCAGACCACCTCTATGCTATGTGTGATGACATGTACCAGAATTCAGCAGGTCAGGTTATGATGGCCCTGGAAGCAGGACAGTGAAGGGGGGCAATCTGACAGTTTGACTTCAATGCTGAGTTCTCTCCGCCTCCATGACTCTATACAACAGATTTATACCTCACTTCAAAGTTGATTTTCTGGATGATGCCACCACACTGGGCCATGAATGATACATGATCTATAAGGTTTTTAACTTCTTCACGACATAATGTTAGAGGTTCATTAGGTCAATTTCTGCTGCCACTATTGTTTTTATGTGGGCCAGTAGTCCCCCGAAAGGCAGTGAGATTGGTAATGGATTTACATTGGTCCTTTTCTATACTTGTTTTATCCCAACCTTTTTACAGGCGCTCGCCCAATGGATCCTGTATGGCAGCTGTAGGGTGCTGGTCCCATACCTTGTGAAAGCAGGCCTAGGTTTCTTAAACCACCCATAATTCCTCTTCTGTTGTAGCGGTTTCATTAGAAATAGTCTGTATAGCTTAGGAACATCCCATGTAATGTCTTTTCTTTGATTCTAAAGCTAATTTTGCTGTTTATTATTCCCCTCCCATGATGTGATCCTGGATGTCTAAAGAACAGCAGTATATTTAGCTACAGATTTATCATTCTCATATGTTCTAGTCTTGGATCTAGTGTTCCGGTCTGCCTGTTAGCACAGGTTCATTGACTTTTCAAAAAAAAAAAAAAAAACATTTTATTTCACTACTTGCCTTTGCAGGTTTCTTCTGCATAAATATAGAAGACACTTCCTTGCAAGTAGTGAGGTGCGCTCCATCCCAGTAAAATTTATTGCTGCACATGTCACAATCTGCCCAAAACGTTGCTTGTTATCCTGATTTTTGCATAGACCACAGGCTCTGGGGATGCTGTAGCTTCGCAGACTATTAGGTTCCTTGCACATGGTGGTGTGCTAACCGGATTAGGGCAAGCGGCAGTAATCCGGCAAAATATGGGACACGTCAGTGCCATAGAACTCTATAGGGGACATGATCCAGCGTGGCCTGTGTGGCCAGGTCATGGACCCCGTTACAGTCGTGTGCTTGAGGCCTTCCATGGAAAAACAGTCAGAGGTGAAGAGTGCGCAGCTTATATTAACCACAAGAAGCACCGTCGTTGGCCTGCAGGGCTCAGCTTCTGTTATGGAGTAATACATCTGGATTATTTTTGGAGCTGTTGGAAGAAATTCTTCCTAAATTATGGCTGTTTTAGTGTGTAGCCTGTCCAGAAATGAAGAAATTTCTTTCGAAATCCATAATTTTGGATAATTGAAGTATTACATAACGGCGTTCTTGTTGGCACGCCATTAATATTTACAGATTATTATTACGCACTGTATCCCGACAGAATCCTCGTTAATTATCATAACCTGAGATGGTGCATCTGCTTCGTTGCAAAGACATACAGTCGTTTCAGATAAAAGGAACATGGATTCATGTTTATCTCTCCGTGCCAAGATATACTGGGGAAAATGTCTCTCCAAATGAAGAGCTGTCGAGTGCCAAGCGCCACAGATCTTTTTAAGTGTTGGGTTGTTTGTTCTCCAGGCTCTGGCAGTACACAGCCGTTTTTTTTCCCGTTTTTTTTTTTTTTAAAGGTTTAGTAAATATTAATTTAGAAATCCTGAAGACTTTGCCATGTTGTTAACTTTTTGAAAAGACCTCTGTTCGTATTTATGAATGTTCTACACTGCTGCATTATGGGATTGTAGACTCGATGTGCTACAACTGTTACAGCAGCCATCTTACAGCTCCCATTGTCACTCTCTCTCGGGTATATTCAATCCCATGTAATGGTATGTGGGTCCCTTATTAATCAAATCCTGTGTAGGGCGCTAGTACTGTAATCTGTAAACCCAACCCATATTCCTCGGAGGGTATCTGGTAACCATAGCTGCATCGGAGACATCTCCAGTGCGCTCATGGATGTATGTAAGAACTGACTAACACTTTATATCTATTCTTTCATACTTTGTTGAATACTGGGCCGGCTGCCCATGCTGTGACTATATCCAGGAAAATAGGGATATTTTTGCAGTTGGGTCATAATGATTGCATGTGAACTGTCAAAACCTTCTACACCCTCTCAAGTAACTTTTAAACTATGAAATTGTTTCCATTGACATGGTATAATTTATGACATGGCCAAAAAGACATTAGAGTTTACATTTTTATCTTCCTTGGCTTAGCATAATTTATTAGTCACATGAAATAAAAAAAAACCAAAAAGGACCTGAATATGTCCCTGAAAAAACTTCATAATTTATAATTTTTAACATTAAATTGCAAAAGTCAATGTTTCTTAACATGGCCATCCGGCATTAACCTTTGACCTATGTATACTTTGATGCATACATGGCATAAACTTGGATAAAAAAAAACATTAACTCTCTGTCTGGTGAATTCATTATTGCTCCTGCGTTAGAAAATTACAGATTTTCACCAAAAACATCTAATGCCCCTTTCACAAGTCCCCACACCCTTTGTCGAAGGAGAGGGAAAAAATCCATAATATGGTCTAAAAGCCTTCATAAATGTGTCAGAAGGCATTTTAGACCATATTATGGCCTTTTTCCCCTCTCCTTCGACAAAGGGTGTGTGGACTTATGAATGGGGCGTGGTCCTATAGAAATAGGCGTGGCCATATTGAAATTGGTTTGTGCACCAAAAATTGAGGGTGCACCAAATTGTGCTCCACAATTTTAGATTTGTTAAAAATAGGTCTAAAAGTATAACTTGTATAGTCATATAATCGTGTATTTGTATAGTGCGACAGATTTACTATCACAATGAAAAATCTGGTGCAGCAATAGATTAGTGTTGTCCATTTAATGAATTCTCCCCCAGTGAGTGGCAATGTATCCTGACCCGATTCATGTCAGCCATTCAGTTAGTGGATGTTGGTTGGTTCTGTGGGTTGTCCAGCAGCTCTTATAAGTTCTCATGACAGGGCTGTAAATAGATCTCCTATGGATTCCTCATTTTCAATTAAAATGTAAAAACTACAACTATTAAGTTTTATGTTCAGTTTAAAAGCAGCCAAAACAAAATGGTGGCTTTTTTGCATTTTGTCGCAAATTTAAATATGTTAATTTAAGGCGCATAGGCACTTTAAGGCACATTCTCTTAAATCTTTTGCTTTCTGAAAATTAAGGGATTTTTAAGCTTTTACGTGTACATACACTGGTAAAGGAATGGGTCACTATTTTGTTATGGTTTTCTACTATCATTAAGTCTTTTTAGATTTTTGGGTGGAAATCCTCTTACATAGAGTTTGTGTGTATTTAGTCAGCTGTTGAGAATTGTCCTTATGTTCTGGACAGAAAGGAAACTTAATCTATTTTATTTCCTTTCAGTTTCTAATCAGGCACATTCTTTACATAGACATCCTATTCTTGACGCCCCCCCCCCCCCTCCGCTCCTCTATACCTTTTGTCTTTTTTTGGTCACTTCTGTCTCTGTTAACCAAAAGCAATTATGTTGGTTGTCCCACAAATCAGACCTTCTTCTTGTCAGCCCTGTGGAGATCCATGATCTGATCGACGTTTCCGTTTGTGTTGTTTTTTTTTTTTCCCTGATTTGTATATCATGACTTTTCTTGGGGTTGTATTTTGGGTGCTGGGATGAAATTGGTTATGAGTGATTCTTGAATCCTCACGCGCCTCAGTGTTAATCGTATGGGTAACAACAGTGACGGCTTTCATTTGTCCAGTTAGTGGGAGTCTAGTTTTCATTGGCAGACACTTCAGAGGAAACGGGAGGCTTTGGCCAGAATAAGCAGTTGTTCTATTCACTCCAATGTATTGTCAAATTATTGCCCATTGTCATAATTGCCTTGATAAGAACTGAATGCTGCTTATCCGCAGCCGAAAGCCGCCTAGGTGCAAAGTGGATTACAAAGCCCTGGCTGCAGCGTCTTTGCTTTCAGGCATTGATCTATGACAAATTAGGCCTTGATTTGTGTAATTGCCTCGTCCAACCAGGAATAGATTGGTTTTACTTAGAGACTTGGGGGAGACAATAAAAGAAGATTTATGATGCAGTGATCAATGACTAAGTCTGTCTTGTGACCTCCAGATATGATCTTTGCATTTCTAGACATTTTAGCTGTAATTCGCCTTGTAAGTGGGGAGACGCCGAAGATAAAGGCCCTTAAATCCTAGAGCTTCCTCCATTTCCTGTTTATAAAATTTACTTGGCGTTTCCTTTAACTGATTTTAAATTTTTTTTTTTCCACAGATTTAGAAAACCTAGTGGCCCAATGTATTTTTCGACTTGCGCCAGTTTATGCCTTTTTTCACCATTTTTAGTATGTATTATTTCCGTGTGATGCATTTTGGTTGTTTGTGCGCCTCACCCGCCTTTCTAATTTAAGTTGCACCAGAATGGGGCGTATAAATGCTTTTTCACAATTAACCACATATGCCGTTAGACAAAATTACGGTGCAAATAACGTGTGATTAGTGCACCAGAGGAAAAAAAAAAGTGCAATCGTGTGCACATTACCAAAATAAGGTTATAATGCATTAAATCATCATGTAATTTTTAAATTTTAGCAACGTTTCAAGAAATTGCAAAAATCTTTTCTATATATATTTTAACTAAGTTTCTTTCATTTTTTAAGGTTTTTTTCCCTTTTTTACTTGTTTTGTAATAGAACTTGCCTAAAGTCTATAAGTCTATAAATGGGACTAGATGTGACCTTTACTTTCAAGTGATATTTAAATAGCTAACTAGTCATTAATAAGTGACTTCACTGCACTCGTAGTATTTGTAGAAATTAACTTCAATAATGGTAAATTCATACAAATTGATGATGAATTTAGTGATCAATGTTAGAACCCGGTAAGTCAGGAAAAAAATGTAAGAGATTTCAGATATTTTGATAAATAAGTTACATGTCCATCGATGCTTATATTTCAAGTCTTTTGGGTGAACCTCACAAAGAGCAGTCTGTGGACCCTTGACTGTTCAGAAAGGAAATGCAAATTGGTCATTTATTGCTCTTTCCTAGTTGCATACCATTGTCTTTGGTTTGGAGACTTTTTCAAGTCGAGAAGATCTTGTGTGATGAGGCCGGGTTGTCTTTTGGAAAGCCAAGACTAGAAGTACACGTGTGGTTTTTATAGCACACTCCTCCTTTTCTGTGTTGAAAGTGAATGTCTGGGAGAAATGATTACTTTCTTACATCCATTCCCTAATGCAATAGTCATTTACTCTTCTGGCCAAAGACACTTCAGCAGTTTTGACGATAACAAGATGGCTGACAGCTTAGAATTCTGCTTTTATCAGGAGCAAAAGCTGGCAGCGTTCCCTAACTTTATTTCCCTTCTAAACAGAGTTAAAGGGGTTTTCCCATGAAACAAGTTAGGCACTATCCGCAGGATACATTGCCACGCTCATATAGGGATGAAAGGTGCAGAACAGTCCATGTGCGGCAGTCTGCTCCATTAATCTCGGGGAGTGAAGAGGGGTCCAATGCAGGTACCTTTAATCTCGGTGCATACTATAGGTTTTACGCATGTGTAGGACAGTAAGGGGGAAAATGGGTGCAGTTCCTGGCTGTACACCAGAAATTGTTCCTATTTCAGAGCTTGTATGCTAAACTGGTGCATATCAGGTTATTTCTAACTGCAGGAGCCTGTTGTCCTTCACATCATGATCATAGAGGCCATCTGGTGGTCAGTGTGTTGTTTTCTTGGGGCACCTATGGTTGCAATGAAGAAGGAAAAGGACATCTACCACCAGGATGAAGGACTGTTAATCAAGCACACTGACATAGCGGTGTGTCCTTCCTCTGGCTGGATCTGCTCTTCTTTTAAGCATCATATGCCCTTGTTTTTAAGATAAGAGGCTTTAAAAATTATGCAAATGAATCTGAGGGGCTTAGACTCCATTACCATCTATGGAGCCCGAAGCCATTCCGGTTAATTTGCATAATATTAAAAGCCTTTTTTTAAAAAAAGTGCATAAGAAGCTAAAAGAAGAGCAGATCCTGCCAGAGGGGGCACACGTGGTATGTCAGTGTGCTTGATTTACACTCTCTAAAAACCCACAATTGTCATGGTTTACATATAAAGAGCCCCTTTAAATGTGGCCTGCTTCAATCTTTCTGAGGCTTGGAAAACTTTCTTTTCTCTGTCTTAATTCTTTTACTTTTATTTATTTATTTTTTCTGTCTTTGCATAAATCGAGATACATAATACAATCATAAAAACGTATGAATGGATAACAAAAAAAATATCTGACAAAAATACATAGCCAAATTTTAATAAAGGAAGGAAGAAAGAAGCTTAATTGTCTTAATTCTGACCACCCCATTAGTGCTTAATATTTACGTTGTGTGAGATATTTGACTACTAATGTCGAGATGATTCGCACGTTGAATTACTGGCGACTTCTTGAGGAATGGGTGCATGATATTATATGCGATGAAGAAGACTGAAATCCTATATCCATTGGGGATGTTAATGTGAAGATAATGGAGGAATGTTTCATGGGGCCGCCGGGGGGGAATCTGAGAACAATTTAATTGACATAATTCAAGACTGTACTGTGGCTCTGGAGCTGAGGTTGGAAATAAAAGCTGTTGTCCAGGCTGGAGGTGCCGGAGTCTGTTTTTAGTTTCTGGTCAGCCAGTCGTTTTTATCTTTCAAGTTGTGGAATGTGGAGCAAAGTCCTGGCTTTCTTGGAATGCATTAATGGGCCTTGGTTGCAAGCCTGATGTTGGTCTTTTGGGTCAAGCTTTGAACATGCCTGGCTGCTCATCTAAGGCGTAAATGCATTCTCAGCTTGAGGAACATTGTCTCTCGCTTTTTTGTTTATAGCCAGCCAATTGTTCTGCAGTGCTCTTTGTACTTGTACTTTTTGTAGCTCTTGTTTGTTTTAGTAGGTACCGGTAGATGAACCAAAGTCAAATCTAAGCATCCAGCAGGGAGTGTTGGAAACGTTCAGTATAAGCACACAGGAAGGTGTAATAAGTGCCAACTTTTCTGGTACTTGGTGCCATTGCCTTGTTTGTCTAAATGCAAAATAGTTTTGTCTTAAACTTTTTTCTTCCTTGTCTCAAAAACAGCAGCTGTCACAGAACTATATGACCGTCATTTACCATTGAAGTACTCCATATGTTTAGGTTGCCCGCTATGGCTCTCTCCTTACACATGGCTTATATACCTCTTCATGTATAGAATGCAAATTCTGTATCCTGAAAAAATCAGTTAGTTTGCAATTCGAAGTGATACTATGTCTAGTAGAATGTAGAAGAGCAGACTCCTGATGAGGAACATCTATATTTTAAGTGCTCTTGGCTTAAAATACATTCAACGATGACCTCTGCCATTTCATTACTGTCTGGATGTTTGGCCTATGCCCTGGATGTAGTGAAGTGCTCATTTTATGATCTGCGTGTGGTCAGAGTGCCTACAGGTTTATAATTTTTTGAGGCCACATTTGGATGAATATGTAAGAATGTAATTAAATTAATGATGATTTTATATTTTCCTATATTTTTTGGTTCAAACAAAGTTAAAGTAAACCTGGCAGGTTTTTGCTTCTGAGAGCAGGATATGCTTAGTGATAAGATGCGGTCACACCTTCTGCTTGCAATGTGTTTTGAAACGCAATGAAACCGGAACGCGAAGTGGCTTGTAACAATTGCATCTGCGTTACTTCGGAAAAGCATGGGATCGGTAAGAAGCATATCACATTGTTTGCATGCGATGCATGTGATGCTAGTTACCGATCGCCTGCTTTGCAAGTGGAACATGGGACCAGTAAATTTTGACAGGACTCTTAAGAGTCCTGCTTACAACTTCCACAAACCTTGATAAACTTTAGTGATCCAGGAAAGCATTCGCTCATCATGTATGGGCAGGTTTATCGCTACTCTTACTGTCACAATAGGAGTCTTTTTGCGATTGTCTACATTACCCCAAATAAACGGTACACCTAGACGTACTATCCCTTTTATAACAGAATTCGGCTTCTCTCATTAATAAAAGGAATGGCAAGCAGATTATAATTTTCCATTCCCTTGCCAAAAGCAGATGTTGCCATTTTGTAGGGTTTCCCGAACGTCGGCGTGTTGCGACAGGCATCTCATCTTAGTCCTATCTGTATGTTTTGTGTTGGCTGTGAATTTTTGACATTATCAGCTTTGGCAGTTAATTCATTCTTTTGTGTATTCAGCTCAAGTAAAGAAAATCAATTCAGATCAATGACACTAAAAACTTTTAACATCCCAATTATGTAGGTGCGGCGTGCTCTGTCCTGACAGGCCTAATTCATAGTAAACATATGATGTCTATGTCTCATTTGTCACTTCACAAGGTACGGCTCCGCAGTGGAGAACCTACACAAATTATCACAATTTCTACTTTCGATATATCCAGGCTTATTAGGATAAAAGGAACGGGCCGTGGCAATATAACTGATATCATTTTGTGCTTTGGAAGAATTCATTACTTATTTTATGTTTGTAGACTGTGTGTGTGGGGCATTATTGCCTTATATTTTCCCTCAGTTATATTCTCACCTTATATTTTCCCTCCCTACACATGACCGTGTGTAAGGTCCATGCACCGGTGACAATAGATAAACCTTTCGAGCAGCAAACATGGGCAGGAATAGGATTTGCTTCCTAATTTGTGCTCAGGTAGTTGTCTATAAGCCCATAGAAAAACGCGAGGCCGTGTGCTAGCCCTTGAAGTAATGAATAGCACACCGGAAAAAAATGAAACGCTGAGGGAAATATAAAAAAGGGTCACAGTGCAAAACTGTTCTAGATGCTCATGGCGACCAATCAGGGCACAGCTTTCATTTTATAAACTCCTGTGGGAAAATGTAAGCTGATATTCGATTGTTCGAATTGCTGCTGACAACCAATTTTGCTTTCATAAATCTCCCCCAAATGTTTGTGTGAATAATGCCTTAGTTGAAGTACTGGTCCATGTGTGATTGAGTCCAAAGTGCGACAGAGAGGCCTTCATTTATTCCATAGCATTTGTTTGTGCCCTGTGCAAAGATTTGTACAGTCCACAAGTAATGATCTCATCAATGACCCCCACTATTAATGATGACGTATAGATATGGAAGAATACAGTTCAACAGGATCCCACACCCCACATCCTAACTGTAACAAAGGCTCTACCCTCACATTTCTTCTGGGGATGTATAGAAGATTTCCCCTTAAATTAACCCCTATTAATTTACTTGGACTATTTTTTAGGCACAAAAATAAGTGACATGCCCTAGGTAGGTAGCCACAAAACCACATGACATGTTTGCTGGTGTGTGACCAGCATGTTCAGACATTGAGCTATAGTCTAGTACTGATAGTATTGACAAAAGCGCAGCTCTGAATACTGCAGAATTATGAATGCATCTCTTCTATTTCGTAGACAAGTGTCCTAGTCGACCTATACTCTACCCTTCTCTTGAAATGGCTAGAAAGGAGATGGCAATTTAGTTAGGCCTGTTAAAGGGTAAGACGTTGACTTGTATATTTGTGAATGGGAACTTTTTAACTGACGTGACGGATATATTTATATGTATTTTTTTACATTTTTCTTTTCTGAAAAATATATTTAGATTTATTTTACTTTGGCTACACACAGACATTTATAGATTCTATATAGATGTACATTAAAAGGGATATTCTTATCTAAGCATTGACATTCAGTTTCATTAATCTGCCATTAGTATACATTTCTTCAATTAGATGTTAATATTTTTTCACCTGTGTGTAGATAATTTCTCACAGATGTTGTCATATGGCCCCTTAGAAACAAGACTGTGTCATTGGATACGGCCACCTCTGCTGGAGGGACTGCAGAAAGAAGCAAAAGGTTTTTGTATGTAAAATGTCCGAGAGTTACTGCAGGTCCTACAGCTCAATACCGCATTTCTGGCCATTGCTGCCAAAATGTGAGGTGGTCGTATCCAAGGAAGCTTATCTCGTTCTAAGGGCCATCATGGTTACATTTATGAGAAATTATCTTCACAGAGGAACATTTTTTTTTTAATAACATCCAATTGAAGAAATGTTTACATATGAAAAAAGAATTAAATGTGAATGCCCAGATGGGAATACCCCTTTAAGCATTTTGACTTGTATGAGTCTATTTTGGCCCATGTGTATATTTACATACATAGGTTAGTGAGATTGTCTATGCGTAAATAGGATTTGGCTAGCAGTGCATTGTGAGGCTTGTAACAATTATTCTCCTCCGTTTCAACAATATTTGGCATTTTGAAAGATGGACCAGTGACCCTTGTGTCAATTATGGATTTACATTTGTTTTTCAACTTGCTTCAATTTATCAAAGTGGTGAAAAGAAACAATCCCCGCTAATAGTCGAGCATTACTGGGTTTTGCTTTCCAGGTGGATTTCTTTTTTTTTTCTCTCCTGTCAATTAGTCCTGTGTTGAAATTCTGGTCTCCACATATGTTCAGCAAATCCCACCAAAGGCGCTGCTGACCTTTTATGAATGGCATAATGAAGAGTTGTTGAGACATTTTGGACAGCAGGATTATGGATTTGGAAAGTATGTACAAATTTATAAGACACAAGAAGAAGCACTGAAAACGTCTGCTTATAGCTGATATCTGGTGGAATAGCTACGTTTTGAAGGATCTTAGTTTTGAAGCATCACAGTTGCTGCTTATTACTGTCTGTAGAAAACTTTAGATGTAGGTCCCCTATATATGCCCTGGACTGGTAAATTCTGCCACTTCTGCAAAACTCTCTCCCCCCCCCCCCCCCCACTGTGAGTGGCACAATAGTTTTCAGTTGCATTACCTAAGTGTAGTTTTTGGTGTCTCCCACATGACTTGTCTAGTGGATCATAATCTATGGGGATATATCCGGTCTGGTCTTTTGACATACAGGTCCTGAAATAATTGTATTTACTTGAAAACCACCAGTATTTGAGATTTATATTCCCCGTTCATGCTAGCGGAGGGGTGCGAAGGAAGGCATGGCTAGGGGTGGAGTGCGTCAGGTGGGTCTAGCTTGCTTTGGCCTGTGAATATTCAGGCATGAAAGTTTGCAGGCTCTAGCGCAATTTTGGCCCAGGCAAGACATGGTGTATACATGTATGCCGGTGCAGATACTGCAGATGGGAACGTATGATAAATTTCCACCAATATTATAAATCTGCATTCAACAAATACGTGTTGTAGTTTTTGCCAAAAAACTGTCTAGAATGCCGTTTGCCATAATCAATTGTTTGACCGGTTTCAAAACTTGTATGACAAAAAGAGGCCTGACCCGAGTTGACCAAAACTTAGCCCAGTAATTGTTGTGGACGACTTATTTTATAAACCCTATTTATGCTTCGGTCTATTAATTCATAAGCCCCTTCCTCTTATACATTGTCCAAAAATAAATGGCAGTGATGGGGTGTGCTGCATGACCATCTGGCACTCTTGTCCTCTTACAGATCTCCTTTCACATACTTATTGTTCCAGACAACTGTATCTGTTCTTATTTAAAGGAACAGTTATGCCTCTTTAGGAGAAATGTGTCACTGTCCTCAGCTTGCCCCCTTTGCTGAGGTTATGAGTGGTTGGATCAGTGATAACTTCTTGGAAAATGGTTGTCTAGCTGGGACAACTCCTTTTCAGGGATGAATTTTTGGAATTTTTTTTTTTTACTGTACATGTTTTCTATATTAAGTTTTCCACTAAAATACATAAATCTACACATAGATTTTTTTTTTCCCCCTAACTATCATATAAAAAAAGAAATGACCAACAAACTTGAAGTGCTTCCTCTGATATGTTCAACCATCTGTCACAGTGGAGACCAGAGATTAACTTTCACTTGACAATTATTTATGGATGCCATTACATGTCTGGTATGTCCTGGCCCTTCTGCTTCTATCTCTGTAGGCTCCTAATGTCTGTGCTGTATTCTCTCTGCTGGATATTGTCATCGCTCTCTGGAGACTCCCGAATTGTGACGTGTGCTTATTTTACCCCAAAAGGTCCTCGCCTGGCATGTACTGGCATGACCTCCTCCTGCTGCTGACGCTGCTAAATAGATGCGCATCTTCACAGCACAAATGGTCCTATCTACACAAGTTGTCCTTTTGAAGTCCACCTTCTTGAGAATTTATATAAGGTTCTGTGTTTTTTTTTTTCCTACGAGGGATCCATATGTTTAACATGTGTGCACGTTTTTTCAATTTTTATTTTCATGTCTATAAAGCTGTTAACATTTTAGTTTTCAATTTGTTGACTTGATCTTAATAAGTTCAAGATTTGGCAAATATTGGGTTTGAGTCTCAGGTTGTAATATATTGTCATTTGAAGCCATTACTCCGAAGATGAAAGGAGCCAATGACGTGACTACCATAATTTGATATGTGGTCCGAAATTGGAAATTTCCACTCCTCTACTTGTTTGAAAGAAGATTTTTTTTTTTTGAAGACTTTATGTTTTCGATTAGCGCTGGAGTTGCTTGCTATTTTCAGCATTTACTTCCTACTATGTAGTTAGTCTCTTCTCCTTGTAGGAAACTCATTTTATGATAAAAGCCATACATATGTGCCTCCTGCCAAGGGGTGAGGGTTATATAGCTATAGTTCCTATATTGCTGAGCTCTTACACTATGGTGTTGTGCTACCTACTAACTTGTCTCACATGTGCAAATTGGCTTTCCCAGAAAGAAAAGATTCAAGATGTCCCCCAGATAGGGGGAATTGAGTTTGTGAGAACTGAGCCACTGGCGTCAGTGACATCATATATGCTTTATTCACGCTCTGTGGAACAAATAAAGCTAGCAAGGTGAAATTGAGAACTGTGACGGTCGGAGAGGTTCTTAAACTCTCAAATAATTTTGCAATCGTAGAAGGCCGGGAAGTAAGAGTTTTCCTTACACAAACTGCCAACTAAGGCCGCTGTATAGGCGTGTGGAGACTTAACGCCATTGATGCCCCACTAGGGTATTCTGGGAAAATATGCAAATACTTTTCAAGGATTGGTTAAGGAAAACCACACCTCTTTAGCTACCTTGTAAGGCAGCTCAATTGACATCAAGCATGACTTTCAGGAAGCCTTGTGACATGATGCGGGACTAAAACCAAACCAGTATATCTATTCCAGATGGAGCAGATTCCCGACTGTAGACAGCACTGTTCTGACCTTTTTGGGTCTCTTCAGTAGAGCGTAGGGAACTGGTTTGGCTGAGCGAGAGGCTTTTGATAATTGAAGGGTTGCACAGGTGCTCAAGTTTTGACTTCTAAGAGGCTTAAAATTTTGAGTTCATATTTATCATAAATTAGTTTAACGAAATGAGCTACTTTTAAGTCATTATGCATAGCTTCAAACATTGTGGCTTCGTTCTGTTTGGGTCTACATGTTTAGCTTTGCTGATTTTTCATGTGGAGGGTTGTGTTTTATGTTTTACATCATTTGACATGTATACTTTATCAATTTCTTTTTGCTTTTATGTGAAACAGACATGTGATTCCTCAGCTGTAGCGGAACGAGTTTATGTACATCTCTTAGTAGTGTCTTGCTCAACACATGCGTTGCGTTGGAACATGTGTGCTGTCTTGTGTGCCTGTTCTTGTATCTGGTTTTAGTTGTGTATGTGTTCCCCTGAAACTTAAAAGCCAGAAACTCATGTAGAGAAGAAAGTTGAAGACTTGCCTACAATTTCTTCTTCTCAACCTTGCTATTAAATCCACCTCTGACAAAGAACAAGTTATTGTGGTGTAAAAAAAAAAATCTATATGTTTTAATTATTTAGAATTACGGGAAGTTGGGAATAAAAATTGTCAGCATTGACCTATAGATAGACCCAGGTTCATTTTGGATGTGGATTTTTTTTCTTCTCTTTTCTCTAAAACACAGTTTTTTACACAATGTTTCTACCACATCAGATGCCCGGCTAAAAACACAGCGTTTCTCCTCCACAGCCTTTATATTTTTTTCCACTACACCAACTACGACGATAGAAAATGTAACCAGATGTTTAGAGGGCAGCTAATCCCTTTCCTCATAGACACGCAAGGCCTGGCAGAGCTTGCATGTGTTCTCAATGGGGAAAGGTTTCGTAATCTTGGTTGAGATTGAAGAGTGGTGACCAGAGTCTTCATCAGAAGATTTTTAGCAGTTTTTTTTTTTGTGAGTTAATATGTTCTCTGTATAGCAGT
Source organism: Engystomops pustulosus (assembly GCA_019512145.1). Taxonomy (NCBI): domain Eukaryota; kingdom Metazoa; phylum Chordata; class Amphibia; order Anura; family Leptodactylidae; genus Engystomops; species Engystomops pustulosus. Next base: position 22,669,729 of record CM033650.1, on the reverse strand, counting down.
TTTCTTTACTATATGTAAGAAACGTCATTTCCTCTTGTCCTTAAATAACTTGGTGACTTGGATGTCGTGTCTTGTTTGCCAAGCGTGTTTCTTGTCTGTTAGTTTTTATCATTAACGGTTCTGTCAACATCCGCGTTTTGGAAGAGTATAAATGAATTCCATCTTCAAGTAAAATGTATAAAGGATACATTCCTTACATGTATAAGATTCACAGTGGCGAGCACTGCCAATCCTAATGTGAGAAAGATGGAGCGTCAGTCTGTAGGGAGAGGGTGGAGACATGAGAAATCCTCTTTTGAGGTTATCTAGCTTTGTCGAAATTGTGGGAAGTCGAATCCGATCATACTTCATTTCTCTGTATCTAGACATTAATGTCACATCTTCTCATGAATTTTCCTATACAGAGTCCCTTCTTCTGTGGGAATTGTCGGCTGAGTTTAGAGGGCTTTTAAAAAACTTGTGACCCCAGCCCCTAGAAATCTGGCAAATCATTGCTCATTTGTTTCTAGAAATGAGAAAGTCTTGAGGGCTCGGATTTGTGCCACAACCCTGCTTCTATCTATTCTCGTCTTACCCGAACTAAAGCGATTCTTTTATTATATTGTAGTTCCATCTTGGAGCGTGTTTGGTTGTTGTACATGAAAGTCAAGAATTGAATGTTTGTCAATGTACATTTAATGTGCATGAGTAAATAATCCAGTTCATATGTTTAGTTCGTAGAAAATTCCGCCATAACTATAAAAAGAAGCTTATGAGAAATGTAAAGAACGCTTTCCAACGAGTATCGGTCCAGTGCAACCCTAATCGAAAGCCATGTTACTTAATCCATTAAAGCGAGTAAAAAAATGTAATGTCTGGAAAATTGTGTATGAATAAAATAGAAACCAGGCCAGTAATGCAAGACTATTCGGTTCATAGCAGTATTCATTACATTTCCACCGAGTTCAGACGTGTAGTACTCATCTAATTTTTCACTGCATTTTATAGAACATGCTTGTGCAGTGGGTATTTTTAGAAACTTTTCTTGTGTAGAGAAGCCAAATATGCTTATTGTGCTTCATTTTTGATGACCGCTAAAACCTACCTAAAATTGAACATGCATACGCATGAAAGAAAAGGGAGCCAGTTCTACTGATATCCACTGGCTTGCCCATTTTTCTCAAGCGTATACAATCCCTCGGTGGCCGATGTTGTAGGGAAAGAAGGACCCAGCATGGACAACTATTTGTTGTCCTGTAGATAATTGGGTTAAGGGCCTTTGATACATGAAGAAAATGCCTAAATGTCTGTTCCAAATCATTGCTCCATGTAAACATGCCCAGCGATCATACTGGGCAAATAATGGCTCGCTGGTCACTGATGACCTCTTTTATGACATCTTAAAAGTTGTTAGTCTGCCCGTCATAGAAACTTCTTAAGACACTATCATTGGTTCAAAAAATATAAAAACCTGAATAAAGGAACCATGAAAGTGTTACCCGAAGAGCACCCCAATGTTATATCATCAATTTAATCTGCCCCTTTTAGAGGCGCCCTTTGATTTTTCTAACACCATTGATAAATATTTCCACTAAGTGGTTGGACATATTGGATTGTGACCCATCAGATGTTACCATCTTTTACCCATGTTAGGCTCAAAAGTAAGGAATTCCTTAGTAGTCTGTGAAATCACTCCCTCGCTCATTCTGTATGTTCAGATTTGTAGATGGGTTAAATAACTTTTTTGGAAAGGGGTATATTTTCATAGAAAACGACGGATGACAGTCAAGGTGACAGCCAAGACAATGCCCTTTAGTTGGTCTGCAAAGCTCATGAGTGACGTCATTAAGGCAGACCATTACTTTGGAAAGTTTACTACCTTTCATCGGAATTATGTTTCTTTAGAATCCCATGAGGATGTATGAGATCTTCCTGGACATTCCTTACTTGATAAGATAAATATCCAAATGCTTCATTTGTCCACATTTTTCTGCGAAGCGAAAAGTTTTTTTCCTGAAAGTGTTATTAGCGACACTGACCACTGGGTGATTGAGCTTGTGTTGACCTGATCTTCTAGCCAAGGTTTCTGTATCTGCAGGGCCACAAAAGGGAATTAAGGAATTTCCGTGTCATAGCTAATTAAGTATTCTTGGATCTCCTATCATTTTTCTGCTCCGCTTCACAAAGTAATTAGACTTCCCTTCTGCTGCGAGCTCGCTTTTCAAGCACTGTGATCTAGCGAGAACATCTCTCCTGGTCAGTGCTCCAGTGGAATGCCATTCTTAATGTAAAACGAGATCTAGAATTGTTTTTCGTTCTACAGAGAGTGCAATTGTGTCAAGGGGCTTTTTGTAAGTTTCTCAAATTAAAATAGAATGGTGGATTCTCGAGGAGGAGACGGACCATTCATGTTCTTTGCTGGACTAAGTTTCGAGACTAACTATAGTTGGTATCGTCTGTGTAGTTTTCTTTTATTTCTAAAATTTACACTATCATTTTCTTACACAGAAGATACTTGGATGTGAGATCTACAGTTTTTAGTAGTCATTCTTGTGTGATATGAGTTCGGTTCAAAGATGGTCGCACTTCTAAAACTTTTTCTTTTTTTTTTGTGATGCCAACTTAATAGTTATTGGTGTTCCTTTCTACATAACAGAATATAACAATTGGAAAGGTTAGTCCAGCATCGGAGTTGAAGAAAAGTTCATTGGTTATCCATAATTTAAAACTCCACTTTTATTAGAAAAATTCTTTAAAAACATATAAGACGTCCTATGGCATGGCAAGTCTTGACAAGATAACCGATGAACTTTTCTTCAACTCCGATGCTGGACTAACCTTTCCAATTGTTATATGCCATTCCTGGTCCCCACACAGCACGTCCGTTGGGGTTGATTTTCGTGGCACAAGAATAAAGGACACCGTGTAAACCAGGCGTTAGGAAAACAACACAGACCTTGGGGGAACATTTCTACTTTATGAAGATGTTGTCCTTAGTACCTACCCCAGTACTGCAAACCACCTAGCCACTGTGTTGCCAAGAATTAAGTATAGGGGAAATAGAAAAAATGATGTCCAGATTTTGTTCAGTGTTTTTCTTATGTGAATATTTTTTCTTATTTTGACCACATAGAGCACAAACTGCTTCAAAAGTGGCCAGGGAGTACACAGTCTAAAAAAAACTGAGCAATGACATATCGGTCCAAAAAAAAGTTCACATTTGCATCAGTCTCCTACTAGTGCCTACCATGTTCACGTAAACTTGGTCTTCCTTGGATTTGCACAACATTGACGAATCTTTAGAAATTCACTTATGGTGTCCATAAAGGTGAACCTAGGGGCTTCATGTTAGGTACAGGGACTGTAAATGCCCGGTTTCTGTAACATGGTCACTGGCATCCTACACCAGCTACAGATAGGTGTAGGTACCCACTCTCTCTACTATACCGATAGTCCTATTCTAAGAGTAGATTAGCAATGCAAGATAAAGTTTAGCCTAGCATCCCGCTCTCATGGCTTTATAACACCGATGCTTTAACTTTCATAATGTCAGCACTGGTGTTCTGCCAACGCACCAGATACTCCGAACTTCTGACCATGTACACATTTTTTTCTTTCTATATTAAAAAATAACATTGCTCCAGATGTAATCATGCTGAGTGTGGTGGAATTTATAGTCCTATAAGTTTGTGTAATGTGATGGATGGACATAGACTGGAAAATCAAATCTACTCCCTTAACCACCGCTATGTTTGTATCCTATATCAACAGGAGATTGTATCATGGGTCAGTAACAGGTGGAATTCTGCATTTTTTTTTTTTAGATTCTGTATGTTTATGAACAGATGTGTCCTTCCTTGGATCAGATATTCCATGCTGAAAAGCGTTTCTAAAATGGCATTTGACTCTTGAGGCTGGTCATGTGCCGTTTATGCACAAGTCACCCTTGAGACCAGTTATTGGGTGTATTGGTGGTCTGGATACAAAGAAAACTTCACCACTTCCGTTCTGGAAAGAACTTAATAATGGCAGTTATTGCCGCTTATACTGACCTGTCGACGGGTCCCCCCACCTTTTAAAAGCCTTTTCCATCCCAGCACTGTTCAACATTGACATAATAGGTAGTAATACACAAATATTTACGGTTTAAACATATGTTTAAGGATCTTTAATATTTCATTAAAAGAGTAAGTTTCACTAATTTTGGGTTAGTTAGACTGACTAGTTAATTTGTCAAGCTTTTCTCATTTTCGTCAGACAGGATTACAAGATAAGACCTCTATAGAACAATAGACAATGTCACAGCTTATCTCCTCCCCATCCCTGTACAATGACCTCTATATAGATAACACTGACCCATCATTACATCACTACTGACATTAGATGATGTCACAGCTTATCTCCTCCTCCTCCCCCCTGTACAATGACCTCAATATAGATAGCACTGACCCATCATTACATCACTACTGACAATATATGATGTCTCAGCTTATCTCCTCCCCCTCCCTGTACAATGACTTCTATATAGATAACAATGACGCATCATTACATCACTGCAACAGCTGTGACATCATCTATTGTCAGTAAAGCATATCACTAAATGCTGTTACAAGAGTTCAGATAAGATGGTATCCCCATGGTTGTCCCTCATGGGCAAAGAAAAAATTAAAAATTAATACCAGCCAAACCAATTTTGTGTCACTATTTTGGTTTAATGCTGTCTGATGGCCTCCTAAAATTTTTGTAAGGCAGTTGTCTGATAAGACCATTTTTACCCCGGGTATAAGTGACCATATTGTTTAATTTTTGAAGATGTTGAACTTTCAATCAGAAGATGGAAATGGCTAATACACGTGGTCAATAGTCTGTTGGCCCTTCTTCAGGCTTCATTCATTGGCGCTCTTTTATAACTACACTCTCTTGGTTGTAGGGGCCCATAACCTACTGAGTCATATTGGCTAAAATTAACTAGTTTTTTAAATTAAAAATAAAGAAACATTTGAACAATGACCAACTTGTGTTCATTTTTTTAAGTAGAACTCGATGAATAATCTATTCAACAAAACCAAATATTTTCTCACGTCCCTTTCCAGTTCGGAACTTTTTCAGTGAAAGCTTTTCTTGTGTGTTGGAAGGGAACGGTGCTTGTGGTAATCGTGCAAATCGCTTCTAATGGCCTTTCTTAATGCAGTTCTGGACCAGCGCTTTTTCTTAAGTGTTTGTATTGGCTTCTTGGTAAGAAAATATGGATGATACAGCATTAGGCATAGGGTGTTACTGGTAACGTCCAGCTGACATATCACTTTGTTAAATACGGATTGGGCCAAAGTATACATCCCCTTTTTATTGAGTGCTTTTTATTATTGTAGCCCTCTGAAAATAATCTGTCTGGCGGTTTTTAATGTATTCTTCTTTGGTTTTCCCTTGGAAAATGAGAATTTCTAAATCCTTCAGAAGACATTGCTGCTCAAGTTACTGGCCCACGAGAAAACCTTTTCCCAAAGAGTTGGGTTTCTGTGAACAGTGTCATTTTGTATCAGACAATTAATATTGTAATTGCCTTGGGACCTGATTGGACATACGAAGCTATTGCCTTAATAGAAAATGCTTTGCTGGAGATGAGGGAAGAAGCTTAACACCATACACTTGTGGTTGTTCTACACAGTTGAACAGCTGTGAGATCAGGTTTATAGTTATTCACTTGCCGGGGAGTCAGATGTCTTGAGAACAAAGGCGAACAACTATATCCTATTCACAAGGACAAATTGCACTTGTTGTCGATGCATTTTTTTTCCCATTTTTTTTCAGATTTTGTGTAAATTTTCTTATTTGGTAGTTATTCCCTGTTAGACCACAACATTTTAAATCTTAGTGGGTTGAAAGTAAGTTTATCCTGTTATCCTTGTATAATAGATCTAAGGTACCGCTATGGGGTCTTGTCCAACTCCTACAAGTCTTATTAACCAACATATCATTTTGAAGGACTTCTAAAGTTGGGCTATGAAAATAATCGCTCATTAGAATCCCATGTAGCAAATTCATAATTTTTTTGACAATTGTTTATATGCCACAGTTCTACCCATACACTCACTTATTACGGTAGTTTCATGTTCACCCACACATTTTCATTTTTCTGATAAGTTTGTCTGAGCTTTATGGTGTTTTAATATAATAATTGTACAACATGTCATTGTTTCCCTGCTTTTATTCATGTGGTAGGAAGGAGGTCTGTATTGTCATGGTAATTAAATTTGATATTACAGATTATCAATTACCAAAGCAAAGTATCCCTTTATATTGCAACCTTAAGTGACCTGTGTGAGGATGTCTCCAGACATTGATTATGAGATAGTTCGGATTTTTTTTTCTCTCTTGTTTGAGCCTTTACTTGCGCGTATTGTCTGAAGCCGGTTTTTCTGATTTGTTGGTAAATTTCCTAAAACCAGATTTTTAAGGCTACATTCACACAAGCTTATTTTTTCATATTTCATTTTTTTTTCTACAGTAAAATAAAGCGAATTGATATATATATACAGTCATGAAATGGCAACAGTGATAAGGCCTTTTGGTCAATTTATCTCTTCCTACTACTTTGTCCAACCATATGGAAGGGCTTTCGAACTTCAAAAGCATTTGAATGGTAAAGCCTTTATAAGCAAAATGTTAGTTTTTACTTTTTGTTTTGGGTTGAATACCACCCAATAGAATAGACTAATGGTCCTGTCTATTCAACTTTTTGGGTTTTTTTTTTTTTGGCAGATTTGCTTGATTTTCTCTCTGCAATAGATATGGTGTTTATTGTAGAACCGTCAGTAAAATAGCATGGCCATGTGGCTGTGACACAAGAATAGATCATAATGATCTGAATATTAAATATATCAATAACTGGTAAAAACTTGAGCTGTAAAACCACACTTTTTGATAAGTGAAGAGTAAAAGGAATCGTGGGGAGGTCACTACGCAAAGATGAACAAACGCCTTAAAGATTAAAAATGCAGTTTTTCAGTAGTGGTTAAAAAGAAGGCTCTCGCTTGACCGTGTCACCGTCTGTACAGTGAATCTGCCAATTACTGACACAAATGATCCTTTCAGAGCCCTGAACAGCTGAGTGAGGATTTCTGAATTTGCCCCCTAACCAAGAGACGTGACTTTAAAAAATGTGCCTGCTGTCTATTTTATCAAATGAACCTCTGCCCTGACCCACCAAATCTACATCAGACTATAGAATTGTGTATTTTTACCTCTCTCTATTATACAGCTGTTTTATAAGCACATGCTTATCTGGTCATCCATTAGTTTTTCTAAAGCAATATATCCAAGCCTACAAGAGACTAAATTTAAGTTGCCCTTGAGATGGTCGTAAATGGGCACCTGTTGGACAGACATGGTGCTTTCGAGAGTGACAATACATGTGAGATACCAAGTTACTTTCTTTTCTGGACCTGTATACCGACAAGTTCTCAAGTCGTGAAAATGAACCTGTAATGGTGGCCTCTCTTTTCAAGAATCACAGTATAGGGCAGATAGAAATCCAACATGGCCAACCTTCATCTCCTTTGACGTACGCATTAGATGGGTGGGTTCAGCTCAGTTTTGCCTGATTTGCAAGGCTTGTAGTTGGTGTGTTGTCATACTCTTCCGTGGATCTATAGTGATTGCGTTTGGAGACACGCTAGTAGACTATTCTAGATGATTATTAGGGTTATTTCCACAAAAGGATTCTCATCATTTTTATGTATCATGTTTTTCAGGTGACCATCTGAAGGTCTGCTCACAGGGACACACGTGTTGCTCTCAGGCAATGGAAGAGAAGTACAGCCAGCAAAGCAAACACGATTTCAAGGCTGCGTTCACTGAGCCATGTAGTACATTGCAGAATGTATTTTCTTCCAGATACAAAAAGTTTGATGGTAAGTAAAGACGCCTGCCATAGTCCGACTTTGTTGGCACAATGTAGATGCCCAAATTCCACCCGCACCAACACATGGGTGCGAGTACTGTACTTTTAGGTCAAAGAATGTAAAAAGATGACCTGGTGCAGTAGGACAAATGCCACCCTGGTCAAGTGCCATTTCCTACAACCTACCTGTTATAACGTAAGGCCTCATGCACACGACTGTAACGAGTGCCCTGACCTGCCCACATAATTTGTGGTGATATAATGACCCCCCATATGTCACCGATCACAGTGCGGTGAACACAATGTCTCAATACACCGTGACCGGGCCAGGCGGCCACCCTTACAAAGTACGGGGCATGTCCTACACTTAACCATATTGACTTGAATTTCTATGGAGAGGGAAAGCGAGCTCTCACCCTTCCTCCCCCCGGCCGAGTGATCGCCCAGGTTAAGACCAGGTCGTGTGAATGAGACCTTAGTGTGTTTTGTGGATTAAATATGTGAATTCCAGTCCAAGAACTCTCCAAATTTGAAATGTGGATCTACAACCCCCAGTATGCTATGACTGAAATTTGGATAATCTTTCTTGTGGGTGTATATACATACATACATACATACATACATACATACATACATACATACATATATACATACATACACATACTTCCACTGGGAGACCATAAATATATTGTGTATGGAGAGGACTGGTTTAGATTATCACATGATCACTAATTTATGGTCACTTTTAGGCCCCATGCACACAACCATGGGGGTGGGGAAGTATGAACAGCTGCCAGCTTGCGAGCCTACATACGCCCCCCATAGACCGCAATGGCCGGACGGAGTGATACGGTACCGCACACGTTCGTGTGTATGTAGCCTAACATGAATTGTTGAGGTTAAAGTGTTTTAGACCCGGTTTACACGTCTATGCGAAGTCAGTCTGTGGTGGCCTCTCCGCATGGGGTATGAGTAAATGGGTTTCTCAAGACATCCCCCAATTCCCCCCCCCCCCCCCCTAATTTTCTAGTTCTTGATAAATGGACCCCATCTTGCTCTGACATTTTCTCCATTAGCCATGGAATGCCTGGAATTCACTTTACAATTCACTTTGCTTCCCCAATTCAGGAAATTGAATAAAACATAAATTTTAACTTCTTGTTCATGTCGCATGTTTCACTGACATATTTGGAGTATCTTCAGAAGAATTGAGATTAAACAGAATTGCAGCCAATGGTTTTCGAAATTAAAATGTTCCAAAAATATGACCTTACTTTCAGAGGTTTATTCTCTCTGTGCGTCTGTGTGTTTGTTTTCAGTTTTGTCTGTAGGGTTTTATATTTTCTCCTATTTCTGCTGCCTTTTTTATTTCCAGTGTCCTGGTCTGCCAGAGATCTGAGGGTTTATAGCCCCGGGCATTCTTTATATGAAGGACATTTTTTTTTTCTTCCTCGAGACGTCTGGCATAGCAATTGAGCTTTCATGTGAGGCCTGCTGACCCTTGCCCCCGGCTGCCACCAAACCTTAAGTGCTCTTAATTGCTGTTTCACCAAATCAAATTCGGCCTCCAAGCAAAGAATGGTTTCCTTTTAAAGTGGGATTGTCCTCATCATAAACCTCAAAACGTGAAGGTGTCAGGAGAACATAATGGACATCTGTATAGATGTTGATCATTACGGCAGTGGGTAAATGTGACTTTCTGGTCACTGGGGGAGTTGTAGATGTGCATGTGCAGACGGTTATAGGTACATGTATTTAAAATTCCTAAGGATTCCTAACAGGAGTAAATTGGGTATTTTCTCCCTTGAGTCGTAAGACTATTATTCACAGTGCAAACTTGTGTTTCCGTTAAAGGGACACCATTAAAGTGACCTTGTGACAAGTCCCCTTTAAACTACTCGCCCATTAGCTAGAGGATGAAATGTCCTTCTTTGATGTAAAATCTTGCCTTTTTACTTATTAAAAAACTCCTCTAAAGTTATGTGCAATTGAGATGATAAAAGTGGTTTGCCTGGGATGAGTCAAGTTTAGAGGCTGCAGGGAGACTCTCACATCAGCAGCCACCATCTTTGGTGCTATAGTACCCAGAAACATGAAGTTAGAATCTCATCTTTAAGATCCCATATGTGCGTTACTGCAACTTGGATAAAGGCAGGTTAAAAAAAGGCAGGAACTTTTATCAGCAGCTTACGATTTCCAACGATGTGTTTAGCTGCCTGCATCTCTGGTTCCTTAGATTACAGAACCACAAAAACTGATCTTTAAGATCAGAAAGATGTGACCAAAAGCATGTTTCTAGGATCTATAGAACCAAAGATGGGGGCTTCTCCTCTGCAGGCTCTAAACATGACTCGTCTCGGGGAAAATATCACTCTTCTCTACTTATTTTCGGAGATGTTTATTCTATAGATAAATGAGTGAGATTTCAAATAAAAGGACTTTTAAAATGGACATTTCAAACTCTACCTGAGGGGACTAGTAGTTTAATGGGGCATCATCTGGTGACGGTGTCCATTTAATCTGTAGTCTTGTACTCCTCCAATCATGAATTTATTTTTCAGCTTTTTACATGGTTAACATTAAAGAACCTTACTCCCCTATAGAAAATCCTAAAGCATATCCTGAACCCAAAAATGATCACCCCCCCCTTGCCTTTTAGATGCCAGCGTATACATGTGTCGCAGGCTGGATAACTGCAATATGAAACTGAAAACCCCCCAACGCTGGTGTCCTGTTACCTCCTTCCCTTTAATCTGCCTGGCTCAGGCTGCTGGTTGATGTTTTATTGTGTAGCGCCAGCTGTGGGGTGGAGTGAAGTTCTCATACACCTTGTCCCTTGGGAAGGCCAGGGCGGCACAGGCACTCACATATACAATCCCAGGAATTTCCATACAAGTGGGTTATAATGTGTATTGCTGTGTCTGCTCTGTGCACTTGTGAATGTGTGTCATGGGAGGCCATGATATTCTCCACTCGAATTTGTCAGCTTCACATATGTTAAAGTTTATGAAATGAAAAAATTGTAATATTGCCTATACATTAACATATACAAAGCTAGAAAGTAGTGTATAGGACCCCTGAGCCTTAACTTGGGTCCCACAGCTGCGCTTAGAAATAAACTTGCATGCCTGACGTGCACATAATTTCACAGGCATGTTCTTTATTCAGGCTGCATTTAATACATCTCACGTTAAAGATCCAAGGTTAGAGCATGTTATAGAGCAAGAGGAGCTTAGCCGATTGTACATGGTTTCCTATATGCAGGTTGCATGTTACTCAGCTGATTGGACATGTCATCCTATCTGCAGGTGGCATGTTATAGAGCAGGAGGAGCTTAGCCGATTAGACATAGTATCCTGTCTCCAGAGAGCATGTTATAGAGCCGAAGGAGCTGAGCAGATTGTACATGGTGTCCTATCTGCAGGCAACATGTTGTTGAGCAGGAGGAGCTTACCCAATTATACATAATGTCCTATCTGCAGGCAGCATGTTATAGAGCAGGAGCTCAACTGTTTACACAGTGTCCTATTTTCAGGCAGCTTATTATAGAGCAAGAGGAGCTGAGGCTATTGGACACAGTAAGATACTGTAGTGTTCTGAGGCCGTAAAATTTTCTTTTCTGTCCCCGGAGTGTCTGGGGCGTCTGATTTTTGTCCTCCTTATATGTGAAAGTCCTACATTGGGCCTGTGTTGATATAGTGATTTAATGAGAGTAGAGTAGTTGTCAGGCTGCTATAAAGCCTGTTTTTACACCACGGCTACACAGGAAAGTGATCCTCTGTGTGCGTTTGTGTGTAGGACTTTGTTCCACTGACTTGTACTGGAGGTGTTAATTTATGGAACTGCAAGGTCCAGTCTGAGTAAGCCGACATCTTTCTCTCTATTCGTGCAAAGCAACGGTACTGCATACTTTGTGTCTTTCTTTTTATGCCAGAGAATCAGCAGGAACATACTTTTTTATTTATTTTTTTTAAATTTTTTAAGCATTTTTAATATATATTTGTAGCTCCCCCCTTGGTGTTATTTAGGATAATTTTTTTAATTTAATTTTTTTTTAATCTACCGTATTTATAGAAGGTAGGATGCTTTTCCTTCTGTGCATATTTTATGTTTATAACATTTTTTCTTATTCTTTTCTATTCAGATTCTATTAAGATTTCTATCCGGCTACCTAAAACCAGAATCCTCTGATTAGACTGGGAAAGACGAAGACAAATTTCAGTGTTTTGTCTTTCCCAGTTTGCATCCTCCGCCCTTTCACATTCGACAGGGCGAAGCTGGTAAAAATATAGCTAAACCACACGGCTATTGGTTATTCAGGAAGGATGTGGCTGGCTTTTTGGTAACAGAGCAATTACCAGATTATATTGCATTGCTGCACAAATTCCAAACATTCTACATTAAAAAAACAAAAAAAACAAATTCTTCATTCAGACGGGAAACGGGTCTCATTATGTGGACTGGATTTTATTGGAGTAACTTCATTTGTTACTTTATATTTTAGCTTGTTTTCATTTCTTATAGACCAGATGCAGTGTTCTCTCCTGTAGTTGGAGAACATTTGCTTGCACTAGAAATGCCCTGGGAAATAAGTTTTATATCATTGCATTCTGACAATTCCACAAATCCAAAAAATATGTGAAATTGGAATTGCACTTGTGTGTTTTACATTGTTGCATCAAAATAATGCATGATAACCCAGGGACACTTATTCAAAGATCCAGGCACCTTGACTGTGCCAATCTGATTATATTTGTCATCCATGGCTTCCTGACTTTTATAATTAACTTTTAAAATTATGCTAATGAGCCTGGAGGGCCACTTAATGCTGCAGCTTCACAGGCTGTTAAACTTTGTTACCCCCCCCCCCCCCATCTGGTCCTTCAGCACTTCTCCTCTGCCTCTGGCTGATGTGGCGTAGAGGAAGTTTCAGCACATGGTGGGAAGCGGGGGAAGGATCTTGTGCATAGTGTAACAGCCCGAGAAGCAACGGCACAAAGCGGCTCTGGTACAAACCACCAGAGCCCTTTTGGCTCATAAGCATAATTTTAAAAGTTGTATCAATAAGGAAGGAGAGCATCAATATCAGATGTAAGAACATTACCATTACCATGCCACAGTGCCTGGATCACTGAGTAAGTGTCCCTGGTTTATCCATGCTTCATTTTAATGGTAGATTTCCTTTAAGGATGCTGCAGAGGCTTCCGTAGAGGGTTAGTGTCTCAATGTAAAAATGTATGTAATGTAGCTGTCCTGGATAAATGGAAGCCATGATCCCATGAACATAGTTTTGGCTGCAGGATCTAGACTATAGACTTCCGCCCAAGTTGTGGGGTAGAATTTCTGCAGTGTTTGCAGTAGTCGCAAAGTAGATGATGCTTGACCTCCAAAAATTGACCTTCCATGTTGGGTCTTACATTGGCCATTTCTGTTGAAGGTTTCACGCATTTTTGTAAGTATCTGGAAATCTGAGATCCACCCGCCCTTCTGGTTGGCTGCTCTTCGAGGTTTTCTTGAGTCATCAGTGGTCACCCTTATAACTTTGCTTTGATTTCTTAACTGTATCAATATATCCTGCTCCATTTTCTAACAATGTTGTTCCTTCCATCGTAGAATTTTTTAAAGAACTTCTGAAGAACGCAGAAACTTCACTGAACGATATGTTTGTGAGGACTTATGGGCGATTGTACATGCAGAATTCTGAACTCTTCAAGGACCTCTTTGCGGAGCTAAGAAAATACTATGTCGGAGGGAATGTTAACTTGGAAGAAATGCTCAATGATTTCTGGGCTCGGCTGCTGGAGCGCATGTTCCCGCTATTAAACCCCCAGTATCACTTCACTGATGATTACCTGGAGTGTGTTAGCAAGTACATTGACCAGCTTAAACCATTTGGAGAAGTACCACGGAAACTCAAGCTCCAAGTTACCCGCGCCTTTGTGGCAGCCCGAACCTTTGCACAAGGTCTAGCCATGGCCCGAGATGTGATCAACAAGGTGTCCACGGTAAGAAATGTTACTTTTCCACCTTGGCTGACTCTAGGTAGTATTGGCTATAATTTTAGTACAGGCGGTCCCCTACTTAAGGACACCCGACTTACAGACAACCCATAGTTACAGACGGACCCCTCTGCCCACTGTGACCTCTGGTGAAGCTCTCTGGATGCTTTACTATAGTCCCAGACTGCAATGATCAGCTGTAAGATGTCTGTAATGAAGCTTTATTGATAATTCTTGGTCCAATTACACCAAAAATTTTGAAACTCCAATTGTCACTGGGGCAAAAGAAAAAAATTGTCTAGAACTTCCATTATAAAATATACAGTTTCGACTTACATACAAATTCAACTTAAGAACAAACCTCCAGACCCTATCTTGTATGTAACCCGGGGACTGCCTGTATATGTCAGGTGATTGCATTTGATCGTGACTCATGACGGCTGCGCAAATTGTTAGGTTAATTGAATTGGCCTGGCACGGATGTACAGAGACCACACACGCTCTACAGCAATACGTATGCCAGTTTCTGTTGAGGGAAACTTTGTGCCTGGAGGCAGGTTCTGTTCTGTTTAACTCGGATGAGTTATTATTAGACGTGGCAGTAAAACCATTAGCTTTTTTTTATTTTATTTTTGGCAGTTTATGGCTGAAACCTTTATATTTGGATTATGCAATGGAGTCATGAAGGAATAGGATTGCTGCTTCTTATAATGAAGTTTGTGTGGCCTGTAGAATTGAGTTTGTTGAATATCAGTATCCGATTCTTATTTTTGCACGGGGAGGGGTATTGCCACCTGAGGCCTCCTTCTCACCTCCTCTCTTCATACACCATCATGATTGAACCAAGTGTCCATGTTTATGGGGGAGTTGGAAGAAATGATGCCATTATTAAACTTTAACCTTGACAATCGCACATCGAGCCAAGTCTTATCAGGTCCAGCCATTTAACTTTTACACAGACTTCTGATGACATTTTGAAAGAATTGGACCCTACAGAAAATGTGCAACCCGGCTTAGATTGCAGTGTCCTGATTCCAGCATTACAACAGGATTGTCTCTTGAATTGAGTAATGCTTTCCATTTTGGTCAGCAAAGACTTTGATTATTCTTTGTAATGGTGCGCTATACGTTTTTCTTTTTCTTACTATGGTGTAAGTGCATAGCATTGAAAATGGACTACAGTAGGGGCTCACTTGTACTGTGTAGCTTCCATGGATACTTCTACACCATCATCGTTCCAAAGATATCCTGTACTTCGGAACTTAAAGCGAACGTGTCACCAGGAAGGCCATTTTAGCTAGTGGCAGGTTCCCATAGCCTGTGCTATGCTGATTTAAAAAATGCCTTTGTCAGTATTTTGAATAATTTCAGTACGTTAGAAAAATCTATTTCATATTGCCAGCAGCATGTAGTGAGTTCCTAGGGACGGGGCAGTTGCAGACTATGTATACCTGTGTCAGTCTCCTCTCCTCCACACTCATTAGCTCACTTCCTGTCATGTGCTCTGAGCAGACAGGGAGGGGGAAGGGACATAGTTGAGGAAGAATCCATGAATGGACGGAGGCACACAGGCTGCAGATGCTTCTTTTTAGGGAAAAAGTCTCTCATCGTTGGGAACTTTATCATTTGGGTTGGGTAGACTGGAAGACTGGCAATCTTGTCTCTTGAGATTGGCTCATCCTTATGGAATTTATAGACCTGCCAACACCACGTTCTATGTTCTTCGTAACTTTGAACTTGTAAGAAAGTAGAAGAACCTCATTGGAACACGTTACCCGACTCCTTTCTGCTGCCTCTATAACACATGCTTGAATGATATGACGTATTTATATCAGTTATTGAGAAATATTTGAGACAAGTACTTGTACTGCAGAACATCTGTGGAATAAATTGATTCCAGAGCAGCGCTCCCATTTGTCATTCTGAGAGAATTCTGGAGGAATGGATGTTACATAATCGTATCGGGTCTAGAGATTTGCATCTCTGAAGACAAATGACTTATAATGGGAGTCTGCTGATCTTTAGAAGTCAAGAGAAGTGAGATTTTATGCTTGACGGTGCCTTTGGGGACAAATATTATGTGGGACTGTCACTTTCCTCACACATTAATGGTTTATGTGACACACACTCATTAATTTTAGCTTATATTTTGGGAGTGGTCAGTTATGTTTCTTACTTTATAAGTTGATGTTAAGGGAAAAATTGCTCTTTGGCCAAATTTGTGCCCACCACAGCTTTTCCTAGTAGCGGAAAGTTCCTCCAATGGATGATATGTAGGACTTTGCCTAAATTTTTATTTAAAAAATATATATTATACAGTTAATCTTTGTATCAGCCAAGTGTGCATGTGTTATCAATGAGGAGAGAGGAATGAGCCACTGCCAGACCCGGCTGACTGCAGCTCATCTGTCACGATAACAAAGGGAAATATGCAAATCAGTTTTCCAGGATAAGATAAGGAAAACAAAGTCTCTGTAAGGGGAACTCTTCCCAACCCTAGTCAAAGCCTCTCACTCACCTAAACCAGTTCCCTTCAGGAATAGATATGCTGGTTTGGCTTTAATAATGCATTATGTAATTGGGCTTCTTGAAAGTCATGCTTGATGGTAAGGGGGCTGCATTACAAGGTAGCTCAGGAGGCAATGTTTTTTCTTATCCCATCTTGGAAAACTTACCTTGCATATTTCCCAGAATCTCTCAGTGGAACATCAATGGCTAGAAGTCTCCACACAGCTGCAAGGTGGCCTTATTGGCAAAGTCTCTGAAATGAGAACGCTTACTTCCTGAAGATAACAAAGGGTTGGGCATGTGGAAATTCAGCATACCCAGTCCTTCTTTTCCTTAATTTCTGCCATCAAGTGAGAGTCGGGACATAGTCTAATGTGTGTACAGGCCCCTCAACTCCTCCCCAATGGCTGATTTTGGAGGAGGTGAGGATCCGGCAGATATGTTAACATTTGTATGCTTTCTTTTATAGAGACATACACCTTTGGCAGCAGATCTGCCCCCTCTTATTCATTACGCTGCTCATCCACAGCAACATTTGTATGAAGGATTCGGAGCCTGTGACAGCCGTCAAATTAATGTTCAACTTTTCATTCACTGCTCCAATCTCTAATTTTTAAGTAGCCTGCAAACTGTAAAAAGTATGTTAAAGGAAATCTACTATCAAAATCCATCATTAAAAACCAGGGATACTTAATCTCCTTATATTTGTTATTCATGGCCTCCTTCCCTCTAAAATGAACTGTAAAAATTATGCTAATAAGCTGGTTCTTGGCATCCCACAGGCTGTTAGATTGTCTCGCCCACCCCCTGCTCCCTCAGCACGTTCCCCCCTCCCTCTGCCTGATGTAATCTCACTGAAGCGGAGGAGGTTTCAGCTCACAGTGGGAAGGGGGATCTGGGAACCAACCAAGTAGCCATTTAGGCTCTTTGCCATCATTTTAAAAGTTGATTTTAGAAGGAAGGAGACCATGAATAACAAATATAATAAGATTATCAGTCACGGTGCCTGGATCTATGAGTAAGGCCCCTTTCACACTTGCGTTTCTCATGCGCGTTTTCTGCGCGTGCTTTTGACGCGCATAACTTGCATTGCACTCTGACCCATTGTAATAAATGGGTCTTTTCAGACTTGCATTTTTTTTCACGCACACACGTGCGGGTTTTTTTTACGCACGTTTAAATCTCTGCATGCTCTACTTTTGCAAGTCACGCACATGAAAAACGCACCATACAAGTCTATGGAGATGCATCAAAAAATCATTGTACTCTGAGACACATGCAAGTGCAATGCGTTTTTCACGCATCAATTGCCATAGAAAAGATAGAGCTCAGTCCTGAGTCCTTTCACGTGCATTACCTGCGCGTGAAAAACGCATTGAAAACGCGCGTGAAAAACTGAGACACTGATCAAACTCTGAAAACTGATTGCACTCTGATGCAAAATGTGCGTTTTTCACTGACCAAACCCTGATCGCACCCTGATCAGACTCTGACGTGATTTGCAACGCAAGTGTGGAAGGGGCCTTAGTGTCCATACTTTATCAGGTCTGATTTTGATGGTAGACTTCCTTTAAATAAACCCACATATGTTATGGATTCTGTAAAATTAATTTTGAGAGAGAAAATTGACTTAAAATTACTTTAATAGTTTTAAGAGGAAATTAGTCACTGTGTTTACAGATGTTAATTATACTTGCCAGAAATAAAGACTGGCTTAAGAAAACAGAATTTCCTTAAAACTTTGATGAAGGATTTTTTTTTCTACATTCTTTAAAATCCTTCAATCTCTTCACACTTTAACTTTGGATAGTGTTGTAACTGTGTAAGCAAAAGAGTTAATGGTTATCCCTCCTGTTGCCTAAGTATTAATTGGTCAATTCTCTTTGTTCCCACTTGTAGACCAGTCATTGCACAAGGTGTTAAAATTCTGCATGGTGTGACTGAGGCCAGTGAGTCACCAGGGAAGCATCCTGTGTAAATCCACACTAAATTGCCTTACCTAATGCCTCCCTCACTAGAAGTCTGACACCTCCTGGCTTCAAACTCAAGAGGTTGTTGTCTTTGGGATGGATGACTTTAACATTTTAGCTTTTTGTAGTATATGAGAACCTTGGAAAATGTTTGGGTTTGGGCGTAACCTATATTTTATAAAGAATTGAATGAATAGTAGACTTGGAAATCTAGACGGACCACTTTAGGAGTCAATCCAATTGAGTAGAACATGAATAGATGTCAAAGAGAAGGGCCAAATTCCTAAGTAAACTGACCTGCCATAGGTTTATAACAATGGAGATTTTGGATAGGTAGTATATTGATTGGATTCCAACCCAAGCTCCTGTTTGGGGACGACCCAATGGATCTTGTTACTTCCAGTCTAAAGTCTCCAGTAATTCTTCTGACGTAACGTATCAGCCACACATTATGTTATCCATCACCAGCGTCTTGGAAATATTTAGTATAACACCATTTGCCATTTCCAAGGTCACGTTCACATCTTTACCTGGATTAGAGGCTCAATATAATAACTATACACAGGATTTAAGCTCCTTTCTGAGCTCTGTAATCCCAAAAACCTGCTGGGCCAGGCTGGAAAGTCCTGACTCCTTTTGTCTAGACTGGATGCGATCCCTGAACTTGTCCCGTGGCCGCGAAGCAGAGAACTTGGCAGTACTAGTATAATAGAATATAAGTTTTGTGGTGTGTCACAGCTAGCATGGACACAACCGAGACAGTCTCCACTGGGGACCCTCGCTGCGCAAGGTCTGCTTCGCCTACTTTCACCATGCCTTAGGCCTGGCAGATAAAGAGTTAATGTCTTAAATTCCAGCGCACACAAATTCCACTTAATGATCATTCTTGAATTCTTTGTGTTTCTGGCTCTCCCCCCTCCCTAATTTCCTAGCAAAACAAGGTTCTGTAATGACGAAAGTGCTGAAGGGACTAAATCAACTCCATATGTAGGCATTCTCCAATGTGTCTTAGAATGTGTCTTTAGGCTGTCGAAAAAGAGTCATAAGCCCTCCACAGACTTGTAAGTTGTATCAAATAAATTGTAAGAATTTACACAAACAGCCTGTCACTGACTATACCTGGTCATGAAGGATTCCAATAAAGTCCCAAGGTATTTACATGGCCATAATACATCTGTATTTTATTCTCTATGTTGTGGTCCACGACCTGAGTTGGCATGATCATAGGGATCTGTGATGCAGTAAGTTCAGGTCGTAAGACCCACAGACAGGTTTGTGACTGTAATAGAGTGCGTAGAATATAGACGTATAATGGTGAAGGTAATCCATTAGGATCAACACATGTGACCTTGTTATAACGGTTGTTGTAAAAGTTCAAACAATGTTTGCAGGTTTTAAGGTGTAGGTGCACTTTACAATTGCTAGTTGGGACTGTGAGTGTAAACATTACCTACTTTTTGTGCATTTATTGATCAGAAGAAAAGTTAGTTGCTCCACAGCATCCAGGCTTTGTAGTCTACTGGCCCTGAGATATTGTAGATCCACGTTGTATGGAATCTGCAATGGAGAGGAAGATATTCCACACTCAATCCTATTTTTCCAGATGTTTCTCCGTCCTATATTATCTTACTAAAGAGCCTACAGCAAAAATGACATCCAGGGATGCATTTTACTAATGCCGCCGTTACATTAAACAAAGACTAAGATTTTACTCCTTATGTTATCGTAGCAGGTAGGGGATGTGGAGTTGAGATGCATCACTCTTGGCTTCGTATTAGTCGATATGACTAATAGGATGGTCATGTTCACTTAGAAAGTAAGTTTGCCCAAAAATGGTGTTGACAGGGCTGACAGGACACTGGGGGTCATCTACTAAGGGCCCGATTCGCGTTTTCCCGACATGTTACCCGAATATTTCCGATTTGCGCCGATTGTACCTGAATTGCCCCGGGGTTTTGGCGCACGCGATCGGATTGTGGCGCATCGGCGCTGGCAAGCACAAGACAGAAATCGGGGTGGCGTGGCCGAACGAAAACCCAACGAATTCGGAAAAACCGCCGCATTTAAGAAAATTACACTTACCTTCACCAGGTATAGGCCGGTGAATTTCAGGGCGTTCCAGCGCGCCTCCGGGGAACTTCAGCGCAGCAGCGCCACCTGGTGGATGGCGGAGGAACTACCTTAGTGAATCCCGGCCGGACCCAAATCCACCGCAGAGAACGCGCCGCTGGATCGCGAACGGACCCTGTAAGTAAATCTGCCCCACTATCTTATGATTCAGGTGGTGTCCTGAATTTCTCCAATTTTTATTTGCCCAATACTTTTGTTCTCGTTGGAGTTGTTGGGTTTCTCATTCAGAACACAAACTACTCAATCAAAAAACTTATTGAATAGTCATTGGTGTACACCGAGCGACCAATGGTGAGAGAGCCTTTGTTACCCCCTCCTTTTAGGAAATGCCTAGTTTTGATAAAGAACAGTGTGAATAGCCCAGCTATTTACTGTGTGACACACAAATGACTACTTACCCCGAAACAGATTTTTTAATCTGGTTAACAATTTATCTGCCTACACGTGGGTGACAACACAGATAATGTGTGTCTGAACCACAATGTGGAGCGTTGGGCGGGCGCCACTTCCTTAATGACCCGTAGTAAGTAGTTTATATTGATAACGAGC
The DNA here is from genome assembly GCA_019512145.1 of Engystomops pustulosus. Lineage (NCBI taxonomy): Eukaryota > Metazoa > Chordata > Amphibia > Anura > Leptodactylidae > Engystomops > Engystomops pustulosus. The sequence continues at coordinate 22,648,694 of CM033650.1, read as the reverse complement.
AAAGGACACATTTATGTTTCATTCATTCGTTGGATGAGATAAGATTCCGTGATTGTTCCATTCATATGCGAGATGTTTTATTGTGTCAGACTTCGGTCCCTCGCTGTTTCATGACCCCTCACTTGTGTTTGCTACGTTGGCTAATTGTTAACTTGCCGGTTTCTGCAAGTCGGATTGTAAATGTTTTAGTAGGATATGGAGGATCTACAAGGACTGGATGGTCATGACACTACATTACCGTTTTCTCTCTATAGCCTTGGAAGTGTACTGTTTATTTACACATCACAGATGTTTTATATATAGTTATAGATTATATTGATTCCACTTTGTGTTTTGATTTTTAAGACCTAATTTTTTTTTTTTTAATTTGTATAATTTTGGGTGTCCCTTTGTGCCATATGTAATTGAGAATGCATATCACATAATGGTAGTATATTGGTCCATTATTCTTAGAATAGTTCATTGTACTTTAAACCCAAGATGTGATGAAAGTTCTAACTGTTTGTGTAACCTTCTAAATAATTGAAAGGGGCTTATCAAGAGTGGGAGAGGGCATTGTGGGAATTTTGTCATCCTGACACAAGGTTGTCGATAGCACAAATGGGTTTCTATTTACCTTCCCCTGAATCAACATGATAAAGGCAGAACCTGGCTATCTGTGTCCTGTTATTTAACCTTTGTTACTAGGTTACCATGCTTTTATCTGGTTTAAGGTGCCCAAAACCAAGTGTGTTTTGTAGTCGGTTAGCAAAAGTTTTGAAAGGTGTTTTTTTTTTTAATTTGTTTTATATTTTCCACTCTATTGTATATTTTCTGATTGCGGTAGTTAGAGGTTTCCCACTTACGCCCAAGTGATGGATTACGTGTGTCTGACCACTTGACTTTCAACCACTGGCATCGCTATTGATCCCGTGCCTACATCACCTTTATGGATTGAAATGGTTTCATGGTCACACCCTTATACTACTGCGCCAATTACACAGATGACTTGGTGTCCTCAATTCTAAAGATTTCTGAGAAGTCTCATTGGTTTGACTACAACACCCCCCCCCCCCCCCCCCCCCCCAACCCTTCAGCGCTCAGGCTCATATCCCCTATCTTTTGTGGTAAAAATAAATACACTATGTACAATCTTCCATGGAGATTGTGAGCCGGAGGTGTCATGTAATATGCGAGTGGCTGGCCTAGCATATTTTCTCACATTCCCAGTCAGATGAATAGAATATATCGTCTGCCAAGGAATATTCTGTGCCCTTAAATGTAAAAATGAGAAAATTGAAAGCTGGCGTCACAACTTCCAGCAACTTGGATTTTTTTTTGCTATATAACATATTCAAAACTATTAGGCCCTTTTTTTTCTAAGTGTCTCCATAGCACAAACCTTGTCAGTGTTGCTTTTTTTTTTTTTGTTCTCTCCCCCCCCCCCCCCCCCCAATTTAGACTTCTTTGGCAGTAGTATTAGCGGCTTCTCCGAGCTTGTGAATTGTACTGCTCTCGCTCCTCCATTGTCCTGTCACAGCCCTGTCATGCTTTCCAAAGTCAAATTCCTGGTGAGCATACAGATGAAGTATGGCATGATAATCTGATCAGTAAATATGTTAATCTATTCCTGAGTCGCACAATGCTGTTTTCAGCTTCCCCTGGTTACTAGGACTCCACCAAGTAAAATGCATTGTGCTCCTGAACCGTTCCAGACCTCGGAAGCCTATACACAAGTGAGGACTGTTTCCATGGAGAGGGGTTTAGGGTAAAGGGTGGTATACTGTACATTACAGGCGTGTAAGCCGTCAGCCCTCCAGCTGCGGGATAGAATACAGATCAATAAGGGGCGTTGCGGTGAAGCCATCATCCAATGTCATTTGCTGTAATGCTTTGTGTGATATATGACCCTTGACACACGTGAACCTCATCTTTTCCGATGTTAAACATAGATTTTAAATTTGTACCCTGCTTCTCTGTTGTAGGTGAACCCCACTCCTCAGTGTGTACGGGCAATGATGAAGATGGCGTATTGTCCTTACTGTCGGGGACTTGTTACGGTCAAGCCTTGTAATAAATACTGTTTGAATGTATTGGGAGGCTGCCTGGCAAATCCCGGGGATCTGGATGGCGACTGGAACAACTTTATAGGTGAGTAACAATTTTTTTTCGTAACCTAAAATATTTTCAGGTCTTCAATGGTTCAGTGACATAGTAGCAGGGCTGCGATGTACATAATCATTACATCTGGAGTGCCATCATGGTGGGATGTCCTTGTCGCCCCCCTCTACCACATGCAGGACTTTTAGATTACGAATACTCTGGACTCTGGTTGTTTAAAAGGAAACTATCACCAGAATGTTTTCAGTATATTTAGATAAATAAAACGGCTTGCCTACAGAAGCTGAATGGGTTCAAAAAGTAAAGAAGAGTGTGCTGGAGCCTGTCGAGTCTTGTAGTAACTCTGCTTGAACTTGCTGGGTCTTCTAATAACATCCAAGTGGCTTCTGATATTGATAGTTGATCGTTCATCATGGTACAGCTAAGAAAGCTGATCTGCTCGTAGGCGAATCTGTAAAAAAACTGTTGATTGTGTATGGGCAACTTTTATTCATGCAAAGTTAAATTTTATTTTGAGTTTCACCTTTATAGTGTGTTTTTTTAATTTGCTACAGCATCTGGCAAACCAAAAAGTCTGATAAATTGGTTTCGGTATCAAACCATTTTTTTGTAAAAAAAAAAAAAAAATTTGACACGCCTACAGATTATTCTGAAATCATCAATTTCTGTGTTAATATTTTTGGAATTTTTTTGTGTGTTTCCGTATGGATACCGTATCCAAAAAAACCTGGTGGCACTCTGGCTTTATTGATGCCCGATTAGAGGAATTATGTAGTTATTTTTACAAATGTATTCACTTTTTATTTTCGCTTAAAGTTTCCGCTCAGATTTAGGGATCCAGTGGCACATTTTTGACTGCGCTGTATGTTACGCATATCTAGCCGTGCATATTTAATAAGTCTTGTAGATTATCTGCTGCTGCTTCTACAGCTCGTTGGGCTTAATTGCCGCCAATAGGATGATGTTTTATAACCTTCCATTTGTACTTTAACTGTAATGAGTTATCTTTCATCTACTCAAAGACCTCGGTGGTTAAAGCTGTATATTGTCGGATGTGAGGGTATGCAGGGACAGTGCAGATATTTGCCGAAGGAACAGGAAACGTGGCGTTCCATTATCTGATTGTCTCAACTGTACAGAACGTTATCGCCCTCAGGTGGAATATCTGTTGCCTATTTGTAAGGAGGACAAGGTCTCAAACAGTGAAGGAAAATCTAATGGAAACATTTTAAAGGATTTCACATCGGTTTATAAATCTCCAGTTTAGAAATATTGTAAGAATCTTGGCATTAGAATAAATAAAAATTGAAATAAAATTTTTGAAAATATTGTACACTCTTCGCTGTTATCCCCCTTGGTTTCATTCACCAATGCTGTATGCAGTCTCTGCCATATTAAAGACTCTAAATCAGCCCTTGTTCTTCACCTGTCACTACAAACTTTTGTGAAGGAACCTAAATAACATAATTTGTCCTTGCCCGATATGTCTAGAGGGGAAAAAAAAAATCTTGTGATTTTTTTTTTTTTTTTCTTTAAAGCTGTTCATTATAAACCATGGCAACCCTAGGCAGAGGAACCCTGTGCTCAGTTACAACTAGTTGGACCACCAAACTCTGTCCCTGTGTTGGCTGGACCTGCCCACAATGAGTGGCACAAGACAACCAACATTGGGGTGGAGGCATGCGTGTTCCTGACATTAGTGTACACACTTGAGAGATCGGCATACACATTAGTAACCAATGTTTACCAGTGGCTTGAATAGAAATACCATTATCCTAAATTTACAGAAAAATACATGGCCACCTCCAATGTAATCAATAAAATCTGGAAAGCCAGAGGGTTTCAAAAAAATAGCTGGACGTAAAAATTTACTCATGGCCTGGCATGTATAAGATACATAAAAATCCATTGACACTGCAATACCAGAAATGACCCACAGGTAAGATGGCGCTATTATCCCCCCACCTTTCCAATTTTTTAATCCCCCTTCTAAGCTGTCCCCTGATATACGGTATATCCAACCATTAGGTCCGTACGCTGTCAACTTGTGTCTTATGATGGTTTTCTGACTTTTGCCAAAATTTTCAGCTAGGGAGTAGTTTTGATCCCCTTTCTACATTAGAGAATACTGTAATTGTAAACTACGGTAATTCTGCTCTATACTATAATCTCCCAGCCAACTGGCTGTCTCTATTAGGCGTTTCTCTGAGATGATGTGTATGTGGAAGTATTTATGCTGCTGCCCTGCTGGTTTATACTCTTATTACTTAATGCACGTCAGGTTTCAGACGCCCAAGGCATTGAACAATGCTTTAATCCCCAAAACCATGTCATGAATTTAACAAAATGCTTTAATTAATCAGTGCTCCGCTTGTTGAGTTTCGCCCCTTCTTTTTTTTTTTTTTTTACTTTATTGCTTCAGATCCTTTCTTTATGCCTTTGTCTGTTTCGTAGATTTTTTTAAAAAGAAAACTAATTAAATACATTTTCAATGAATGTGGTATACTTCCTGAGGAGCGCACGTCTTAACCAGTATGTGGCCGACCACCGGATCGCAGATTTAACTGACAAATTTTGAAATCGTAGAGTCATTTCTATAGGGCATATATCAATGTCAATAGAAAATGTCCATTTGCTATTAGTCACCAGCATGCCTTTTTTTGTACTGGAAGCGTAAGCTTCTGTGCATTGGATCCACATTCAAAAAATTGCCCGCCATGAATTATGGTTATCACAGACCCCCAACAAGCAAGCATAATGTAGCAAGCCAAAACTAGAATAGGGGTCTATTTTGAAAAAAAAAAATAAAATACAAAAATATCAACTTTTATTGTGTACAAAAATCTATTACAATCCTTCAATTCATCAAAATTTTAGGACAATGCCCAACCGAGGAAAGGAGCCCCAAGATGGAATAGTACCAGATACAAAAGCCCCCTCTAGTGTCCAGACCCTGACATCACATCTATAAAAATATTAAGTCTGCAGCCTAATCAATAAATATAATAGGTATGGTACAATGGCTACACCCCCCCCCCCTCTCCCAATAACATTCACCTGAAACTTATTTCAAACCAGTGTGAAGAACTTGAGTGTTTTGGGATAGCGAAAAGTGGTTGGGTTGATCCTCTGCAGTCATTCCGATCCAGTTCAGAATAGACTTTCTGGGTATACGTTTCAAGCAATATTATGTTTAGTGGATATAATCTGCCACTTCCACACCAATCGTGTTATTAGGAAATTCTATTTTCAGTAGTATTGCATCTGCCAAAAAGTAATTCGTTCTGAGACATACAAAATACGGTATCCTAGACGGGTACAATACTTTTTAATGAGTTCCTCTCCTTTTGCACTCGATCAATGCCTATCTGCTACAGTTGAGTTTATTCTTGTGAGCCAATTATTATACTTCTTATCTATTATAACTTACTTTTAGGCGCTCAGATGGAGGCCAAATGCATTTGCTATATCAACAGTCAAAGGGAAGAAAAAAAAACCCCTTGCATTCTTTAGCTGTGATACATGTACTGCCATGGCATCAGGAATAACAAAAGAGCCGGTTCATACACAATTCCCATGCTCTCGTGTATGGCCTGGATAACTCCGAGTTTACAAAGACACCAAACAGCTCGAAGAATCGGGGGTTTGTGTTTCCTTTCAGGCTCTCACTAACACATTATTAATCTGGGGCCTTTTGTGGCCCCTAAGGGAATACAAAGTTACCAGATTAAATAATTTGCTCTCATAGTTGACTTCAGAGGTGAAAAAAATAAAGACCACGGTTTGTACCTGGCACATTTATGATGGACAATAAAAACCGAGGTTTTTTTTTTTTTTTTTTTTCTTTAGTCCGTCAGATTGTCAAATACCCAGGTTTTGTATTCTTTTTATTTTGTAAGTGGCGAGCTAGTTTGGCTTTCGTGCTTCTATTTACCGAGTTTCGTTTGCTGACACATCAAAGGGATTGCTCTCCTCCTGTATCACAATGGTATATTCATGCCAATGGCCTTTGCTCAGGGATTTGAAGCAACACACTTTTTTTTTTTTTTTTATTGAAGGCCATCACAACTCCTTTGTTATATTGTATTTTCTTGCCTTCACCAAAATATGCATTTAGCCAGATTCTTGTCTCCAGGTTCCGTCAATGGAATTCCATAGTGAGAGGCATTGTCATTCCGACTAAGATTTGGAGATCTGTTGGGAAAGGGGCTTTCTGTTTTTGAAATCCGATTCCGGAATGTGTCTTTCGAAACAAAAGAAAAACTTTTTACACTTTTTTGCATTTCTTGCTTTTATTTGGTTTAATGATGTTTTCTGGAGGTCAGTTTATTCTTTGATATGAACATTGACCTAATGATCAGAAAAGTGATTAGATTTATAGATAATTTTTTTCCAGCCGTTTTTAATAAACGTTCTGGAACTACGAGCAAACTTTTTGTTGTAGGTCCTAGTCATTTGGTGTTAGTTTACAGACAGTAGAATGGGAATATGGAAGGAGGAAACACAAGTCTGCAGGGTCAGACTACACACTTTTTGTTTGTAGTCTGTAACCATGGAAATAGGAATTGTGTCCACCAAACTAGAACGTTTAATTTTTAAAAAATTTATAGTTGGCGTAGATTTGCCAGAATTTTCTCAATTATAAACAAAAAATGTTGCATACATGTACCATTGAAATATTATTTTCAGCGTAATAATAAAATTAATAATCTTTATTTTACAGCGCCATCAAATTCTGTAGTGCGTTACAAATCATAGGGGACATGTAAAAAAATATTACATTACAGAGTACAAACAGTCATATGGAACAATAGGAGTGAGGGCCCTGCTCACAAGAGCTTACAGACTATGAGGATGAGGGGGTGACACAAGAGCTTACAGTCTATGAGGATGAGGGGGGACACAAGAGCTTACAGTCTATGAGGATGAGGGGGGACACATGAGCTTACAGTCTATGAGGATGAGGGGGTGACACAAGAGCTTACAGTCTATGAGGAGGAGGGGGTGACACAAGAGCTTACAGTCTAGAAGGGGGTGACACAAGAGCTTACCGTCTAGAAGGAGGTGACACAAGAGCTTACCGTCTAGAAGGGGGTGACACAAGAGCTTACCGTCTAGAAGGGGGTGACACAAGAGCTTACCGTCTGTGAGGGGGTGACACAAGCGCTTACCGTCTGTGAGGGGGTGACACAAGCGCTTACCGTCTGTGAGGGGGTGACACAAGCGCTTACCGTCTGTGAGGGGGTGACACAAGCGCTTACAGTCTGTGAGGGGGTGACACAAGTGCTTGTGTAATACTCAAATTTCTATTTGAAAAATACTTTAGCAATTTATATTGGTTAATGGTTTTGACCTTTTTTTTTTTTTTTTTCCTCTTTCTTTCTGGTAAAAATTCCAACAAACCTTCATGGTCTTGGCTGCATTAATGGCTGACATTCTGCCAGTGTAGATTTCCTGCTTTAACAAAATGTACAGTTTGCATTGGAATACTAGCAACGTAACATCACAAAGTGCCCTTTCAGTGAAAATATTCAGTGATCAGCCTTATTTAAGGACAAATTCAGTTAAAGAGCAAACTGTGCAAACTAGTTTTAAAATTTAGAATAAAAACCATCAATTCTTGTAGCAAGAAGTAGACGTTTATTTGGAGTTTGGCTTGGATACCAGTCGAAAGAACAGTATTAAAAGTTCTGTAAAATGCTTTACCTGCTGCTGCTTGGCATCAATTTAAATGTTTTTTTTTCTTTTTAGATTCCATGTTATCGGTAGCTGAACGACTGGAGGGCCCCTTTAACATTGAAATGGTCATGGAACCCATTGATGTTAAAATTTCCGAAGCTATCATGAACATGCAGGAAAACAGCAACCAAGTGTCTCAGAAGGTTTGTTTTTTGGCTATGGGTTTAGAGTATTTGGTGCGCTGTCATTGCCAAAATGTGATACTTTTGTGGCACCCTTGTTTCATTTGAACGATTTCATATATTACAAAGTGGTCATGCTGTCGGCTATCCTGAGAGGTGTCCCTCGGCTATCCTGAGAGGTGTCCCTCGGCTATCCTGAGAGGTGTCCCTCGGCTATCCTGAGAGGTGTCCCTCGGCTATCCTGAGAGGTGTCCCTCGGCTATCCTGAGAGGTGTCCCTCGGCTATCCTGAGAGGTGTCCCTCGGCTATCCTGAGAGGTGTCCCTCGGCTATCCTGAGATCTTTAGGATCCTCTTGGTTGTTCATAGGGATCCATGAGATTTTATCATCATGAACGCCTGCTTGCTTTTGACCACAGATCTTCTTTTGATAGGTATTTCAAGGTTGCGGACCACCCAAGCCACTCCCTCCTTCAAGGGTATCTCGTTCTATATCCGACAGCAACATCAATCATCGATTTAGATCATACACTCCAGATGAACGACCAACTACTGCTGCTGGGACAAGCTTGGACAGACTGGTAAGTCAAATTTTGTTTTTCCATGACGTGTGTTTTCTTCAATAAAAAACTGTTTATGGCTCTTATTATGAACATTAGACTTCACATCACCTTGTGTAGTAGTTAATGGGACCAGTTAAAACCCTAGGAAGATGTTTTGGTGTTATGGTAGGAAAATGATGGCAAATGGGAAGTTAATTTTCTAAATATTCACTTTACAGGTAACTGATGTAAAACTGAAGCTGAAAGCTGCCAAGAAGTTTTGGTCTTCTCTCCCCAGTAACATTTGCAAAAACAATTGGACGTCGGGTGTTGGTGAAGATGACTGCTGGAATGGCAGTGATAAAAGCAGGTTCGTGTTTTTTTACGGAGTAAACTGACAATAGCTTAACCGTATTCCATTTCACTGTTTAAAAAAAAAAAAATTAAGGTTAGCACATGCCTAAGGTTTTTTTTGCAGTAAATATCACCTGTTTGGTTTTCCACACTGATTTTTGTGCTAAATGTTGATAAAACATTTTTTCAACCTCCTATTCTTGTACTATTGTTAGTTGCAAATCCATAACAAATGAATTCGTCCTTCATCCGTTATCCTTTATTTCAGGTATGTGTATGCAGTTATGGCCAACGGTCTGGAAAATCACGTCAATAATCCCGATGTCCAGGTGGATATTGCAAATCCGGACATTGTGATTCGCGTTCAGAAAATGTCCCTCCGTACTATGACCAACAGAATGAGGAGTGCTTACAACGGGAATGATGTGAACTTCATTGATATAAGTAAGTATTGGCGAGTTCCGAAAATCCTTTTTGTGTTGATGTTTACTGCCACTTTGGGTACAATGGTTCAAACGGTTACAGAGAAACCTGGGGTCCCACTCTATATTCCCTCAGTTAGTAGCTGGTTTAAGAAGGGACGCCATGCATATGAATTGAACTCCTTCCTCGTGGAGCCGCTCACTATTCTGGCTCTTGGAGCAGGAAACACCCAACTTTATGGAGAATACCCCTTGGTTTGAAATGTAATGAGCATTTGCATTGAAGGCCTTGGTTGTGTATTGGGTGAATAACGCTGTACGCAGTTGGGTTTGGTGCCTAGAGTGATGTATTTTGGGTCATAATCCATGTTGTTTGATCAATAACTGCCAGTCAAAGCATTCCGAGAATCTACTTTAGTGGTAAAGGGCTGTAAAATAGGGAGTAATGGTATTCAAAAATATTGTGTACAAAAAAGCGCTCGAGTCATCCCCCATGATTACAATTTCACTAACAAGTCTATGTTGGCTCCACAGGTGAAGGAGGCAGTGGTGAAGGTAGCGGAAGCGGGGACTGCGACTCCGAAAAATGTGGCGATTTTGTCATCAAGTCTACAGACGATCCGGACAAAATAAAACCAAGGATCAACGTTAACGATAACAATGTGAAAACAGCAGGTGGCGCCCATTCCAACACCGCGTCGTTTACAGTCCTTCTCCCAAGTGTCCTACTTTTAGTGAGACTGTGGAGATAATGGAGGTTTCCCCCCCCCAATTCTAGCAAAAAATAAAAAATAAAGAGACTTTTTAAAACAAAATGGAAACTGCACCTTTTCCTCTTTCTAAATCCATCGAACAGTTTTTTTCTCTTAGTAAATCAATGGACAAAGGTGTATTGTTTATTTTTTAACACGGTGCCACCGAGTCAAGTGCTGGATTCATTCTTCTTCCTCACTGTGCTGGAAAACTTGGACTCCTTAAGATTGATTGTGGCAAACAGGCATGTACATACAGATGTGTAGCTAGCCAAGCTTTAGTGTTTTATATCACCTTTCCACGTCATTAATCCCAGTGTCACATCTTGATGTTTTTGTTTTTTTTTTTTTTGTTTTTTTTTTAGTGTTATCTGTACAGAAGCTAAATTTATTTATCATGTTATAATTTGGGATAAAATGACCAAGCAAGCAAGAAGATTACACTTTATTTAGGGTTTTACCATTGTTTTTTATGTATTTACAAAATTAGGATCTTTGTCTAATATAGTATTACAGGCTTTAATAAGATTTGGTACGTCGACAAAGCGTCAATTTGTGTTCTGGACGGGTCTTCAGATGTTAGAGCTATATTCACATTGTTCATCATTACTTCTCCTACGTTAAGATACAACAAAATAAAAATAAAACAAAATTATAGTTTTTTACAGATATCACAATACATACAATGGGTTTTTTTTGTTTTGTTTTTGTTTTTTTGATACATCGGTGCTTTGTATTGGACTGTACTCTATTAATCCACTATGTGGCAAAAGAATACATAGCTTATGGCAACTTGGTCGACTTGTGTTTTGATAAGTGTCCTTATAAGTCAAGGTTTACTGTACGTTCATGCAGTATTAAATCTGTCTCGTGGTGACTTATTCAAACACGACTTTTACGATTCTCAACCCCCAACTTCTTCCGTTTTTTTTTAAACCAATTGGTGATCACTAGCAGTTTTTTATTATCCTCAAATGGCATATTCTTGGAAAGCAGAAAGGACTGAATTTGAAACTCAACGATTACATTTTTTTTTTCTTTTTTACGTTTTTTTGTTTTTATTCCCACCACCCGCTTCCCCTACATTGCAAAGTGTTTTTTTAATTTGAGATTTTGGGAATAAATCCATTGGTATACAATACATTTTGTATCTTTACCATCCAGATGCTCTGTGTTGGAAGATCATTCTTTTTCCTTACTTTTAGTTGGTATTAATGGTACATCTAGCAAAAGTATTACACGTTGGAAATGTTCCGTGAGGAAATTTTATATACTATCTTGTCTATATAAATTAAAATATTCAACTATAGGATCTGTCAATGTAAATGTGACCCACAGCAAGGGGATGTAATTTTTTTATATAAATATATATATAATTTTTTTTTTTTTTTTTTTTTTGTAAAAAGTTAGTTTAACCTACTGTTCTATGGAGGGGACTGATCTGTGTAAATTTGTCTACAATAAAAATGAACAAATTTGTATTGATTTCAGCCACAAGTAAGTACCAACAGGTTTCTTTTAGGATATACAGTGCTATGCCATCTGACGTTTTGGGATAATTTAATTAATCATAAATTAACCCATTATTTATTAAAACCGTTTCATAGCATGGATCTTTTTTAGAGGTTTTTTTTTCCAAATTAAAAAAAAAAAGCAAACTGTAAAGAAAAAAAAAAGGCAAAAAAAATATCTGGTAAAGAGACGTTGTAAATAACTGTTTGAGATGGGGGAATGAGAAAGTGTGCTAATACTTAGTAATAACTACCTCAATTCTGAGGAATTTCCTTTTTCGCTCTGAGGGCTATTATTTTTAGTAGGAGTGAGTCTGGTCTCCATAATAGGACTAGTAGAGCTATCCCTACAGGCCTAGTTAGATTTCTTTTCACATGCAGCACTGAATTCTTTCCAGCTGTTCTGTTTTTTTTGTTTTTGTTTTTTTTTAAACATTGCCATTTTTTTTTTGGGTTACACACTTTAGCACCCCTAAATTTGTATTGTCTGCATATAGATTTAGAAATGCATAATTTTTAATAATTTTTTTGTTTGTTCCCCCCCTCCCCCCCCCCCAAGTCAAACCAATTACCTTTGTTACATATCCAAGGGCTGCATATTAATTGTACTACGTATTACTTATCAATTATATCAATAACCCAATAATCTTATTGCTGAAGTTAACGGATATATTTCTATTTTTCACGGCTTCTCTACTTTACCATTCTTACCATTTCATTGTAAAGTCTGTTTACCAAATGGTACATGCATTTTTTTTGTAGAATAAAAAATATAAATGGGAAAATAGATTTGTGAATTGTTTTTAACTTTTTTTTTTTTTTTTGAAAATTATTTTTAGCCACAATTTTATTTTATTTTTTTTTCTTAATGTAAAGATTTTTTTTTCAGACATTAGAATTTGAACATGGCAGGAGGTTGGGGATCCTGGAGATGAAGGGCAGATGTCAGACGTGTGTCTTATGGTCCATGTCTGCATTTGCTCATATTTATTTAAGATATGAAGGAAAGCATACGTAGGTGTATATTAATCTATGATAAAATAGGTGTGAATATAATTTCTATAAATATAATCCAGATTCACATTATTGCCAACTAACCTGGATATAAAATATGTTACGTTTTAGGGGGATCTGCTGCGTAAAACCTAAAGAGAAGTGTATTTCAAAAATTAGATTTTTTGGGGGGCAGATTTTTGGAAACATCCATTATTTATATGAGTACACTTGATACAGCATTATTCGGAGTATATGATCGTTCATAGGAGTCCCTGCACCATTGGGATTCATAACTCAGTTTCCATGCTACTACGGAAGGCCAATTTCAAGGGTTTTTTTTGTTTGTTTTTTTAATTGTGAGATTAATTTGAGAATCTGAAAATTGGCGGTTCAGGTCTGGAATTAAATTAACATAATATAATGATATAATGTTGGAGTAATGGAACTAAAACCTATACAGGCAGTCCCCTACTTAAGGACACCCTACTTATAGACGACCCCTCTGCCAACTGTAACCTCCGGTGAAGCTCTCTGGATGTTTTACTTTAGTCCCAGGTTGCAATGATCAGCTGTAAGGTGTCTAATGAAGCTTTATTGATAATCCTTGGTCCCATTACAACAAAAAATTTTGAAACTCCCAATTGACACAGGGGCAAAAAATTTTACAATTCTAAAATATATAGTTTCAATTTACATACAAATTCAACTTAAGAATAAACCTATGGACCCTATCTTGTACATAACCCGGGGACTGCCTGTATTTTCTTAACCCCCATGAGATTTTAAGTCAGAATTTTTTTTTAATGTATGTATGTTCATATAAAATGTCTATTCATGTGTATACATTGCGCAAACTGCTTGCTATCAGGAGGTGGTGGACACTGCTGGCTCTTCTGTCAGTAAGTGATGGTCAGAATTAGTCTTTCTGCCTTAAATGTTTTTGTTAAGTAAATGTGCCTTTTAAATGTATAAAATGTGCTTTTGTTGTGGCGGTCGTGCTATATATAAAATAAATTTTTTTTTTTTTTTTTTTTTTTTTTTTTTAATAAAGACAAGCCATTTTTATATATTACACATGTACAGTGGTCTATGGGGCATGCACATTTGTGGTTCACTATCAAAGCCATGCAAATTATACCCTCCCCTTTCCAATTTTCCATCTTCTTACCAAACTGTATGTCTTTATTTTTGGGTTCCAACTTTTTTTTTTTTAATACAAATCTCCTACAGATGTTGGAAAAACCACAGATGTGAATCATTTGGATAAAACCAAAAGCCCATTTTCACCCTTTTTATTTTATGTTTTACATGCACTAAGTATCAGAAAAGTTGAATTTGTCTTTTTTTTTCCTTAAAATTTACACAAGGAAGTCAACTTTTGCCGAATTTTAATTTGCACAAACCAAAACATGACACAGTTACATAGTAACTATAAAATAATTTAGTAAAGGATGACTGTCGGCCTTTGCAGGGTTTTTTCTTTTTTTCTTTCTTTTTTTTTTTTTAAGCTATTTTAGGTTAATTGGAAACCTTATGTATGTGCCAAGAAGCTTTTGGTGTTTTGGTAAAACAGTTGGTACTTTCTAAATTATTTGATCTGTGTATAAATCATATTAGGGTGGCATTATCCAGCCTGGTCATTTTTAATGCGTCCCTAATAGTTCATCTTTTATTTGAATCATCTATAAAGTTGTGGTTGTTGAGGTCAAAGGTTTTTTTTTTTTCTTTTAAATTTCCTCCAATACAAGTAAATTAAACTGAACAACATAAATTTTATAAATTGTATTTTTTATACGAGCAAAATAAGATTTTTCTAAATAAAATTGGTAAATTGCCATTTTTGGATGAGAGATTTTTTCATTACTTATGCAAATAAGTTTATTAGGGAACCTAATCTGTTAAACTTGAGTATCCTCTGCAATTCTGTTTTTAAAAGGAAATGTCTTTTTTATGTGTACAGTCGTTGCATATATATAAAACAAGTAAGATAGGACAGATTGATGCATATTCCCATTTATTTTGGTATTTCATTGTTTAGGTTGTGTCTTTTTCAGCTATAATGTGCATGTTGTACAATCTGTTTTTACTGTCAAACGTTCCTGGCATTAAACACCTGGACATTATGCTCCAACAGATCGAATTAAATAAACGGAAAAACATTTTCTTCCTGTGTGGTGATTTTTCTGTCTGTTCGTGCTTTTGTTGGCTGGATGAGCTCACTTGGGGATCGGAGCCATGACACTGCTAACATTAGCATTTTTATAACCATGTTCTAAAAATATGCTTAAAAACCAAGTATATTTGTTGGATCTTGGCTGATATTCCTAAATTACACTATATATGAATTTTTCACAATTTTTAATTTATGCTTACCTGAAAACACCAGGGATTACAGGATCTGGTGGTGGGGGAGAGGGGGCTTATATTTGATCCTACTTCAGCTACGTGATCTAAAAAGGTCTCCACAGATTGTGATCTACACAGGGGAAGAAGAGATGGAGATCACGTGACTGCTGGGTCCAATCAGTGGCTTAAAGTGTAACCGTCATTCTGCGCAAAAAAAAAACTAAAATACATAATTCTGCTCCAGGTGTCCCTGGGAATTATTCCTCAAAGTATTTTGCCTCTCGGTCCTCATATCTATCTATCTATCTATCTATCTATCTATCTATCTATCTATCTATCTATCTAGTATCTACTCATATCTATCCTCTATCTAATATCTTTCTATCTCCTAGCTGTCTATGTATATCCTATCTATCTATCTATCTATGAAAGGCAGCAGCACTCCAGTTTGTGAATCAAATCAGGGTGATCTTTATTTCAGTTTGTGTCTGTGTGTATTATGTGTTTATACACAAGTGTAGGGAAAGCTGAGGGAGAGAGAAGTGTAGGTGTTTTGTTACTACATTAGTTAGGGCTTCACCCTGCACATGACTGAGTGCTGGGGCAGTGAGACATGAGGTGATCAGCTGTGTGCAGGGAGGGGGGCGTGTCACTCCCTCCGTAGTCTCTGCTTCTTTCTGAAGACGGGATGAGCTTAGCAACATATGTGAGATTGCTGACATCTAGGGGAAGTCTGCAGAATACAAGAGAAAGGAGCAAGACACAGGTAACTAATCCAATTACAAAAGTGCTTAAAATTACTTGCCCTACAACATATCAAAAGTATTTTGAAATGACGGTTACACTTAAAGCCACACGAGCAGGTCCTCTTTACATTTCCTCTGTCAGGAACTTGAACAAAACAGGGTCTGCACCATCCGAACAGGGAGCAGAAGCAGAATGGTTATGTTTTTTTTAAACATTTTATTCCATCTTCTCCAGGTTCCTAATAGTTCTTTTTAGTAAGCTTCGAAAAACCTTTAACTAGCCAACTGCTTGTTCCTGCTAGTAAAAGAATCCAAAGCATCACAGGGAGGCCCATTCTAATGAAGACCAAGATCTCCACCATGAACCTCAGACCTCCAGTCTGCTGGAGTCCCACTGGTTGTGTGCACTGGCTTTTATATGAAAACTGGGTGGGCTGCATAATCTTGATCACAATCGGTTGACAATGGATGGGTGTGGCTGCATAGTTTTGCATTTTGATTGTTTGGTTTTTAAGTGACACAGTGGTATCATCTTGTTATCAGCAACTGATAACTTACATCTAAGGGGCTTAAAAGTTATAAGACATAAAAGTTTCATATTGAAGTTGCATGCAGTTAGGGAATGTGATAAGCTTTGCCTAAAGAGTATTAGCTCACCTACCACCCAACAAGAATTCTGGTTCCGTCAGGCCACGTTCAAGTTTTGGATGTAGTGTACTGAACCCTCACTTTTGTGCTTATATATACTTATGTAGTCTGTTTTTTGTTACCCAACCCAAGTGATGACTTCTGCACATGAAGTATAAGGCAGGGGGTGTTTATAAGGTCATTGTGCAGCTGCATGACCCAGTTATAACATAAGTTTTCTAAACACTTTTAATTCCATCAAAAACATTTCTGCACTCTCAACCTTTCCTTAAGCACATGAGATAGGTATTTAGGCAGGAGTGGTGCTGAGCCCTTCAAGTTGATCCATGTACAGGACAGCTCATCTATGAACTTCTTCATAAAACAAGCAATTATTTTCCTGCTATAGTTGTGTTTTTTGGGGATTTGGATAAAGGCTACTTTCATGTGTATAAAGTGCATGTGTAATAGCCAGGAGCTGAATACTACGACTTAGCAGAGTCCCAATGTTGTTGGTACCAAATGTTAAAACTGAAACTAACTTTTCAACACACTTAGCAAAAATCAATAGTAGAAACATAATAATCTCTATATATATTTTGTGCTACAGATGCTTCTTTCACCACTTGTGTGACTCTTTTCTTTCTCTCCCCCAATCCTTATCTGAAAGTCTCTGATGACTAGATCTTGTCAGAGCTGACAGGTTGTAGTTCACAAAGATCATTACATAAAAATCTAAAGAAATTAGAGGAGGCTGTGATGAGCAGCAGCTGAATATGAGAGCATAACCCCCAACTATCTTGAGTGATAACTATAAATGTTATTGCCACCTTCTGGCTTCAGAACCGTCTATAAAAATGGCAGGGAAGGTATTACAGGAGAGCTGCATAATCTCATTTTTAAAGGAAATCTTCCACCTGGATTCAGGATTGTAAACCAAACACACTTACATGCTGGTGTGCACCTCCTCTGGCACCACCCACTCTTCTTTTAGCTTCTTTTGGCCTTGTTTTCACAATAAAGTCTCATACAAATGAGCCTTAGCTGCTCTATAGCTGTTGTAATGGTGCTGTGGAGCACCAGTGCTCTACTACTCACGGCTCCAACTCCAGATCTCGTGTTCAGGTGGGTGCTGCCCTTTCTGGTCATCTACACCTTGGCCGCCGGCCAGTTGCGTTGCAGTGCAGGAAGCAGCGCTGACTGATCTACCAGGTGCTTTCCAAGCCTTACCCCAGTCCTGGATTTCCTGCCTGTGATAGTGGTGTATTTTGGAGTCCATTCCAGAGTTTCTGTTGTGTCTGCTCTAAGCTGGTTTCTGCAGGACCTGCGATTACATCACTTCCTGTGTAACAGATCCGGGCCCTCCAGCAGGTATTTATTTGAGCTAGCCCCCTCTCCCTCAGCGCCTGAGGGCCAAGAACCTTGAGACTTGCCTGTAGTGCTCTGCTGCTTTACTTCCTAGTTGTGTTTTCAACTGTATAGCTTCATTCTCTGGGTCTGTACCTGTGTTCTCCTCCTCAGTGCCTCCCCCTGGCGCTCTCTGGTGCTCTGCAGTCGCCCTGTGACCACCTTAGAGGTGCAGCCATTGTCCCCTTGGCTCAGCCATCTCCATCATCAGGAGCTCTGTGAAGAACAAAGGGATCGCTGGGCCATTTCCATCTGAGGAGATGGGTCTTGAGGCTCAGAGGTTTCACACACTTTGCACAGTGACAACTGAGCCTGGAGCCCCTCTGGTTCTTTTGCATAATTTTTAAAGCCTTTTTTTCTTAAAAACAAGTGAATAAAAAGCTAAAAGAAGAGCAGAGGAGGCACACACCAACATGCAAATATTCTTGTTTTACATTTGTTGATCATGGTAGAAGATTTTATTTAAAGGAAATCCTACCACTAGGATGAAGGATTGTAAACCCAGCACACTGACATACTGGTGTGTGCCCCTCTGGCAGGATTCACTCTTCTTTTAGCTTCCTATGCCCTTGTTTTTAAAATAAAAGTGCTTTAAAAATTATGCAAATGAACTTTTGAATTCTTTTTTTTTTTGGTAAAAACATAAGAAGCTAAATAAAGAGCAGATCCTGCCAGAGAGGCACGCGCCAGTATATCAGTGTGCTTGGTTTACAATCCTTCATCCCGCTGGTCGATATTGTTAAGGTTGAGATTTTCTATACCTCCAGGTGCAATTTTAGACTACATTCACATGATCGTATAGATTGTGCGGGCAAAAACGGCTGCAAATACGGGCAAGGTGACATAGTAAGCGACTTCTATTGGAGTTGACAGTGCCGCAAATACGGCCATAAATAGGCCATGCTGTATATTCTGTGGTGTGGGTTCATGACTCAAATATTGTGTGATGGGAATTATATCACTGTATATATCCCATTAATGTCAGTAGGGTAGTGCGCTAGCCATGAAATACACACCTACCACACTGCTAAAAAAAATGCTTGTGTGCATGAAGCCTGACCTGAAATACTGTCGAGAAGCTCATAATATTAACCAGTGTGCAAGTTAAAGGGGTTAACCACTTTACCTCATGTTTTTGTAATGTATTTATAACTACGGAGGCAGGATATTATTAATTTACCAATACACATCTAGTAAAAGTTCTGCTCAGCTTTCAAGATGTCTTTTACCTCATCAGCCAGACATTCCTGTCCATAAAATATCCATAGGTGGAGGATCATGTGATCTTATATGTCCATGACCAATCACCCTGCCTGGACATTATGATAGTATAGGTGGTCCCCTACTTAAGGACACCCAACTTACAGACGACCCCTAGTTAAAGACGGACCCCTCTGCCTACTGTGACCTCTGGTGAAGTCTCTGGATGCTTTACAATAGTCCTAGACTGCAATGCTGTAAAGTGTCAAGTTTTATTGATGATCCTTGGTCCCATCCTACAGCGGTAGCAGCCGTTATGGGGCCTGCAGTGTCAGGGGGCCCCGTCATCCAACCTGACACAATAAAGAATGGAGGATGTGCACCATTATATCTATATTGTACTGCACATTGTCCAGCATAATATGTATATAACATATACTGTGATGTATATATGCAGTATCTGTGATGTGTACATTGTGTCTGTATACACTGTATGTTGCAGTATGTGAGTATGTTGCATATGGCACTGTATGTGTGTGTATATGCTGTGTGTGCACATGAGTGTATTTATATGTGATTGTAACTCACATGTGTGAGTATACTAATATGTATATTTTTTATAAGTAGGAAGGGGGGCCCCATACACTAGCCTGCTAGGGAGCCCTGTCTCTCCTAGTTACGCCCCTGGTCCCATCAAAGCAAAAAATGTTGAAACTCCAATTGCCAACATATTTTCTTTTTGTACCGGATCTTTAGTGTAAAATATGATGACGGCTCTTCTATCTACATCATACACCACTACAGACGTTATACCTGCACCTCATGATTGCCATGGTCTTATATAGGTCAATTCCTGTTTTCTGTATATCATCCATGTTATGGAATTCTGAAAGTAGCCTAGTTATAGTTGCCATAAGTTTTCCATACGTTGCCGTCCTGATACTCCAAGCCTCCTGCAATAGTTATCGGGTCTAGGTCTCAGTAGACCCCCGGACGACAGAGCCTCAGCGGGCCCCTTTGTAGTGAACTCGTGTGGCAGCATTAAACATTCAGAAACTAAAACAGCCTCCTGTTCCCTAGTTTATCATAATGAACAACCCACTCATGATTATTTTATATAAATCCCCCCTCACCCCCTATGGATTCATCAGATACACCCCTTCACCCCCATGGATTCCTTATGTACAGTCTTATGGGTATGCCCAGTGCTGGCGCCGGCCCTGGGTCCAACCTTTGTTCAGTGGGTCTAATTATACTGGTTACACTGGGCACCAGATTAACCCAATGACTACAGGAGGGAACATGGATTGGTGAGAGAAGCCTGACTGGTGTTGGACAGTTAGAGGAGGGGGAAAATTGGTGGTCAAAATTAGAGAAGAGGGATTTGTTGAATGTAAACCTAACTGAAACTTTGGCGTATTTTTTGAAAGATTTGATTTCTGTCTGAACCAATTGTGACTTAATTGTCCTGAAAAGCAGTCTATAAACCCCTCTAAAACACAGGATTTTTATAATCTGCAGTCAACATCCCTGGTGCACAAACTCAGTTCTTTATACTTGGTATAGCTTTAAAGTTCATTTTCTGGTTGATGGTGGATCTGTCTACAGACATATGGTTTGGGAGATGTGCATCTATCACAAGTTAGGAATAGCTGGGATTTTAAGGTTAAGGGTTTTTTTTGGTTTATTTCAAAAGTGTAAAAATTTTTCTGACTACCAGAGATGAAAAAAATCCAGAAATACCTGTCTGTGAAAAGGTTAAAGGGGGTGTCTGCTTTGGAAAAAAAACTACTGCAGACTCACAGCGATATTTGTGTCCTGCATACTGCACACTACTCATTGAGATCGACTTACATAAGACTTGTTTGGTAACTGTGTCGGCTGCATTAGATGTGATTTACAACCAATCCAGAGTTTGACTTGAGGACATCATTGAAAAACATTGATTTTCCCTTTAAATGAATGCACCTGTAGTCACTCAGGAATTCTCACAAATCCTGGCTCCGGGCAGAGGAGTACTTAAAGACAGGATTAAAAAACAATTAATTAGAAAGCTCAAGTTCCAAATATGTGACTGGAAAATGTGCAGGTCATGAATTGCTTTGCTTTGTCTCTCAGTACCCGGTCATTGAGGGCTTTTAATATTCAGAAATCATACATGTACAAGCCTATTTTAGAAATACAAGTCAAACAACACTGGATATATGGAGTATTACTAAAGATGAAACGTCACATGATTTAAATATGAAAATTCTGATTTTCACACATCTTTTTCATAGTTCTGTAACACTTTCAGGTCTGTGCCACAGTTGAGTTATCCAAAAAGATACCAAAGATCCTGTGCTTTAATTTCCCGTATAATGCTTGACCCATCAGACCGTAAATATACAACCCCCCTAAGAATAATATAGTGTAAGTATTCTGAATTTTGGACATAGCTTTATTCAAGTACTTCCATGTGTTCTTTGTTTTGAGATACTTTACAATAGATGGATATGTATCATTATTAGACATTAGATCTGACTGCCACACTACATATAATTGCTAATTTAAAGGGGTATTGCAAATTTGGCCATTAATGGAATATCCACAGGATAGGTTATGAATGGCAATTAGATGCGGGGACTACCTCTGGGACCCAAAACTTTCTTGAGAATGCAACCGCAGAGGAAAAAAAAGTGATGGCCGTGCATCCCACATTGCTGTCCATCAGACAGTTCTGGGTATTTTCTGAGCTCTTCTGCAAGTGAAAGGAAAGCTACTTATAGTTTTGTCCTGTGCCAGGTTGGAAGTTCCAACAAGAGGGTCTCAAAACCTGCTTTTCTCAAGGAATGCCATCTTTGGACTATGAGACTACCCTTCCTGGAGGTCACTCATTGGCCCAAGCAGGTTCCCTAACCCCCCAGCACTTCTGGTTCTGGTTGGGTGCACCAGAAGTACCAGAACAGCATGGGGGGAACCTGCAGTAGGGTATGAAAGGTTGCTTTTTTTTTTTTTCGTTCCCATGTCCTGGGCCTACACCACTTAAAATATTACAGCAGCAAATTCACCCCTCCTCCTATCCAAAACGCCGGACTTATGCCCACCTGGCGACGGCCAGGTGGGCATATGTTAGTCTGAAATCCTCTAATACTGTATAAATGTAACTTATAAATGGCTCTAATAGATACAATTGTACAGTAATAAAATGACATTTAGTCCCTTTAAAGGGAACCTACCACCACGAATCTACCTATAAAGGTAGTCATAGTTGACTTTTGGCCCTGTCGTTCGATTGGTAGATGACTTTTGGCCCTGTCCTTTGATTGGTTGTTTTTGAAACTCTAACCAGTTCTGACCACTTGAAATCCGTACGTAGCACCAAAACCTCTATAGACCGGAGGGCGCAGATTTGTGGCAGCAACTTGTGACATCTGTTGAAGTCATGTAGAAAGTTGCTTTACAAGGAGGTTTAGTAGGAATGAATAATTATGAGATATTTTCCCCCTAGATATTGTATTGACTGTCAGCTCAACCTAATAAATGTCTGCCGCTATTAGAAATTCCATGGTTACCGGCTCCTGCAAATTAACAAGGATTGTGTCCTTTTTTTTTCCACAAAACTGCTTAACATTAGAGTTATGCTTTCTGCCTCCAGTGCAGACCATAGAAATTACATATTTCATTACAACTTTCTTGAATTTTGCTTAAATCCAATTTTTTTTCATCCAAGGTATCTTGGGGGTATGAGGGAATATTAATATGAAAAGTCAATTTCCCATGCAGGCTGCAGTCAAAGGTGAAGTCTAAGGAAGTTGTTCAGTCTTATGTGAAAATTTCCCACAAACTTGTAACACGTGCAAAGTGTGAGGCAGGGGGAAAAAAATTCTTAATATCTGTTCACCCTCTCATGACCTCTACCAGAAATCATTAAAATGTTTTATAAAAAGAAAAAAGGGAAAAAGGAAAATAAAAAAAAAATAATAAGATCACAATTCTGTTATAGGCATGGGATTTTTTTTTCTTATCCAAAAAGCAACAAAACCTATTTCCTGCATAAGGCAGACTATGTGAGTTTCCCACTGCATCAGACTGAGTGGGTGGACAGCTAAGCACATTGTATCCCACTGGTCTCATCATGTCCTATGTCTGACACAAGCCTCATCCCGCACTTGATTCATCAGCACATCCTACTTCTTCTGCCATGTGGTTATGTATCTTCTATTATCAAGGAAGAAGTCAAAAAGAAGGACCTTACCTGTACAATAAGTTGCTGAGCCTGAAGCTTTACTCACAGGTTTGGACTTCATATCTTCTGAGTTCTTAACAATATTAACTCATTTGCATTTTCCACATGATACAAGTTGTCCTTCAGCACTCCACATCTTTCCACATCGACTATACAGAGATACAGGCATTGTTATGTAGCAGCCCTGCTTAAGTTCTACCATAAATGCAATGGCGGATTTAGTGTCCCAAGTATTCTATATCCCCTATATCCTTAATCTTATACTGTTCATAAAACAATTTAATGATGAACCTCACACCTGCTCTTATAACCCTTAATTTAGGAAAACCGATCACATTCCCTAACTGCATGAAACCCTCCACCCAACCACCGTCCAGACCAGATCTGCCAGACATGGTAGGAGATGTGGATGCTGCCCCTGGCCCGGCCTTTGCGCCCTGCAGCTGAACTCCCCCACATACTGGAAATTTTCACGTATAAGCCAAAGTTCCAAATTTTACCAAAAAAAAAAAATTAGGAAAAGTTATTGACTGGAATATAAGCCCTAGGGTAGGAAATGCAGCTGCTACTCTAATAAAATGTCCAGCAACCGCTGTACCTCATTAGTGAAATGTCCACAGCATAGCCCCCCCTTTACTGAAATGTCCACAGCACACACACACATGCTCGCCTTTGGCTTCTTCTCCCCAGCCCACGGCTCCTTCTTCTTTGCTTCCGGACCGGGCGCATACACTATGATACGGCAGTATCACGTCATAGTCTTATGGCCCACGCAGTGCCTACACTATGAGGTCAAGTGGCCACAACACCGCCGTATCATGGTGAGTAGAAGCCAAAAGGTGAGTAAAGATTTTTTTTGAAGACTGATGGCGGATCTTAGGGGCCAGTGTATAGGGGGTCTGGCCATACCATCTATATGAAGATCTGCCATTGCATAGCTGTACCACCCACATAGGTGTCATCCTCTGTTTGTGATATGCGGCTGAGGAGGCGCTGATAGTATCTTTGTGCCTTTTCGAGATTAGTTAAAGAAAATCTATCATCAAAATCCATCATAATAAACCAGGGACAATAACTCATGGATCCAGCACCATGACTGTGGTAATTGTCTTATATTTCTTATACATGGCCTTCTTAAATATACTTTAAAAAATTATGCTAAGGAGCCTGAGGAGTAATCCTAATTCCTTCTGATCTGGATTTACAGGCTTTTACACTGTCTCACTCTCCCCTTGCTTCCTAAGCACTGCTTTTGTTTGGGACCAAGACTTCGGCACAAACTTTGGCCAGAACACAAACCCCATTGATGGGACCTGAATTTTAAGCTACAGGGCTAAAAAATGGTGGGAATAACAGAGTGGTTGCCCTGCTCTAGGGAAAGTAATTTAATAACATAACATAAAAAATAAATAAATATAGTAAATTGCAACAGCATCTTTCAGTATCGGCTTAAACGGCAAACTACACTAAAATACCACAGCACCTTTCTGATTTCTGAAACCATACTGCAACAGCACCTTTTAGATTTTGATGTAACTGAAAATATAATGTGACAGAACCTTTCAGAATTGGATGGAATGGCAAATTTTAATGCGACCGCCACTTTTCAGATTTTGATGCACCTGCAAACTACAATGTGACACCACCTTTTCGATTTTGATGCAATTGCAACCTATGGGATGTGTCTTTAATATATTTCTGGATGATTTCTGTAAATGCTGATAGTTCTAACTCTGGGACTATAGTGGTCTATCAGTAGCTAAATGCAGTTGTTTATAGTGCCAGAAAAACGGCAATTATTTTAAAATTCCACCTGATCCTAATCACATCAGCCTCCTGTCCCTACCTAATTGTCCTTAAAAGTTGGCATTTGAGAAGTCCCTGTCTATCTGAATGATCCTATAAAGAACAGCAACCTCTCCCTAGCGCTGTCTCCTATGTCTAATGACCTTGCTTTTATACAGCAGAGTCACATGTCCCATCCAGCCAATCACACCCATGGCCAAAGATGTCATGCTTGGTGATACTAAGGGGCTGCACGCTGGTTGATTGCTTGCTCAGAAGTTAGTCAAACAGCTTGGTGCTTTTTCCTTAACCCGATCCTGAAACACTTATAGTGGTATCTGTTTGGCTTCAGGGGTAGTGGGTGCTAAACGCACCAATTCGGTACAGCACTGAATTTGGCGGTTCAGGTTTGCTCATCACTGGTGTTCAATACCTCACCAAAATTTCTTCTAAACTACTGTACGTGAAATAGTGTTGAGGAAGTGAACTTTCATCTTATCATGACATGAAGCAAATGAAACCTTGATTTTCTTCACAGTCCCTCGCTGACCCTAAAGCTATGTTGGAGAATGTGATTAGCGAACTAATGAACAGCATCTGCTTTCAGTCTCTTACTTCCTGTTTCCGTAGCCTTGCAAACTTTTGATAATAATGGAAACAGATTAGGATTCTGGAAAGGCTGATTCTGGAAAATAATTATTTGATATTTACTAGGTGAAAAGTAAAACTACGCAGGCATTCGTACCCATTGCTACTTGACAGGTGCAATTTCTCTTCTAAATGTGTTGCATGCTTTAGTCCCGAAAACCAATCTCGTTGGTGGCTTTTCTGAGAAAAGGAGAAAAAAAAAAGTGAGTTTCTGGAGACGCGTGGTATTCAGTCCAATGACTACAGGGATGCAGACACAGGGGCAGAGCTGATATTAAATATCAAGGTCACAAAAGGAAGGTGACATGGGCACAAGTAAAATATGTTTCTATGTGACATGTAGTCATTATAAGGGCATAAAACCTGGAATCAAAGATTAAGTTACTGTATCCTAACGCTGGAAGGTAATGGGTTCTATAAAATATATTTTTTAATTATTTTTTTATTTAAACTGTCAACCAAATACCCTCCTCTACAGAAGTAATGCATTTTTCTTCTGACTGAAGTCACTTGGTCAAAAATTGGTCAGTTAACCTAAAGCAGTATTTTTTTATGCAAGTGCACCAGGGGTGGGGCATATTTGTCTGCAAGTGCTCTGACACTTTCGAGAATGGGTGCAGTATGGGATTTTTAAAGCAAGGTCTTAGGACAAGGTTCATTGGATGGTCACATCTATTAAGACCTAGATGTCACCCAGCCTCTAGTATCCCCTAGATTTTCACGTGATTCTTGACTCCATACCCTTGTGAAGCATTCATGGGGATATTGTGGCTACAACATTGTTGCGTCTATCTCTGGGGATGACAAATTTGTCGGAACTGAGTAGAGTGGAGGCTTCTTTATGGTTCCTGCAATGAATACTCACCCACATTGCAGCCATTGTGTATCTATATATCGCAAAAATGAAGGACTAGTTTGCGTTGAAGTCAACTATATATAATTTCTCAGGATTATACAGGACTTAAGGACACCTGACTTACATACATCCCCTAGTTACCCCTCTGCCCACTCTGGTGAAGCTCTCTGGATGCTTTAATTTACTCCTAGGCTGCAATGATCAGCTGTAAGGTATCTGTAATGAAGTTTTATTGATAATCATTGTTCTGATGAAAGCACAAAATTTGGAAAATCCAATTGTCACAGGGCTACAATTATAATATATACTAGGTGCGACTTTTAACTTTCCAAATTCGACTTTCAAATTCAACTCTAGTACAAACCTAAACATCCTATCTTCTGTGTAAATCGGGGACTGCCTGTAATACATGCCACCAGAAACTTTTAGTTCCAATACACATAAGGCTACATTCACACAACCGTATGGGGGACGTATATGCGGCCGGTGTATATACGGCCAATATACATCCCCCACACGTGCGGCACCGTAACGCTCCGTACCCGGGAAAAAGATAGTACATGTCCTATCTGTCCCCTTAATACGGCGCCATACATCCCTATGCAGAGGGGCGGGGGTGAGCTACGCTCACCTCCTCCTCCTCCTCTCCCCGTGCACTGCCGTTGTCTGCTACAGTATGCTACGGCGGGCAACAGCAGTGTGAATGCAGCCTAAGATGAAGGGTTGATCCATCAACCCTATCCATCAACTTTTGCAGGATCAAGCAAATATGTTATATGCATAGGGTTAAGCCAACTTTCTCAACAGATGATGTCAAGAGAACGAAGGATGTTAAATTTCATTGTCTGCTCTTTTCCTCTCATGGAGAGTAAGCCGCATCCATAAGTATATACACTCACCGGCCACTTTATTAGGTACACCTGTCCAACTGCTCGTTAACATTTAATTTCTAATCAGCCAATCACATGGCGGCAACTCAGTGCATTTAGGCATGTAGACATGGTCAAGACAATCTCCTGCAGTTCAAACCGAGCATCAGTATGGGGAAGAAAGGTGATTTGAGTGCCTTTGAACGTGGCATGGTTGTTGGTGCCAGAAGGGCTGGTCTGACTATTTCAGAAACTGCTGATCTACTGGGATTTTCACACACAACCATCTCTAGGGTTTACAGAGAATGGTCCGGAAAACAAAAAACATCCAGTGAGCGGCAGTTCTGTGGGCGGAAATGCCTTGTTGATGCCAGAGGTCAGAGGAGAATGGGCAGACTGGTTCGAGCTGATAGAAAGGCAACAGAGACTCAAATCGCCACCCGTTACAACAAAGGTAGGCAGAAGAGCATCTCTGAACGCACAGTACGTCGAACTTTGAGGCAGATGGGCTACAGCAGCAGAAGACCACATCGGGTCCCACTCCTTTCAGCTAAGAACAGGAAATTGAGGCTACAATTTGCACAAGCTCATCGAAATTGGACAGTAGAAGATTGGAAAAACAATTGCCTGGTCTGAGGAGTCTCGATTTCTGCTGCGACATTCGGATGGTAGGGTCAGAATTTGGCGTCAACAACATGAAAGCATGGATCCATCCTGCCTTGTATCAACGGTTCAGGCTGGTGGTGGTGTCATGGTGTGGGGAATATTTTCTTGGCACTCTTTGGGCCCCTTGGTACCAATTGAGCATCGTTGCAACGCCACAGCCTACCAAAGTATTATTGCTGACCATGTCCATCCCTTTATGACCACAATGTACCTAACATCTGATGGCTACTTTCAGCAGGATAATGCGCCATGTCATAAAGCTGGAATCATCTCAGACTGGTTTCTTGAACATGACAATGAGGTCACTGTACTCAAATGGCCTCCACAGTCACCAGATCTCAATCCAATAGAGCATCTTTGGGATGTGGTGGAACGGGAGATTCGCATCATGGATGTGCATCCGACAAATCTGCGGCAACTGTGTGATGCCATCATGTCAATATGGACCAAAATCTCTGAGGAGCTTCCAGCACCTTGTTGAATCTATGCCACGAAGAATTGAGGCAGTTCTGAAGGCAAAAGGGGTCCAACCCGTTACTAGCATGGTGTACCTAATAAAGTGGCTGGTGAGTGTATTTCCAATCTCCACACACATGCATGCTCAGCTAAGTCAGGTGTGCATCTATATGGGTTTGTAAAGAGGTGTAACTGTTTGCCAGATGAGTATTTAGCATGAGCGTAGCATAAAATTATCTTGATGAAGTTACAGCTATTTTTGAACTTGGAAGAGTGGAAAAGAAGTAAAGGTAATAGGCACAAGGCTGGACACATGTCTGATGTACCCAATGTGGCACCTACTTCTAGGGTGCCACCTGAATGGTAGCGTGGTACATAGTAGCGGAGGAGATGAATTTCCAGATAAGGTTTGATAGAAAGGAGACAGATGGAGAGGGATAAGAGGGGATTGAGGAAGTGCCCGCCATGTGCATCAGGGAATAGAACTCCCCAATGATGTCCTGTTTATTTGTTGATGTCCTATTTTTTTTTTTCTTGTGCAATGGCAGAAATTCTCAGAAAACTCACATATGCATTGAAGTTTAAGCATCCAAATACCCAAGGGATTTACTGGGATGTTAGAAATTTTGACAGAAAAAACATAAAAGAGACGTTGTATAAATGTAAATTAAAGCTATTTGTTGAAGAGAGAATCCTCAGCTCCATCCAGAATACTAACAGAGCTGTACTGGATGGGAAGTGAGAATTTGCTGCTATTACCTGGCGCTCTGAATAGTCTATTCCATTTGGCCCAAATCTACTTCTATAAGTTGACTTGACATTGGAGGCTTTAGGGAGATTGCATGAAAGATACTTTGTAATGTGGAGACTCAAGACATTGTGCCGGAGAAAAAGCACATCACAATCGTTTTCAGCTCGGATTGACTGATTGACATCTCCCGTGGGTGTTTCAGTTCTTTACCGAGAATACACTTTCATCTGGACACATTTAGACAACCACCACAGAATCTAAGTTGCCGCTTAGTAATCTCTGCGCTTCTCAAATACAAATTTGTCACTGGTTATTTTTTGTAGTATTTTGGATTCCCCAGTCGAAACTCTTATATCTGAACTTCATCCAAATCCCGAGAAGGTTTTATACCTTGAACGATCTGACACCTCCTGAATGTATGGATTGAGTTTGATTTTTACTGTAACAACACATAAAATGGGTGATTGAATTTGCAATAAAGGTCCATTAGCTGAATAAGCAGAAAGGTCAGCCCAACGCTGTTCATTTCAGTCGAAAAAAGGAGATGGTAGATATTACCTGGCAAATATAAGTTGGACAATATTACTTCCTCAGATTCTTTTTTTATTACTTTTGATAGAGTACACTGTATAAATGGTGCATTATGTACCTATTTCTCTGCAGTCTTCATCTAGACAGCCGCAGTCTCATTTCACTGAGGAGGATCTTGAAGGTCACAGATTCCTGACATTTCATCCATATTGCTATTTACTACTACTGTTTTCTCTATTTCTATTGAAAACCTAGGAATATCCATCTGGCAGAGAATGGATTTATAGTTTGTGGTTATGGGGATAGGTGTAACTTTCTCAGAGGCCTTCATGACTAAGCTATGTGTCATGTATGTTCTCATTACCTGTCCAATAATTTGGCATGAGTTCTGAAACATTGCAACCTTATTTAGGTTTGGATTTCCGATTAGTGTTGAACTAGTTTCTCCAAGATGAAATAGCAAGCAGTACCTCTGGCAAGCCACTATACAATGTACAGGGCACCCTGCTGCTGGCTCTGTACACTGTGGAGGATCAGCGGTACTTGACCTGTAGGCATGTCGTATTTTGAACGACCACTGGTCCAATGTTACTGATCTATCCGAAGCTTAGGCCATCAATTTCTTGTCTTGAGCAAAAAAAAGTATCTATATGCTATAAAAAGCCTACTGTATAATATGGTTTACACTGTGGGTTTACAATCTGTAGCATGCATATTATTGCTGCAGATTATAATTGTGAAATGTACCCTGTGCAATGCATAGGATTCTGGTTAAGGAATATGTAAATAAGGTTTCCAATTTGAAAAAGGAAAGTTATTACATATTCCTTACCTAAAATCCACAGCAGAGGATTCAGTATACTGGAAATGGTGGCCTGCAAAGACAATCTCAATATGAAGGTCAAATCCCTGACCTACATGTATGGCCTTTCACCCAACCAAACCAGTTCCCTATTCTATACGGATGAAAGGTCACAGCGCTTTCTACAAATGGAACTTTATTGCTTTAATAAAAGATTTATTGGTTTGTTGATTAACTATCATCTTATCCGTAGGTGTCTTGAAAGTCTGATATTAACCTTTCCCCATCCTGGTAACCTAATTTGCATATTCATTACCCAGAATTCCCAATGAAGAAAGCATGGGTATGGAAGGGGTTTTCCCACGAAGAAAAATTAGGCTCTATCCAAGGGATAGGGCCTAACTTGCTGATCAGTGGGGGTCTCAGTGCTGATACCCCCGCAGATTGCGAAAACAAGGGGTCCATCTGACTAATGAAGCAGATGGCCGCACATGACTGTTCTGCTCAATTAATCTCTATGGAGCTGACGGAGATCAGTGAGCGGGGTCTTGTGCTCCATTAAAATGACGGAGAAACAAGGGGTCCGACAGACCCCTCGTTTTCGGGATCTGCTGGGGTCTCAGCACTGAGACCCACACTGACCAGCTGTGGATAGGGCCTAACTTGTCTTCCTGGGGAAACCCCTTTAATATTCCATTTGGCTTAAAAACATCTGAATTTTATATTTGGCTGGAAACTAAAATTACCTGGGAAAAGTCTTTTGGCTTTCTTTAGTTTAAGGCTCAAAATTCCTTTTCTAGTGATTTATGATTCATTACATTTTTAACATGACCTCTTACAAAAATAAAAGTTAATCCTAATGTCTACCATAAAGAACAGCTGCAGCCAAAAATCTGCACTGTAGTGCCCACTACAGGGCAAATGCAGCATTGCACAGCAAATTCATTGGTGGCAGGGTCCATGAGAGTCAGTGTCTGGTCGAGCTTATAGAGAAGAGTCTAGAATTTGGGGAAGGCAGAGTATATATGCAGAGGGGTTTGTCATTCTGAGAAGGAAATGACAAAAATCAGCTACAAGCAATTTATAGACATATCCCATTCCTGATCCTCCCTGTCTTATGCTTTGTAGTTTTTGTGGTTTATCCAGTAACTAGCTTTCCACTTGAGAGATCTAGAAGAAATACTATATGTCGTGAGATTGTGAGCTCTGGCGCAGCTCCGTGCCCCCACTATCTGACGCTCTTACTTTTCTAAGCCATTAAATCTGGTCATACCTCATTACTGAACCGGTTCTGAAATGTGCAAGAGCATGAAGCATGCAAAGATATTAGGACACAATCCCACCGTACAATCTGTGTAGTCAGTGGAAATTTCCATCATACTCCTATAGATATATTGCATTATGTGATGTTAACATAGCATATTGTTTACTGCAGTAGTGAGCACAAATTTTCTCCAGGGACCATGGGGGGTCAAGTGGGGTTGGCTATGTTGCTGTTTCATAGCCAAAAATCTATGTTTGCATGCCATAACTCCCTGTGTGCCCAGCTTATATTGTCCCCTTACCTGAAGCAGTGACCCCTCTTTATATTGTGCCCTTTCCTGTGTCATGCCCCCACCGTTATATTGTGCCCTTCCCTGCAGCATTCTCCTCAAACCAGAGAATCTTATTTCTCGTAGTGTGGGAGTTCTTCATGTGACTCACTCTGCCTGGTGGATGGTGCAGAGGGAACCTTGAGTCCTGCAGACATTCATTTGTAACCTTGTCCAGTTCTGTCTCTAAAGTTCTTGGGCAGTTCCTTAGACCTCATGATTCTCATGTGCTCTGACATGCACTATGAGCTGTGAGGTCTTTCCTAATCAAGTCCAATCAGTTTAATTAAACACAGCTGGACTCCAATGAAGGAGTAGAACTATCTTAAGGAGCATCAGAAGGAAATGGATAGCATGTGAGTTAAATATGAGTGTCACAGCAAAGGGTGTGAATACTTATGGCCATGTGATATTTCAGATTTTCAGCATGCGGCAGTGCACGGGTGGGCATGCCTGCCTCGGTATACGAATAGAGGCACGGCACTAATGGGTGGTGGATGGGACAACTGGATAACCAGAGAAGGTAAGAATAATTTTTTAAAAAACCTGGACAACCAATTTAAATATGTTCCTGTGTCCTTCTTTTTCCTCTGCCTTCCTTCCTCATTTAACCATTTTGGATAAATCAGCTTTCTGTTTTTTCTGAGAGATAAAGAAACCTGCTAATTTATCTAATGACTTAACTTTTTACTGACTAAACCTGGATGGTGTCATTCCTCAGAGATCTGAATCCCCAAGGGAAATATTTTCTAGGTATGAAAAGAGGTAATCATCACCCTCCTTATCATGCACACATCATCACATATAGTGCTCACTACAGGAGAACAAGCATCAAAAAGGCATAGAGTCGCTGTTTTACGTAATGAACCATAGTTTACTAATATCTCCTTTTCTATATTAAAATAAAAAATACTTTAAAGAATTAATTACACATTAAGCCTAATATAAGTAATTATCGGGTTTCAGCCACAAATCCCCAGAAGATAACACCATGTTTAATGAAGCCTCAAGGCACAAATATTACAATATTGTTATCAAATCTGTGTGTGGTTGTCTCTACCGCATATTTCTGTGCAGAATATATAATAAAATATTCTCAACAATGAGAAAACACAACACAACCTACCATTGGGGTAACTACATTAGCTATGGATTTTTTTGTGTGGATTTTCTACAATCTCATACAATCACAGGATTTCAGTATTGCAGGGTGAAGGTTAGGTGGATTTTGCTACAAATTGAAAAAAAAAAAAAAACACATTGAAGTTTGCAGGAGAAAAAATCTATGCTGAGTGCAGGTGAGTTATCCCCAATGATTCTGGGGGTATCCCCATTTTTATTTGTTGATCACTGATCCTTATTATTGAAAACACTGATGGTGGTAATTTTTTTTTTCATTTTGGGGCAACCCCTGGTCATATATTTTAAGAAAAATATTACAATATTTAAATATTGCCTGACAAAGGCTCGAATCCGGAGCCGAAACGCGTTGCAATATATCAATAAAAACTTTTTCAAAAGAGCCGTTTGTAGAAGCCTTCACATATGAGCGCCGGTAAGATCCTTCACTTCTGAACAACATTTGGGTTTTCTCCTGCAATGAAATATTACAAGGACTACATTTACCATTTCTAATTGCAATACTGTGGGGCTCATTTACTAAGGGTCCGCACTATCGTTGGAATACTCGATGATTTCCGATCTGTGCCGGATTTAGAAGGGGTTTTTGGTGCACTCGATCAGATTTTGGCGCATCGGCGCCGGCTTTCACGTGACACAAATGGGGGGTGGGGGGGGCGTGGGCCGTTGGAAGATCCGATGGATTTGGACAACGCGCGGGCATTAACATTCAAAATTGTGTAACAAGCCAAGTCACTTACATGTACCGGGAAGAAGAAGGTGAACCCCGTTGTCATCGGACAACGCACCTCGGGGATTGCGAGGGGATGGGTATGTAAATGTGCCCCATTGTATATTATTTTGTCTACGAAAGCGATAAGTGCATCGAATGCAGATGCTAAATAAACGAGGGGCATTTGCATATCACAAGATGAACCACAGCCAAATGTGACTTTGGACTAACACTATTTAATTCATACATTCTCCTACGTCTCATTTTTTTAATTCATCAGATTATTATTTGAAGTGTTCCAATAACATCTTTTACGTTATTGTGCCTGCTGCCTGCGGGGGGTGACGCTCTGCGGGAACCTGCATTAATGAGAGGTGTCTTTTTGAAGTGGTCCTCTTTGTTTTTTTTCTCATTTTTTTTTTGTAAGACATTATTGCCGCTAATTAAATGCATCACATTGAAAGACAACACTTTTGTCATGCTCACTTTGAGGCTGTAATTTAGCTTGAATTTTTTTTTTTTTAAATAAAGAGAATTTCTGATTACAATTTCAAAAATGAATGAGTCGGTTACACGAGAGGCGATTTTTTTTTTAAATGCCATTCACATAATTCTCCACTAGGGGGCAATCAAGTTTAATCAATGAATAGACCTGGAGAAATGAGTGTAAATGGAGGCACATTTCCCCCCAGTCTGAAGTTGAATTGGCACATTGCATGCACATTATTGAGCTTCTGTGTCTGCAGGTGTCTTCAGTAACAAGAAGTAAATAGAATAAAATGGTTGGACTGTAACTATTATGATAGCAGGGGACACAGAAAAGGGAGGATTTTGCCATCTAACAGCCTTGATTACATCAAACCAGGTTCATTAAGGATGTTAGGCGCACCCCAGGGGAGATTCTTGCTAAATGTGGCACAATGGAGGTGCCCTGTCCCATTCAATAACCTTTCAGTGCCCTGAAGAATATTCGGTGCACTGTGCACATCTCTCATTGGTCCTGCCGCATAGACATGGTCTTATATATATATATAAGGCTGTAATGCAAATAGCCATTGTAATGATGTGCTAATGTACATTTCATTTCTACCCACTGTGAAGCAGAAGCATATGCTCCTCCGCAGCGAGAAAGCTTGAGAAGAAGCATTTTGTTTTCTTGACATGATTCGGAGACGAGTTGTTGTTGCTAATTAATGACAGCCATGTTGAGCAACATAAGTCCTGGCGAGGATCTTAAAGAGACATGCTGCTAGGGCGTAGCGACTGCTCGCTTTGTGTGGTCCCGGAGCTGTCACACAGCCTTTCATGTGCAATGAGACATGATCCGTCCTGGTCGGCACAAACAAACGTTTTCCAGGTGCTCCAGGTGAGGCCTTTATGTCAGGTGAATCATAGCGTATACATGTGGGGCGCTCATTGGGATGTGCATATGAGGAATCTCTTAAAAGCATTCTGTTACAGAAAATAGGTGGGCGCCGTAGTGATAAGTGTCTGTCTTCTACAGTTTCTACCAGCATCATCTATTATGAGGGTGAGTCCACACGTTCAGTTTTTCAGATGCCGTTTTTGGAGCCAAACGCAGGTGTGGATCATAATGGGTTGAGACTAGAGATGAGCGAGTATACTCGTCCGAGCTTGATGCTCGTTCGAGTATTAAGGTACTCGAAACGGCTCGTTGCTCGGACGAGTATTTCCCCTGCTCGAGATCGAGCATTTAATTAAAAAAACACAGTGAAGAACAATGAAGAATAGAATAAAAACAGTGAACACAGGATCATTTAAGTGAAAAACACAGTGAAAAACACAGTGAAGAATAGATTACAGATGTTCGGCACATCTGCTTACTTGTCGGGAGATACGCGCGGAACGGTGCGAACAAAATAGTATGTGAAGAACAATATATATGTGTGAAGAACACATTGCAGAACACGGTGAGCAGGACAGAGACAACAAGGAGCAGCACAGAGACACCGGGGAGCAGCACAGAGACACCGGGGAGCAGCACGGAGACATGGGGCAGCGGCAGCACGAAGACATGGGGCAGCGGCAGCACGGAGACATCGGGGAGCGGCACGGAGCGGCACGGAGACATCGGGGCACGGAGACATCGGATGCGGCGGGGAGCGCACGGAGACATCGTTGACGGGGGAGACATAGGGGAGCGGCCGGAGCGGCACGGAGACATCGGGGCACGGAGACATCGGGGCACGGAGACATCGGGGCACGGAGACAGCGGGGCACGGAGACATCGGGGCACGGAGACAGCGGGGCACGGAGACAGCGGGGCACGGAGACAGCGGGGCACGGAGACAGCGTATCTCCCGACAAGTAAGCAGATGTGCCGAACATCTGCAATCTATTCTTCACTGTGTTTTTCACTTAAATGATCCTATTCTTCACTGTTCTTCACATCTGCTAACTTGTCGGGAGATAATATACGCGCGGAACAGTGAAGAATAGATTGCAGATGTTTGTATACATCTGCTAACTTATCAGAAGACATTCTTTTTCAATTAATTAACACATTTTATTCCCGAACCATGGTCCCTTTGAAAAATGCTCGAGTCTCCCATTGACTTCAATGGGGCTCGTTATTCGAGACGAGCACTCGAGCATCTGGAAAAGTTCGTCTCGAATAACGAGCACTCGAGCATTTTAGTGCTCGCTCATCTCTAGTTGAGACAAATAAATAAAATGTGCTACTTTTACTCCATTCCTGGTTTGGCCTTCAAAAACTGCATCTGAGAAACTGAACCTGTGGTCAAACCTTTAGGCTACATTTACACAAACATGTGCTCACCCGTTCGTAGCCCCTGCGGGCATACGTTGGCAGACTGGAGAGGAGGAGGGAAGAGCGCTGTTTACCCCTTCCCTCTCCATAGGAAACAGCGCCACACAGGGGAAAAGATAGAGCATGCACCGTGTGGCACTGTACCGCCGCCATAGCCATCTATGGGAACGTATATCCGATATATACGTCCCCACAACTGTAGTGTGAATGCGACCTAGGATTGATGGTTAGATAATAATTTGCTGGTGTTTCCTATCATACAGGAGTTACAGCTCTAACCTCTTACAGTCTCCTAGTGGGTTCACATATTGGGGCACAACTCTTTCTGACATAGCTGCCATATTGGAGTCGAGAAGGAATTAGGCCAGTGGGCATCAGCTTTGTAGGTTTTTTTCCTTCCTATGAATCAACATTGTAGGATTTATAGGTTGTACTTGATGGACTGATATCTTTTTTGAGCTATGATACTATGATCAACTCCCCAAAAAGTTACTTGCACAATAAAAGTTTTTGGCAAAGTGGGTTCCTGGGCAAAACTGAAAATAAAACTATTTTGTGAACAGTCACAGTCAGTAAGAGGCTCCTTTATCCCTGCACAATAATAACACGTTGTAGTTACACACAGTAGTAAGGTAAGTAGTATCTGTAATATGGGACTGTAGGAGAATGTTATAGGAGATAAGACAGATGATACGAAGATGGGTGATAGAAGATAAATATAAAAGATGATATAAATTTCTAGATAGATTTATAGATGCATAAATATAAAGTAGATCATATATAGATACCTAGATAGATGATAGAAGATAGAGAGATATGAGAGAAAGACATAGTAGAAGAGAGATAGAAGATTGATTGACAAATGGATAGATAATAGAAAGGAGATAGGTAGGTAGATAGAAGATAGATAGATAAATGGTTAGCTAGACAGATATATAGATAGGAAATAGACAAATTATAGAAGATAGATAACTAGACAGATAGATGATAGACAAATATAGACAGGAGATAGATGATAAGCATCTTCACCCGGGCATTCAACCAAGGGGTATTAAAAGAGCAATACATCCTCTGTCCACAAAAGTCCACTTGCAGGGGGGTCCTTTAGGACAAGGGGCACGTTAGGACAGGGGGCCTTGGGCAAATGCCCAGTTTGCCGCCCCTGATCTTGGCCCTACATGTATGACTGCCAATATTTGCATGGTTTCAAGTTGGTGTAGATTTTAATACCTGGTACACAGATATCCAAAGATGTATTAAAATTATACACTCACAATCTGACACACTGGGGCACATTTACTAAGGGTCTGAACGCCACATTTCCGTCGGGTTTCGTGAATTCTTCCGTTTTGAGGGTGTTGCACATGCAACACAAATCGGGGGGCGTGGACGCCGGAAAAACCCAACTGATTCGGACAAACCGCGGAATTTAAAAAGCAAATTGTGTCGCAAGATCAGCACTCACATGCACCGGGAAGAAGAAGGTGAACTCCGGCGGACCTGAGCAAGGGAAGCGACGGATGCAGGAAATTGGACGCACGATTGTAGTGAATCACGGCAGACCCGAAGAAGATCTTTAAAAATACACCCCAAATATTTCCCCTTGTTCACGTGTAATGGCTCAAGAAGTCTCCTTGATGGACATTAGAGCAAAGGGACACCATGTTGGGACACTTATAACAGAGAGCCTAGGACACTTGACTGTTAGTGAACACCTCATAGACACCACTGTATGGG
This sequence comes from Engystomops pustulosus, assembly GCA_019512145.1. NCBI lineage: Eukaryota > Metazoa > Chordata > Amphibia > Anura > Leptodactylidae > Engystomops > Engystomops pustulosus. Next base: position 22,610,268 of record CM033650.1, on the reverse strand, counting down.
ACAGACTCCATTTTATTTTTCTTTGGTCCTGCTCTTACAAAGATCGTCCATTAAGCTATGTTTAAGATGATTTCATGTTCACTTATTCAGAGCTGTGAGCAGGAAACTGCTGAGATTTCCTGCTAGGGCAATGAATCATGGCAGGTCCTCCAGAAATTGGTATCTTGTAATAACTAAAACTGATCATACCATTAAAGGCAACCTGTCACCAGATGTTATCCCATGAAGCTATTAGACCCTTAGGTAGCATATGAATGTCCTTTCTAGAGTTTCCTCTTTTATGTGAAATCTCCCCCATTAACCTGTAATAAAAATATTTTCTAAAGTCATGTGGAGATGAGCAGAGAAGAGTCAGATTTTACCTGAGATTAGTCAAGTTTAAATGCTTCAGGGGAAGTATCACTTCAGAATCTTTGGTTCTGTAGGACCTAGAAACATTTTTGTTTTGGTGTTAAACTAAAGTTCGGAATTTCATCTTTTAGATCACGTTAGATTTGTGGTTCTGTAACCTACAGAACTGGAGATACAGGCGGCCATAAAACATAGTTGGATCCATTTCCTGCCTATTTATTGAACTGCCTGCAACTCCAGTTTTGTAGCTCCCAGAACCACACATATTTGATTTGATATGAAAGATGAGTTGTATGACACTAAAAGCATGTATCTAGGTGCTCTAGCACTGCAGATAGAGGCATCTGAAGTGACCCCCTGCAGACCTCTAAAAGTGACTCATCTCAGGCAAATTATGACTCTTCTCTGCTCATTTTTACTTCTACTTTGAAGTAGATTTCTATAGGTAAATGGGCGATTATTCACAGCAAGAATTCTAAAAAGGGCATTTCATTCCCTTCCTGATGGGGCTCGTAGTTTAAAGGGATATAATATAGCGATGGTTCCCTTTGAGGTGAACATTCAAAATTGAATTTTCGAAATTCACAGATATTATTGGTCAGCTCTAAAAACAGAAGAATATATTACACCTCCATGTAGTGTCTATGAAGGTGGAATCTACTCTTGGTAGTGAAAGAGTAGGTCCTAAGTGGAGGACCACCCTTTGCCGCATCCATATACCCTAATAATATATTTAGGCTTTCTCTTACATTAGATTTATGGCAAGTGTTATCATATCTCCAGTGCAATACATGAACCCCAATATGATAATTATAATAATAATAGTCGACTATTGAGCTGTGAATGTCGCTTTTCTCCTCCGCACACTTCCCGTACACCCCGGCAGCTCAGCTTCCTTCTTCCTGATTAATTTTTCATTGATCATTTTACCATCAAATTGAACTCTATCATTTTAAACTGAAGGAGAAGTCTCTCTAATTGAAAGCTCTGTTCAGTTTTGCTTCTCAATGAACATGAAAGATCTGCGTTGAGTTTGTTTTATTGATGAGATTCGCTGGTTTGATAATAGTTAACTGGGAAAATTGTATTGGGGGATATTCATCAGTTTTCTGGTGTCCAGGCCCTGAAATAATCGCGGTTGTTGGTAAACCTGACAGGCACTGTGATTTTTTTCCCTTTAAACCACCTCCATGAAAAGTGGGTGGGATCAGCGTCAGAGCCCCACCCCCGAGCAATCACTATTACCAGCAACAGTCAAGTATGAAAGGTTAATTGAACGTCCTAAAGCCTGAACAGCCATGCAGAACCGGCTATAGAGTTGCATGGCAACTATGCCAAATGCCAGATACACCAGGAGGCCGTAGCCTCTGGGGGCGGGGCTTACATCGTAAGCCCATGCACTAAGCACCGGCATATGATAAAAGTTTATAATTGAAAACACTATGTAATGCTGCCATATGATGGATCTTACAAACTTCTAATAGGAATTTATTGTGGTATCTTCTATCTTAATGAGAAGAATAGTAATTCATGAGGCATTTCTCATCTAACTTAATCTAATTTGGAATCACTCTCAAAGAACCTTCATCGTGTACTTCAAGTCCTCCACGTGAGAGAAAATACGGCCTATTTGCACCAAAATTTGGAAATATTTTGGATTTCCACACCATTTCCTTGAATTAACAAATTGTTCCAAGCTTCAGTTGGCATGAAAAAGTGAGTAATGTCTAAAATCTAATCTATAGGTTCAACACATTTTTCAAACATTGTACAATTTACAAAGTGCAAATACTGACTTGAACAAATCCAAATGGATGGAGAGAGGGCACAATACTAGGGATCAAAATATGAAGGGGAAACTATTCTGGAGACCAAGAATGTGAGAAATGACAAGCTGTGGACCAAGAATAAATTAGGATTCATCTCGAATTTGAAAATGAGGTGCATCTCCACTACATGATACTGCATCACTTTGAGTCGATTCTTCAACTGGAAAAAAGTATTGTAAGGTACCTGGTTCAAGGATTTTTTTGGTACCTACTGTAGATTAGTTACCAAGGTATCTGAGACAGTAGTGTGTCATGTGTCCAAACCGCTCTATTTTGATTGGTCAACACTATCAGTGTTGTCAAAAGGAAGAGCGTTAGTTTCTGCAGTGGTTAAGTGATGACACTGCACCCCATCCATTCCAAATCGTTGTAAACCAAGCAATCCGATCCTCGTACTATGTAATGGGAAAAGTGGTATGGAGGAGGGCATGAGTGCGTCTTGGATGACTTGTGTACAGTTTCATGAATGTTTTATTAGTCCTAGTCTGGGATGTGACACTTGTAATAAGCTGATGTGATACCAATCAGAAACACAATGGACACATTTATCTAAATTTAATCCAAACTGGTGCTCGGTCTTCATGAATCTGGCGCCCCCTGCACTGCTTGAGAAGTGGGCATTATTTTTTTCTGGTGCACTTTGTTCTTGCTGCAAATATCTGGTGCACATCAGTAATAAATTTGGCACAAACTCTATCTAAACAGTAACAGCCCCTTTAGGTACACATTTTTTCTGTCTTGTCGGACAAAGTCCAGCCGAGACACAACACTGGCGCAGAAACTTTATAAATACATTTACAAGCATTTTGTGCGTTCTTTTCAGACAGAAAACTGGCGCAAAACACATTGTTTTGGGCTCTTTAGTTATTATTTGTGTGTTTTATGTTGAGCCTTTAAATTATATGGAGGTTAAAGTGTGAACAGATATAACCCTATCCTTTTTTTCAGTGAAAATTTCCTCCAGGCATTTCTAATGTTTCTAATATTACCTCTACATATAACTACCATACGTTTTCATAAAATAATCATTGCTACATTTTATTTCATTTATTTGTAAAAGAGAAGCTGAATAACTTCTTCATAAGGAAAAATCATTGAGATATAAGCCTCTTATTTTAAGCCTGCTGCGCGGTGACGACCCCTCTCCTACTTCCCAGGCTCCTCACCGGGTCACCACTCCACTCTAATTTGAATCCTTCATTGAAATAGACAATGAATCCAATTTGGAGATGATGGTACCTGAGCAAGTGTACTGTAATCACGCTTTTATTGTATTTTATTGTATGCTAACTACACCACTTTGCATCTCAGCTGCTCAGTGATTTGGCTACCGGAGCAAAGGTAAAACACTTCTACAAAGAGTAGAGTTCTTCCAAGGAGTGAATTATGCCATAGTGATCACACTCCAAGATGAACTACGATGCTAAATAAAGCACTTGATTATTACCTGCAAAAATACTGTAATGGATTCTGTATGGGGTCCTATTTTGAATTACTTTTTACCCTATCCCATTTGTTTGGACTTCCATGGAAGTAGTAGTTTTGACTCATTCATCCCTCTATAAGTGTTACAATACATATCTGATCCATAAAAGTGTCTCATACTCTGTTGGACCTGGTGCGTGCCCATGTACTGCATGGATAGGAATTATTGAGAAGCTTGCCATGAATTATTACTATGAATTATTAACATGTCCTCTGCACAACATAAAGGGCAGTATGTGCACATATTACTTCCCTGTACAACACATGTTCGGACTATACTCTTAAAGCGGATCTTTGACCATCTCCAACAACTGCGACTCTTTGCATCACGCAGTGGGAAATTTTTCAGCACCCAATATATACCCAATATTATTATTATTAGGCTTTCTAGTGTCAGATCGGTGCTCCTAGACTTAAATAACCTGAGACCACCTGCAAGAGAGCCTCAGTAGCAAACTTGCTATCCAAAACTATGGCTCGGGAATGGCAGAAAGAGCCAACTATAAAAGAATCATTAAAGCCGCATCCATTCATGGGTGCAAACAGTTGGTGATTGGGGTGAAAGATCTAGTTTAATTGAAAGTCAAAGCTATCACTTTTGGTGAATATCTTATTTGTATAGGGTCTACTAACTCTCTTTGACAGATGAAGTATCGAGCATGCTCAGTTTCATTTCCTGGTAGCAGAGACCTTTGGGAAGATTAGCTGCACCCAGGGTGGTCTGGCAAAGGCTTATAAACTTCTTCCTATAGAAAACACATATCAGAAGATTCATGCTACTAATTCCATGTTTCATTAACAACAGAGGATATGGACACTGGTTTATTCATTACTCATAATGCAATTAGCCCAGTCATCAGTTCACCATAGCCCATACATAGATGGCTGTACTCACAATCAACAATTCCTCCTGACTCCTGTATTTACATGCATGCTTGGCTTAGCAGTGACTTACCAATTCTGACACTTAAAGGGGTTGTCCGATTGCTAATAAAATTCTGCAGCCGGACTGCGGAGGAATTTTAAAAAAAACAAACCTGTACTCACCTCCTCTGTCGCTCCGGGTGTCCCGTGCTGCCGGCTCACCGATCCGAGCCCCTGTTTGTTTACAGAGGCACGGAAGCTCCACTGAGTTTGGCTACCGGCTGCCCACGCCCACCCGTTTCTATTCCCAGCCGAACTCAGCAGAGCTTCCGTGCTCCTGTAAACAAATCAACAAATCAGTGGGACATCGGAAGCGACGGAGGAGGAGGTGAGTACAGGTTTGTCTTTTTAAAACTCCCTCCCAGCCCGACTCCTAAAAAACAATCAGACAACCTCTTCAATGGCCCATATCTTCTTATTCCAAATATTCGATGTTGTGGGAAAGTGGGAACATCCCCATTTATGTTAAAAAGTTGACTTATCCTACTAAAATTAATGTATTGGGGGTCATGTATCATTGTTTTTTTGTCTATAAGTGTCCTTGTGTGGGCGCAAATGCTGTTTTGCGACTTTCCATTGTGCCAAATGAACATAGGACAGTGCAAAGTGACTTTGACATAGACCCTGCTTGCACCAAATCCATTAAACTTGCATAGCCAAGTTTTCACAAGACGACTGAATTCATGACTTTCTGTTGAGTTGCAATTTTTGGTGCAAATTGGCTTCAGTCCCCACCCTGGTTTATGTGCCGTGACTTATGAAGGTTTTTTATGACTTTTTATGGGCCTGCCACAAACAACCCACATAGCATAAGACACAGCCAACCGATTTATCAAGGGTTAAAAGCCACTTTAATAAATTTGACAGGCAGCGGATTTCCAAAGACAGACACAGGACTGTCCCAAGAAGCGGCCTAATGACATATTAGCCCCAATGTGTCTTACCAGTGTTATATTGTCTTATGTTGTGTTCTTTCTTATTTTTGTATAGATTTTTGTTATGCTTTTACACCTGGCTATTAAGAAAGCAATTGCGGCTTCCTACAGAATTCACTGTTCATTCATCCACTGCCTCCATCCTAAAAGTCTATTATCAGAGCCTTGAAGAGAACAAATGTTGGGGACCCACACACATTACACTCCACTACAAGCTGAAGATTTAAGGATGATGAATCTGCCGTCACACTATTTGAGGGAAAATAGGTCAATTTCACTAGTAAGACTCCTGCGTCTGTAAATGATTTGTTCATATTTGGAATGCTTGTATGTCTCAGTTCATCACATAAAAATGCACTTTTCTGGCAACGTTTCATAAATGTGAATCACTTGAAGCAGCAGGACCTTTGATGGTAGCGATAGATACACAGAATCCGGCAGGCGTTCTTGCTGAAGCATCAGGTGCACAAATGGCGGCAATCAATTTGGCAATAAAAGACGGGGGGGTTGTCTTTTTATAAGCAATCGGCAAAGAAATGTCTACAAGATCAGAAGAACAATGAGGAATTATACAAGAACATGAGGAGTGACAACAGCAGTTGATCAGAATCCATCTAATTGGAAGAGGCACCCACCACGTTACACATCAAGACAAAGGGAAGTCTGCAAACCTAAACAAGTCTCATTACGTTATTAGTATCTCTACTAGTGCTAGACAGGAGTTGTCACAGCATACCTGTATTTGTTTTGAGTTTCTTCTTATAGAAGTTACTTATGAGGACAACATATATCTTCATTTATGGAGTTAATAATAATGATAATTCTTTATATAGCGCACACAGGACTTGCCAAATCGGTCCCTGTCAGGAATGGGGCTCACAATCTAATCAACCTATCTAGGGGCGCACCTGCCATGAAGCGCACCTGCTTGAAGAGGGGTGGCACCGTGCTCCCACCCCCTGTCGGCCAGCACGGCGCTCCCGTCCCCGCCACCGATCTCCCCCTTCCGTCCGGGATCAAGCTCCTGCCCGTCCCTCGCCGGATGGCATCCTGCTCCCGCCCACCCTCTGGCCTGCTCCGAGCCCTCTCCCAGCTCACCTCCACCCCTCCTCCTCTGCTGGCTCTCCTCCCACCTGCTCCTGGCTCTCCCCCCATCCCTGCTCCTGGCTCTCTCCCCACCCCTGCTCCTGGCTCTCCCCCCCTCCACTCCTGGCTCGCCACCCCCTCCGCTCCCAGTCTCCCCCCCCTTCGGTTCCAGTTCTCCCCCCCTCCGCTCCCGATTCTCCCCCCTTATACTACATGATGATATGCTGTCTGCATTTTATACTACATGGTGGCATGCTCTATGCATTTTATACTACATGGCGGTACGCTGTATGCATTTTATACTACATGGTGGCACCCTGTATTCATTTTATACTACATGGCGGTAGACTAAACATTTTATACTGCATGGTAGCACGCTTTATGCATTTTATACTACATGGCAGTACTCTGTATGCATTTTTTACCAAATGGAGGTATGCTATATGCATATTATTCTACATGGCGGCATGTTGTATGCATTTTATACTACATGGTGGTACTCTGTATGCATTTTATACTACATGGCGGCACCCTGTATGCATTTTATACTACATGGCAGCACACTGTATGCTTTATTTCCACACCAAACCAATATGATGAATCTGGTCCTGACACTCCCTGATATATTACATATATTACATATTCTATGGCTCGCCTCAGGCAGCAGACAGGCTTGGTACACTCCTGAACCTACCAGTATGTTTTTTGGAGTGTGGGAGGAAACCAGAGGACCCGGACGAACCCCCCGCAAACACGGAGAGAAAATACATACTCTTTGCAGATGGAGTTTTATGGACTTGATAATAATTGGTCTTCCACTCAGGACTAGAGATAGGCAGACCCAATGTTTGGATTTGGCTGCCCCATCCAAACATATTGCCAGATTTCACGCTACTAGCCATGGCCAGGAGGACACAGAACCCGAATGTAACAAATATTGTGCAAATATCATGAGCTTTTTAAAAGTCAGCATCGGACTGGCCCAGTGGAGTAATGGAGAAACCTCCGGTGGGCCCCAAGTCCCAACACCGGCGTCAGTGTGCGTGCGCGTGGCATCATTATGTGTGCTGCACAACTGCTAGGAATTGCGGAGGAAGGCAGGATGGACTATTGGAGCGGGACAGTCAGCAGCCTTTTATGAGGAGGTAAGCATAAGGAGCCCTGTAATGTAAGCTGCAGGTGGCAGGGGCCCTGTAATGGATGCCTTGGGGGGGAGAGGGGCCCTTTAGTAGATACTGTTGGGGAGGGAGCCCTGTAATGGATGCTGTGGGGGAGCGGGCCCCAGAATGGATGCCGAGGGGGAGAGGGAGCCCTTTAATGGATGCTGTGGGGGGCCCAGTAATGGATGCTGTGGGGGAGGAGGCACTCTAATGGATGCTGTAGAGGGAGGGGGAAGGGTGTGGGGCCCTGTAATGGATGCTGCAGGGGAGGGGATGGGGCCCTGTAATAGATGCTGTGGGGAGAAGGGGATGGGGGCCCTGTATTGGATGCTCGTGGGGGGAGGGGGGATGGGGGGCCCTGTAATGGATGCTGTAGGGGGAGGAGGGGAGCTACACTACATTCATGGCCAAAAGTTTTGAGAATTATACAAATGTTAATTTTTACAAAGTCTACTGCATCAGGCTTTATAATGGTAATTTGCATATACTCCAGAATGTTCTAAAGAGTGATCAGCTTAACAGCAATTAATTGCAAAGTCAATATTTGCCTAGAAAATTAACTTTTTCCCCCCAAAAAACATTTAAACTTCATTGCAGGCCTGCCTTAAGAGGAGCAGCTAACATCGTTTCAGTGATTGCTCCAGTAACACAGGTATGGGTGTTGATGAGGACAGGGTTGGAGATCAATCTGACATGATTAAGTAAGAATCACACCACTGGACACTTTAAAAGGAGGCTGGTGCTTGGCATCATTGTTTCTCTTCTGTTAACCATGGTTATCTCTAAAGAAACACATGCAGTTATCATTGCACTGCACAAAACTGGCCTAACAGGAATTCAAGTAGAGAGGTTCCGTTGTTGCCAAAAAGGCTCCAGGGCACCCAAGAAGGACCAGCAAGCGCCAGGACCGCCTCTTAAAAGTGTTTCAGCTTGGGGATCGGGCTACCAGCAGTGCAGAGCTTGCTCAGGAATGGCAGCAGGCAGGTGTGAGTGCATCTGAGGCGGAGACTCTTGGAGCAAGGCCTGGTGTCAAGGAGGGCATCAAAGAAGCCACTTCTCTCCAGAAAAAACATCAGGGACATACTGATATTCTGCAAAAGGTACAGGGAGTGGACCACTGAGGACTGGGGTAAAGTAATTTTCTCTGATGAATCCCCTTTCCGATTGTTTGGAACATCTGGAAAATAGCTTGTTCGGAGAAGACAAGGTGAGCGATACCACCAGTCTTGTCTCATGCCAACTGTAAAGCATCCTGCAACCATTCATGTGTGGGGTTGCTTCTCAGCCAAGGGAATCGGCTCTCTCACAGTCTTGCCTAAAAACACATCCATGAATAAAGAATGGGACCAGAATGTCCTCCAAGAGCAACTTCTCCCAACCTTCCAAGAGCAGTTTGGTGATCAACAATGCCTTTTCCAGCATGATGGAGCTCCAGCTAAGGTGATAACTAAATGGCGCAGGGAACAAAACATAGAGATTTTGGGTTCATGGCCTGAAAACTCCCCAGATCTTATCCCCATTGTGAACTTGTGGTCAATCATCAAGAGGCGGGTGGACAAACAAAAGCCAACAAATTGTGACACAATGCAAGCATTGATTGTGCAAGAATGGATGGCTATCAGTCAGGATTTGGTCCAGAAGTTGATTGAGAGCTGCCAGGGAGAATTGCAGAGGTCCTGAAGAAGAAGGGTCAACACTGCAAATATTGAGTTGCTGCATTAACTCATCCTAACTGTCAATAAAAGCTTTTGTTACTCGCAATATGATTGCACTTGGAGCTACAGCCACAGTACACAGTCATACATGGAGCTATAGCCACAGTACATGGCTCAGGGAACAAAACATAGAGATTTTGGGTCCATGGCCTGGAAACTCCACAGATCTTAATCCCATTGAGAACTTGTGGTCAATCATCAAGAGACAGTGGGCAAACAAAAACCAACAAATTGTGACAAAATGCAAGCATTGATTGTGCAAGAATGGACGGCTATAAGTCAGGATTTGGTCCAGAAATTGATTGAGAGCTGTCAGGGAGAATTGCAGAGGTCCGGAAGAAGAAGGGTCAACACTGCAAATATTGACTTGCTGCAGTAACTCATTCTAACTGTCAATAAAAGCTTTTGTTACTCATAATATGATTGCACTTGTATTTCTGTATGTGATAAAAACATCTGACAAACACACATAAAAACCAGAGGGCAACAGATCATCTGAAAATATAAGATTTGTGTCATTCTCAAAACTTTTGGCCATGACTGTAGTGTCTGGTGGGTAGTGGGTCTTTAGTACTTGTATGCTACGGAAAGCAGTGCTATCTCTAGTCCCTTGACAAGCAATGGTTGTTGCTATTAAAATATTTTTACTATAGGATGTGTATCTATTATCATGTGACTGGTTGCAAAAAGTACATGAGAACATAAAGTTCTTCTAATCATCTAATTGAAGAGCAGATAACAATGTCAGATTTTACAAAGCGGAAATCTGATGAGACACCATGGCGGTGAGACAGGAGCTAAGGAGGGAAGGACAACATTGCATAAATGATTAGAAAATCATTCAAAAATGTAATAGGAAATGTATCTGTATATATAACATCTTGTATTTACAAATGTGTCATTTTGCTGTTATTCTGCTTTACCAATTTGCACAAGCTCATCGAAATTGGACAGTAGAAGATTGGAAAAAACGTTGCCTGGTCTGATGAGTCTCGATTTCTTCTGTGACATTCAGATGGTAGGGTCAGAATTTGGCGTCAACAACATGAAGGCAAGGCATGGATCCATCCTGCCTTGTATCAAAGGTTCAGGCTGGTGGTGGTGGTGTCATGGTGTGGAGAATATTTTCTTGGCACTCTTTGGGTCCCTTGGTACCAATTGAGCATCGTTGCAATGCCACAGCCTACCTGAGAACCCGTTACTAGCATGGTGTACCTAATAAAGTGGCCGGTGAGTGTAGATCAAAATTACTCAAAAATATAAACAAAATACATTTACAAACATAATATAAAATATCAACTCAATTCTAACTTGTATTTCCTAGAAAATGCATTTACACACAAATAACTAACAGGTCAGTTAAGACTATGAAATGGAAAAAAAGATATTAGGAAGTAGAATGTCACCTGCTGCCCTCACCCTGGCCGACATGGCATTTCCCAAAATTAATGTTGGTGTTTTCAAGCAGAAAATACAGTCGTGATTGACAACTGGTACCATAAAATTTCTTGTGTCACAGCGATGCGGCACAGCCTTTTTATTAAATCGGAATATTATGAAGGCATAAAAGGGCCAAAATTGTTATGGGATAAAGTCATAGTTATAGCTAAGGGATAAATGGAATAAACTTAATACAACTGGGCTACTAAGGTAATTACGGGAAGGGGTGGAGTATAGTACAATCACAAGTTATCAAACTTTATGTTTATGGACGGATCTAATTGCAATATGCAAATTCCTGAATGGGAAGTATGTCTTTCCAAAGATCGTTTTATATACCTAGACCTGTGGCCAGGAAAAGGGGGCATCCTCTACATCTAGAGGAAAGGCGATTTTACCATCATCAGAAACAGGGGGAATCCTCTATACTTAAAGGAGAGGGAGTTCTATCGTCACCATAGACAGGGCCTCCTCTACACCTAGAGGAGAGGTGGTTCTGCCATCACCGTTGACACAGGGCATCCTCTATACCTAGAGGAGAGGCAGTTCTACCATCACCATAGACAGGGGGCATCCTCTACACCTAGAGGAGAGGCGGTTCTATCATCACCATAGACAGGGGGCATCCTCTATACCTAGAGGAGAGGCAGTTCTACCATCGCCATAGACAGGAGGCATCCTCTACACCTAGAGGAGAGGCGGATCTACCATCGCCATAGACAGGGGGCATCCTCTATACCTAAAGGGGAGGTGGCCTATCATCACCATAGATAGGAGACATCCTCTACACTTTGAAGAGAGGCGGTTCTATCATCACCATAGGCAGGGGGAATCTTCTACGCCTAGAGGAGAGGCAGCTGTACCATCACCATAGACAGGGACTCCTCTATACCGAGAGGAGAGGTGGTTCTACTATCACCATTGAAAGGGGGCATCATCTATACCTAGAGGAGAGGCGGTTCTACTATTGCTATAGACAGGGGATATCCTCTATACCTAGAAGAGAGGAGGTTCTACTATTGCTATAGACAGGAGGCATCCTCTACACCTAGAGGAGAGGTTGTTCTACCGTCACCATTGACAGGGGGCCTCCTCTATACTTAAAGGAGAGGTGGTCTATCATCCCCATAGACAGGAGATATCCTCTACACTTTGAGGAGAGGTGGTACTATCATTACCATTACGCTTAGAGGAGAGGCAGCTCTACCATCACAATAGATGGGGCCTCCTCTACACCTAGAGGAGAGAAGGTTCTACCATCGCCATAGACAGGAGGCATCCTCTACACCTAGAGGACCTAGAGGAGAGGCGGTTCTACCATCATCATAGATGGGGGCACCCTCTACGCCTAGAAGAGAAGCAGTTCCATCACCATAGACAGGGGGCATCCTCTACGCCTAGAGGAGAGGCGATTCTACCATCACCATAGACAGGGGACATCCTCTACACCTAGAGGAGAGGTGGTTGTACCATCACCATTCACAGAGGGCCTTCTCTACACCTAGAGGAGAGGCAGTTCTATCATCACCATAGACAGGGGGCATCCTCTACACCTAGAGGAGAGGTGGTTCTACCATCACCATAGACAGGGGGCATCCTCTACACCTTGAGGAGAGGCTGTTCTATCATTACCTTAGACAGGGGACATCCTCTACACCTGGAGGAGAGGTGGTTCTACCATCATCATAGACAGGGGGCATCCTCTACACCTTGAGGAGAGGAGGTCATACCATCACTATAGACAGGGGGCATCCTCTACAACTGGAGGAGAGGTGGTTCTACCATCATCATAGACAGGGATTCCTTATTTGACATTAGCCTGAGGTGTGTTGCCATGCTCTGCAGTAAAAGTACTAATTGCTCAGGAATAGTGTGTGCTTGAAAAAAAATTCTAACTGTGCCTTTTAGAGGATGCAATGGATGTAATTTAAATTTTTTTATTCATTCATTGACACAGCCATATGGAGCTTGTTTTTTGTAGGCCACAGTGAACTTTATAGATGACACCACTATTCTATTTTGGGAGAATGTATGTATAAAATCTGCAACCTTATTGTTTCTTCAGTTTTTATTTTTAAGATTTTCTCTGGGATTGGAAAAAAGGTTCATCGACCTCTAATATCTTGGTCCAGTTTACCCTTTTCCAGCAACAGAACCACTGCACCATGTTCATAAATAAGCCTCTACAATACTTCTATATACGCATGTGCTTGTTGATATTCTGCATTTGGGTAACATTTATCTCTTGATTCTTTTATAGAAAAACGCATAGTTAGATCAATGATAGTGGTAGTATATGCAGGATTTCATTTCTTCTGTTCAAACTCTGTTCATTAATGCAAACTACATTGGTCAGTGAAAAAGTGACATTTTGCATCAGAGTTCAATCAGTTTTCAGTCAGAGTTTGTTCAGTGTTTCAGTTTTTCACGCGCGTTTTCAATGCAATTTCAATGTGTTTTTCATGCACAGGTAATGCACGTGAAAAGGATTCAGGACTGAGCTCTATCTTTTCTATGGCAATTGATGCGTGAAAAACGCATTGCACTTGCAGGTGTCTCGGAGTGCAATGCGTTTTTGATGCATCTCCATAGACCTGTATGTTGCGTTTTTCATGCGCGTGAAGATGCAAAAGTAGAGCATGCCGAGATTTAAATGTGCGTTAAAAAAACTTTCATGTGTGCGTGAAAAAAATGCTAGTCTGAAAAAGTCCATTGATTACAATGGGTCAGAGTTAGAGATGAGCGAACATACTCGTCCGAGCTTGATGCTCGTTCGAGCAGAGGAGGAGACTGTTGGCGTAGACACAAGAGGGGACCTATGGTTGAGTCCTTCACTGGTCAGCGATGGGCAGAAGAAGAGGGAGTGGGGAGTTGGAGGAGAGGAAATGGCCAGTCAGGCCAGTGCGGGGAGTGCATTCTTACGCGTTGGTACTCTGGCGCATATGGAAGATTTCCTGCTAGGCGCCTATCCCGTGACCCTGCGTTCAAAGAATTTATTCAGCACCGATTACTGGGTGTTCTCTCATGGACCACGGTACAAGCAAAATCTGCCCCACTCTCCTCCAGCAGCGGCAAGGCGGTGAAATGAATGAATACCAGCAGCCCTGGTGCACAAGCGAAACAGTATTTCCTTCTGACCGCGCTAGCGGAGAGTGTCGTTTTCGGCGGGACAAGTAGCGAGGGATGAGTAGGCGGCAGGCAGCTGTCAGCACTGGCAAGGGTACGCCCTTACACAGGCTTTGCAGCTTTATGTCACCCCAGCAAGACACTTACCTGTCCCCAGTTCGAGAACGAGGTACGGGCTGATCTTACAGACAGATGGGGAGGGAGTACGTAGCTGACCATACCCTCGGTCCTAAATGCTCACACAGCTCCCTACAAAATACTGGGTGTCAAAGTGGACATGTGGCACGACTGCGCCGGTAGCCTTGGATTGGTTCTGCCCTGCCTGCGGCAAGCCGTTTCTGTCCGAAGCCGGGTTTTCACTGCAGCTGGTGCATTAATCACGAAAGCGTACAGCCTGTCGACTGACAGCGCTGAAAGGATGACGCTTATTATAAATGATATAAAGGCTACGGATATCAGAGCTTTAAAGCTCCACCAGGTGAAGGAAGCGCACCTGACTAATTGATCCAGCCCTTCTCCTCCTTTCATGTTCCTCATTCTCTCCTCCTTTGTAACAGTCAAAGAAGAGGAAAAAATGGCTATTTTTTGACAGGGCCCACTGGCTCTTGTATAGTCCTTCATGCATTTAATTTTATGGAGGGCAACCTACACGGCCCTCTGTTTGAAAAAATTTTTGTGAGTGCACATACAGGCATCAATCTATTGCATTTTCGGAGGGCCACCTACCCCGGTCATCTGGTTTAAAAAATGTTGGGACTGCCACATACAGGCACTCAACGATTCCATTTACTGGAGGGGCCACTACCTGCTCCTCTGGTTTGAAAAATGTTTGGGACTGCCAATACAGGCATCAATCTATTTCCATTCTTTATGGCGGGCCACTATGTCCTTGGTTTGAAAAATGTTCGGGACTGCCACATACAGGCCACTCAATTATTCCATTTTACTGGAAGGGCCACATTACAGCTCATATGGTTTGAACATGTTTGGGACTGCACATACAGGGCACTCACTATTCCATTTTACTGCAGGCCACCTACCTGACTCCTCGGTTTAAACTTGTGGTATACCAATACAGGCATGTAATTATTTCACATTTTATGAGGGCCACTACTGCTCCTCTGGTTGAAAAATGTTTGGGCTCCAAAATATCAGGCACTCAATATTCATTTTACTGGAGGCCACCTACCTGCTCTCTGGTTGAAAACTGTTTGGGACTGCCACATACAGGCACCAATATATTCAATTTACTGCAGGGCACTACTGCCTCCTCTTGTTGAAAAAAATGTTTGGGAACTGCACCTACAGCATCAATCTATTCCATTTTACTGGAGGGCCCCCTACCTGCTCCTCTGTTTGAAAAGTGTTTGGGGACTGCCACATTAAAAGCATCAATCTCTTCCATTTTCCTGGAGGGCCACCTACCTGCTCCTCTGAGTTTGAAAAAGTTTGGGACTGCCACAATAAAGCGCAATCAAATCTATTCATTTTACGCAGGGGCCCCTACCTGCTCCTTGGTTGAAACATTTTGGGACTGCCACATAAGGCACTCAATCTATTCCATTTTACTGGAGGGCCACTACCTGCTCCTCTAGTTGAAAATGTTTGGGATGCCCACACAGCATCATCATTCATTGTACTGGCGGGCCACTACCTGCTCCTTGGTTTGAAAAAGGTTTGGGACTGCCACAGACAGGAACTAAATCTATCCCTTTTACTGGATGGCCACCTACCTGCTCCTTGGTTTGACAAAATGTTTTTTTTTTTTTTTTTTTTTTTTTGTTTTTTGTTTTGAGGACTGCCACTACGGCTCAATCTATTCCATTTTACTGGGAGGGCCCACTACCTGCTACGTGCGTTTGAAAAAATTTTTGGAAGGCCACATAAGGCACTCATCTATTCCATTGACTGCAGGGCCACCTACCTGATCCCTGGTTTGAAAAAGTTTTGGGAATGCCAAATACAGGCACTAATATATTCCATTTTACTGGAGGGCCACCCTACTGCTCCTCTGAGTTTGAAAAATGTTTGGGCCTGCCACATACAGCAACTATCCAAATTAAATTGTCTCCATAGAAGCCTCCACACGTGTTCCATTGCTACTCCAAAATTCGTCCATATAGCTGCCTCCATACATAGTCCCTTATCAAAACGAGGAGGTGTGTCAGAAGAAATTTGGTTGTTTCATGGAGTCCAATCAAAGTGTAACTTTGTCCCCATCCCTGCTGTGTATCCACAAAAGTATGGCAAACTTTTCATTTTAGGGATATATTTCAGCGCTCTGCGCATCTGTTACATCCCCTCCCGGCATATCCTAAACTTATAAGAACGTACTGACACTGATCTATACAAAAGGTTCTTAGAAGTGGTGTTTGGGGAGTAGCTAGACTCGGGGCTTGGACTTGGATGGCGAAAGCTCGCCTGGCAGCTGGTAGCGACAGCTCCATGCCACGCTCCAACTAAGCATAGTTTTAACTGCAGCCACCCCGTTATCTACTACTAGTGCACTGCCTCCATACATTGTCCCCTCATCAAACGAGCTGTGTCAGGCAGAATGGGGTTGTTTCATGGCTTCCATGTTAACTTTGTAGCAACCATGATGGTAATCAACAAAATATACTGGCAAAATTTTATCATGTAGATATTTTGAGAGCTTCTGCTCAGTCATTTGGTTCCGCTCTGCACCGTGGTTGAGCCGAGTGCAATTTGGGTTTATGTCGCCATGACCCCTCTAGCCTGCTGCCGGGCCTATGCATTGCGTCCATATAGTGTCAGGGTCATTATGGAGTTTTAGAGCTATCTAGTTCAGTCTGTCACTGTATGGCCATGCTGTTGCCCTATTTGGAAAATCGGCGAGATAGGCAGCCTATCGAGGCATCAATGAATGCTTGCCCCTGCTGTTTTCCTGTCCATTCAGTGGTGTTTAAATCCTTTTTGAGTTCAGGTGTTTGGCCAAGTTCCCTGTGAGGGGGCATAGTGCATTGGAGGGGTAGGCCGGGCAGCACAGAGCCTGGTCCCTTGAAAAATGCTCGAGTCTCCCATTGACTTCAATGGGGTTTTAGTTATTCGAGACGAGCACTCGCGAATCGGGAAAAGTGTCGTCTCGAAATTATCGGTATATCTATCCCGGCTGTACTGGTCCGTACTCTCCTACTAGTTCCGCCTCCTCGCTCTCTCGGTACGCTTTGATTTTTCTGTTGTGATTGTTTGGAGTTTCACCCCCCGAGCACATTTAGTTGCTAATCATTAGGAAACAAAGTCAAGACACCGAACCTATTAGGATGTCTGATTTTTGTAATAAACAAGTCTGTTTTTCTCTTTTTAAAACAATTTCAGTTATAGCTATGGAAAATTACAAGCTTTTATCAATGTCCTTTACACTTTCTACAGCTCTATACTGACACATTACTGATAAACAGAATATATATTACAAAATACTATAGATTAGTGCTGACTTTGTGTATATAAATATCTAAATGTCCACAAATGTTCACAGTTCAATGCTCCTCTACTCCAGAGCTCTGTGGGATCAGGCTCAGTTGGCTCACCTTAATGAGGTGGCAGCAGCTATAGGAAAGCTTTGGGCTTTTGGAATTGACTTTTGGCAACTCCATTACTAAATTAACACATTTAGTGTCCCAATCATACTACTTGTCTTTAATGTAAAACATTACTCTGTTTTCATTTCTCAGTCTTCCCAGTGAGAAATCTTCCAAATCCCTTAGATTTTTATGCATATTCCCAGAAAGCTGATGCTCTCTGAATATAACCAGGAATCTCGTGCTGACCACAGTCTTGCAGTCAACTGGCGCAAGACTTAGAAGGGGAGTAAATACCAAGCGTGTTTTGGGCACTTTCTGAAGTGGGTAGGATTGCCCTAAGCAGTGGACAGTGACCCTAGGGATGTACTATAGGACTATAGACTATGCAGAGGTCCCCAACCGCCGGTCCGCGGCTCCGCTCCACCCGTTGGAGTGTCGGCTCAGGCTCCAGGCCGAGGGCCTCGTCCACAGAGAGCAGCCCCGAGCTGACGCAATGTGTTCACGGGCACCCGACACGCGGCCAGGCCTCCGCCCCTTGAAGGCAAGGTCCGGCGGTTCCTCTCGCACCTAACACAACACACGGGGCCCGGAGCACCCGCGGGAGAACGTCTGACTCCCGACGGACAAGACGTGGTGTGCCGGCGTGCGGTGACGCTACTGCCGCGGAGATCTCCGCTCCTCCGCCCCCGCTCCCTGCTGAAGCTCAACGATACCCATACCGCTAATCCGATCTGCGCTCGATCTGCCCCCGCTACCGGCTCGCGGGCCCTGATGAGCTCCATGCTCCCTACCGCTCCTCCGCTCCCGGCTCTCGGGCTCATGCCGAAGCTCCAGATCATCTAACGCTACCTATGCCCCCACGATAAAGGACTCGGATCCTGCTGAAGCTCCACGTACCCTAACGCTCCCTCATTCCCCAGCTCCGGCTCTCAGCTCCCTGCCAGGCTGGAAAGGATCCCGCTCCCTACGCTACCTCCGTCCCTCCGCTCTCGCTATCCCTCTGCCCCAGCCCCGCTCTCGGCTCCCTGCCTGCTGAAGATCACGATCCCTACCGCTCCCTCCGCTCCTCTGCACCCGCTCCGGCTCTAGGTCCCTGCCCCTACTGAAGCTACACGCTCCCCTACCGATCCTCTGCCCGCTCCCCGCTCCGGCTCCTGCTGAAGACAACGCTCCCTACCACTCCCTCTGCCCCGCCTCCCGGCTATCAGATCCCTGCCCCGCTGAAGCTCCACGCTACCCTACGCTCCTCGTCTCACTCCCTCTGCCGCTCCAGCTATCGCTCCTGCCCATGCTGAGATCCAGGGCCTACGATCATACGCTCCCTCTGCCCACTCCGGCTCTTAGGCTCCGCCCCTGCGGAAGCTCACGCTCCCCTCCCGCTCCTCCGCTCCCTTGCTCCCGGCTTAGGACTCCGCTATGTGAAGGCTCCATGCTCCCCTACGCCCTCCGATCCTCTCCCCGCTCGGCTCTCAGCTCCCTGCCCTGCTGAAGCTCCACGCTTCACTACACTCCCTCCGCTCTCCGTCCTATGCCCCACGTGCCGGCTCCTCAGATCTTGAACCCCTGCTTGAAGCTCCACGATCACCTACCGCCCTGCTCCCGCTCCTATGCCCCGCTCCCGGCTTCGCTCCCTGCCCCTGCTGAAGATTCAGCTCCCCTACCGCTCCCTCCGCTCTCCGCTTCCGATGCCCCGTCCCGGCTCCGGCTCCCTGCCCCTGATGAGATTCCACGCTCCTAAGCTTACCTCTGCCCCCGCTCTCGTTCTTCACTACCGCTTCGGCTCTAGGCTCCACTTTCAATCACTATAACCCGGCTAGCTACGACCCCCCACTCCAGGCTCTAGGCTCCGGCTCCCTGTTCCCTCCTGCCCCCGCCTTAAGCTCCAGCCCCTAGCCTCCGATCTCCGACATACCGCTCCTGGCTACCTCACGCGCCACACCGCTGAGGACAAGGCACCGAACAAGTTCAGGAACACATAGAGAGGTAAGGTTATTTTATAGTGCATATATATGTGTAATATGGGTATATATGTGGTAATATGTGTAGATATGTGTAATAGGTGTATATATGTGATAAATCTATGTAATATGGTGGTGTATATTATATGTGTGGATATAGTATATGTGTGGTGTATATATGATGGTGGTGTGTGTTAATGCTGTATTACTGTTGTTGTATACCGTGTATATATGCCGTATGTCTATGCCGACATTTGGATATTACAGGGCTTTCTATTTGTCTACATGGCAGTACTCGGTAGGCATTAATTATGGTGGATGAGTATTGACATATTATACTACTGGTGGCACGCTGGATACATTTTACTATACATGGCGGGTTCTGTATGAATTTTATACTAAGGGCGATACGCTGATAAGATTTTATACTATTGCGGTACGTGTATCATTTATACTACACCTGGTGGAATGCTGGGTGCATTTTATACTACTGGTGGCAGTGGATGCATTTTATTAATACATGGCGGTATTTGTATGCAACTTTATACTATAGCGGTATTCTGTATGCATTTTGATACTACATGGCGGTATTCTGGTGCATTTTATACATACTGGTTGGCATGATGTATGCATTTTATATGTGCACACTGGATAATTATACTAATGGCGGATTTCTGTATGCAGTTTAGACGAATGGCGATACGGTATGCATTTATACTACATGGCGTAGCGTTTGTATATATTTTATACTACATGGCGATCGTTGTATCTAGTTTATGATCTTGGTGGCAGCGGATGCATTTTTATACCAATGCGGTCCTGTATGCATTTAATATACATGGTGATACGCTGTATGCTTTATACTACGTGGCGTACGTGTATCTATTATACTACTTGGTGCATGCTGTGTGCTTTATCTGACGTGGTGGCACGCTGGGAGCATTTATACTACCATGGCGGTATCTGTATGCATTTATACTACATGGCGGTACGCTGTATGCATTTATACTACATGGCGGTCGAACGCGTATGCATTTTTACTACATGGCGGTAATCTGTAGCATTTATACTACATGGCGATACGCTGATGAGTTTAGTAGAATGGCGATACGCTGTATGCATTTATCTACATGGAAAACGCTGTATGCATTTTATACTACATGGCGAACGCTGTATGCATTTTTGTCTTGCTTATTTTTACACCAACCGATATGAGGATTGGTCCGGGACACTCTGATATTTATATTATAAGCTCCACCCTCATAACCCACCCCCTATTCACAGCCCCGCCACACCCACCGGGCCATGGCAACACTGGTCTAGCTTAAAGCCGGGCCCTGCGTGCAAAAAAAGGTTGAGGACTATCTGGCCTATAGGAGCTGTTGATTATAGCATGAAGGGAGCCAGGATCTGGCAGGGATTTGAAGGGGGGTAAGCTTGGAACTTATTACAGCCAGACAGAGTTTTCATGGGGTATATTTACTGGAAGTTGCCCTTTTTAACACCAAGTCCGCACGTTCCGTAACACGACCCAAAGGGGATTGTACTTTGGGAGCCTTAGTTCAGAACACTTGAAGGTTGCACCTCTACCATTTTAGCAATATTGCATTAAGTGGGAGTCAAACTACATTGGTCAAATACAGTGATGCGGGAGTGTGAGATGAGGGACAGTATGAGCAGCAGCTGTATGGTTAAACCCCCAATTTTTTTTTTTTTTATAACACCAACCAAGGCTATAAGCCTTATCTAAGATGGTAATGTTTTAGGGTACTTATGGAGAGTTCAGCGAGTTGTACAGAATGGTGGATGAATAAGGACGGGCTCCAAGGCTCTGCGTTCTATTTTCATGCTGATTTTATAGCTAGCAAATGTGTTCCTGGTGGGGATGTGTGCAGGCCTGGTGAACATCTTCACTTACTTTAAATCATGATCGCATCTTTTATGATTTACACAAAATTTTGTTTTTTTGGTTGGATATCAGATAGCATACATTGAAGCCCAGGTGCCTTATTTAAATCAGATGATGAACAGATGCAGTGGTGATGGGTTTTTCTGACCTATTAGTTATGATCTGGTCCCCCATATGCTACCATGGTATGAGCTATCAAATCCAGAGTACCAGAGGGCATAGTGACAGACTTTCATCCACACTTCAATACAAATCTTCAAATGCCAACAAGATTCCTGATACTCAGTTTCTAGATGGTGCTATGTAGAAGAAATACTGTAATGAGCCAGGAAACAAGCAGTAATGTCCACTGGGACATGTGAGCGCGGCACACATCAGACTTCCCGGCGAGGAAAAGCTCATGAAAACCTGTCAGCTTTCTCACTGTGTTCCAAATGGAATTTACATAGAACGCTCTGGGAAATAATGCCATTGCACTCCATTGATCTCGTGCCGTGTCCAGACGATCGCAGTGATAGATAGTGACACAAGGGTTATTAGCACACGTCGTACTCTTAGACTTATTGTACTCATTCCTTAATTCAAAAGTTAGAACAAAGTTTGTGTAAGAAGGTTTATAACATGTAAAAAGAAAACTCAGAGACTATAACATGATTGGTAACTTGGAAAAATTGGATGTATTTTATGTGAATGTGTTTATGTTGTTTTTCGGTTCTTCAATCTACAAAAGTATGCTATATCTCGAGTATAATGAAAGTATCGCACACAGGAACACTTCAATTAAGGGTTTGGTAGATACTTCAACACTGTGGATACCGGAGGCATGTGAGACGAAGACTAGGACGTTAATTTGCTTATTATTTTTTATTAAGCTCCTTGGAGTGAATAAAATAAGAAACATGTTAATTGCCTATAAGGGGAATGGCACAAAGGTGGAATGTAGGACAGGACAAGGATTGCGCTTTAATGAACGTGAGCCTAAATTAGACCTTCCCAAACTGTCCGACCTAATAAGTGCTCACTACGCCTTATGTGATGTGATACCCGGTGACGTACCTTTTCCCCTCCTAAATGAAACACGAAACACAACTGACAAAAACAATACCAGAAGAATTGTCATTACAGTATGGTCCAACTCGAGAACGATGCAGACAAAATCAAAAGGCAAAAGATAGAGCAAAACGGCAAGGTGAAAAACCTGTTCTACAATAACAGAATCCGAAATGCTAACAGGCTTGAACAAGCATTACAGTAAGCACTGGTGAAATCGGCATACACACCACTTATTTTGCATCAGGATTGAAGAAACACCTGCCTCAAAACAGATAAGGTAGCTAACTAATCACAGCCAGAGCAAAGTCAACAGGAGACAGATAGGTATATTGACAGTCAGGTGAATATGGTAGAGTTTATACTAGTTCAGGACAAATCACCATGCAAGTACAAAATTATACAGCCGCACAGTCTGCTATATTTTACGGCCAAGGATACACCAGCCTTATTATCTGAAAAAGATGAAACAAATGCCATTTTGTTCAGAAATACAAAAAGTTGTATAATTGAAATGAAGCAATAGAAGTTATACCCATAAGTACTTCAGCTCAATCTGTCCTCACACCATGCACCCAGGAAAACTTATCGTGACCAATACATTTTATTTTTTTCAAGTAACTATTTTGGTAACATTTGAAAATGAAAAATATTGGCAAATTATATATTTTACTAAAGAATTTACTAGAAATGATTTTTGTCCATATCTCAAGGATGGCAACACAGTGACATCAACTCTTCACTCTCCATCAAAGTAACAGATGGACATTCCGGGACTAGAATCATCTGTGTGTATCGCAGTTGAACTCCTTGCTGTATTCGGGAAGATTATCAGCAAGCAGCTCAGTAATGCGGCATTCTTGTCCAATCAATATATATCTAAGATGTATTTTCGTCACTCCATATCCTAATGACATCCTCCTCACTTAAGTTGCACATGAAAGCAGGCGGCTTAAAGAACTGCTGTTTTAATGTGTTTCCTATTAAAAGTAATGGCTCACCCAAAAAACCCATACGCACGTCCTTAGATGACTGACAAAGTACTCTGTCGACTGACTAAGGTGGAGAAATCATGACATTTGAGGTGTACCTAGAGAAAAGTTAAGTACTATCAGTTTTGAAAGTATGCTGTTAATACAACACTAAAAACCATAAATATCACATCATCTAAAAATAGGGAATTGTGGCAGAGTTTCTAGCATGAGCGCAGGTTATAACAACACCCATATACTTGAGTATAAGCTAGTTTTCAGCACAAAAAAACGTGCTGAAAAACCGCAAATCGAATTACGCTTTTTGGCGCACGCAATCGGATTGTCTCTGCGCCGGCTTTAATGCACACAAATCGGGTGGTGAACCCGACTGATTGTGGACAAAAACGCGGATTAACTTTCACATTGTGACGAAGTCAGCACTCACAAATCCGCGAAGAAGAAGGTGAACTCCGCGGAACTCAGTGGTGAACCATACTGACAGGAATTGAGCACAATCTTAGTGAATCGCGAGCGCTTTGACTCTTCCGTCAGACATTCCGGTATCGGCTGCGGCAACGGGCACGGAGTAAAGTAAATGTTCCCCATGTGTTTTGACATTTTCTAGGGAAGGGAGATGTTTAAATATGTAAGGTTCTGCTTCAGTGCTTGTAATTCGTACTCCACGAAACTAAGCAAGCGTTTTTCATGCAATATATTTTATCAGGTTCTACCTTTCGGCTGAAACTGTTGGTCCGAGTGGACTTTCTGGACGCCTTTTCACCTTCGTTATCATCTTTACGTCTCGTCGGTTTCTCTCGGTTGTTGCATGTATTTGGTTTTTGGTTTTGGGCGTTGTGGTAGTACTATTCACTATCCAACAACAGTTACCTATAAGAACCTAGGCCTACGTGTATATCAGAAGGTCATTCTAAAAACCATTGAAGACTGCGAGTGTTGCCTTGATTATATACCGTACTACTTCAACGGTTAATCTTTTTAGTTATTCTGTTTTGGTTTAGATCACTTGGCATCTGGTACATTTCTTTATCCCAATGTCTGCATGTCATGTTACCACTAATAACGACCTGAGTTTGCTTACTAGTTTAGGGCTATCATTATAGCATGATAGCTGTTCTAGAGGTTGGTTTATATACGCCAAACCAGAGGGGGTTTTGTGGTCTCTGGCTTATCATGTTTGCTAGCCAATAAATTTGTCACTCGTTTGCTATCTTACACAAGTCTAGTGCGTTGTCCATTTGGGTTGGGTGAAACATACCCCCTTCCGGATCCCTTCCAACACTTGAGTTTTATCCACGCAGTGTTTTCTGCCACGGATTGTTGATGGCGAACTTGCATGTCACTCTGCAGAAGATGAGCGAGCACTAAATGCCGGGTACTCTTATTCGAGACGAACTTTCCCGAGCCGAGTGGCTAGTCTCGAATAACGTAGCCCATTGAAGTCAATGGGAGACTCGACGCATTTTTCAAGGGGACAGGGCTCTGCAACAGGAAGCTTGGCCAACAACCTGGGAACCTCCAGAAAAGGATGGACAACACCCGGAAAATGGACAGAAAAACGCATGGGCAGTCATGCATGGATGCCTATGAGGTTGCTTAATCGCACAATTATGCCAAATTATGGGCACAGCATGGCCATGACAGAGTGACAGGAATGAGCTAGATAGCATCTAAAACTCCAATAATTGGACCCTGACACTATAGGGACGGATGCAGAGTGCCGCGGCAGCAGGTAGCGAGTGTCATGGCGACATACCCTAAATGCTCAGCTTCAAACATGTGTAGCAGAGGAACCAGGAGGTGAGCAAGAGCGCTCAATATATCGGTACATGATAAAGAGTTTGCATATATTTTGTGGTACACAGCAGGGTGGCGAAAAAGTTATACATGGAAGCCCTAGACAACAACCCAATTCTGCCGAACAGCTCGTTTGATAAGGGACCATGTATGGAGGCAGTGAACTAGTAGTAATTAAAGGTGCTGCCAGTTAAAACTATGTAGTTGGATCTTGGCATGGAGCTGCTCCGCGTGCACAGGCGAGCTTCGCCAATCCAAGCCCGTCGTCTAGGCTACTCCCAAACAGCAGCTCTAGACCTTTTGTATCTCAAGATCAGTTATAGCGTTCTTATAAGTTTGGTATATGGCGGGGTGAGGGGAATGTTAAACAGATGCGCAAGTAAGGCTGAAATAATATCTGAAATGATAACAGTTTGCCCGTATTTTTGGGATTAACACAGCAGGGTGGCGACAAAGTTAACAAGTTTGATTGGAAGCCATAAAACAACCAAAAATTCTGCCTGACGTCAGCTCATTTTGATAAGGGGACCATGTATGGTAGGCAGTGAATATAGTAGATTAAAGGTGCTGCGTTAAAACTAATGTTAGTTGGATCTTGGATGAGTGGCGCTCCGCGGCCCCCCCCCCCCCCCCCCCCTCTTCCTCCCGTCCCCCCCCCCCCCCCCCCCCCCCCCCCCCCCCCCGGCGAGCTTTCCCACCAAGCCCCTGTCTCTAGGCTCAACTCCCCAAACAGCACTTCTAAGAACCTTTTGTATAGATCAGTTGTAAGCGTTCTTATAAGTTTGGGTATAGGGCGGGTGTAGGGAATGGTCACGACGATGCGCAACGAAGGCTGACAATAATATCGGTAAATGTAAAAGTCGCCGTATATTTTGGGATTCACACATGCCGGGTGGGCACACGTTAACCAGATTTGATGTGAACCGCCTGTGTCTGCTTCTTGGCGGTGTGCCTTTATTTATCGCTAGGCTCAGTCAGTTCACCCGCCGCTGGTCGCTTAGCGACGGCACTGCTGTTGTGCTAGCGCTAACCAGCTGATGGCGCCTGGCCACGGATGGTCCATCGGAGGCGGGGCGGTGGAGGAGGGGGTGGGGAGGAGGAGTATAGTAGGGACCTTGTGAGACTGGACGAACGTAGCCACCGCATCCTCGCGTCGCAGTCTATGACCAGCGCCGCCTGCCCCGCCTAGCCGGTCCCGCTTCACGGTGTTGTAGCGTCTATAAGTGTGGGGATGGCGGAGAGGGATGTAAACAGATGCGCAGACGCGCTGAAATAATTCCCTAAATGGTAAAGTTGCCAGTATATTTGTGTATAACAAGCAGGGGGGGACAAAGTTAACAATGATGTGGAAATCATGAAAACACCCATTTGTGCCTGTACACACCCGTTGATACAGGAGGACTCTGTATGGAGGCAGCTATCTGAGCGACTTTTGGGAGGTAGCAATGGAGACAAACGTGGAGGCTGCTATGAGACAATTTAATTTGGGGATAGTGCCTGTAGATGTGCAGTCCAAAAAGTTAACCACCAGAGGAGCAGGTAGGTGACCCTCCAAAAATGAAATAGATTGAGTGCCTGTAGTGGCATCCAAAAAAAGTTTTCAAACCAGAGGAGCAGTAGTGCCTCCAGAAAATTGAATACGATTGATGCCGATTGCATCCCAAAAAATTTTAACAGAGGCGGGTAGGTGGCCCCTCCAGAAACTTAAATGCATAATTACATACTAGGCCATGGGCCTTGTCAAAATAGCAGTTTCCTCGCTTTAGTGTACCAAAGAGGAGGAGAAGAGGAAAATGAGAGGAGGAGGAGATGCTAAATTATCAGGTGAGCTTCCTTCAACATGTGGAGATTGGGAAATATGAGAAATTCCAGGCATTATCATCTCTAATAAGCGTCAGCCTGTCAGCGGTCAGTCACGGAGCTTTAGCTTATCGGTGCTGAGCCACCAGCTGCGTGAAAACCCGCTGGACAAGACGCTAGCGGCAGGGCAGGGCAAGAACTCCATGCGACAGCGCCAGTTAGTGCACATGTCCAGCTTGAAACCCAGTAGTTGTAGGGAGCTGTGTATACATTAGGACGATGTGGTATGGTCAGTCTACGTACTCCCTCACGCATATCTTCTGTAAAGCATAGCCATACTCTGCCGAACTGGGACAGGTGACAGTGTCTTGCTGGGGTGACAAAGCTGCAAAAAGCCTTGTACAGCAGTACACCTTGCCAGTGCTGGCTCGCCTTACTCTCCCTCGCTACTTGTCCGTCAGAACTACCACTCTGCGTAGCGCTGTCAGATAGGGAAAATACTGTTTCAGCTTGTTCACCATGGCCTGACTGTATTCATTCATTCTCACATCACTTTCCTACTCAGGGATGAGAGTGGAAAGATTTGCTTGTACCGTGGGGTACCAGAGAGTGAAACCCAGTAATCGGTTGTGGAATAAAGTTCTATCTTTGAACGCGAGGGTCAGCCATAAGCGCCCACGCGCAGACATTCACTTCCCTGTACACTGGCATGCCTGTCCATTTCCTCCTCCTCCAACCTCAAACTCCTTTCTCGCCCATAACGCTGAACATGCAAGTCTGAGCAATGTCCCCTCTGTGTCTGCGCAACCATCTCCTCCTCTTCCCTCATCTCCTCCACCCCTCCGATAATGCTACTGAGAAAACAGACCTGAGGGTTCTTGGCTATCAACAAGGGAAGTCTTCTTCCCGCTATCTTTGACGAGCGCAAAGCTCCGACTCATGTGCATCAGAGGGAGTTTCAACAGGCCAAGGCAGCGGGATGGTGAGGTGATGATGTGCGGCATCGCCACTGACCATCTAGTGTGACTCTCAACGTTACTCACAACCTGACAGATATCAGACATCCACGTCCACTCCTCACTTGTATACTGAGGAGCTGACTGCCTGACTACCATGTGGCGTGGAAGTTGACATCGCAGTCTCAATCGCTCTGCGCTGCTGGTAAACTCTGGATACATGGTTAATGTGAATTCACCCTCGGGGCACGTCGCACAACACTCGGTGAGTCGGACGTTGGAGCGGCCACTGGTGCCATAGAGTGCAGGCATTTGCTGGACTTCTGAATGCGCACCAGATGCGGCGCACCTTCGTGAGCAATCTGACAGAGGGTATGTCCTTGAGAACGTCTGAACTATCAGATTTAACCACATGGCCAGGCATGGACAGTGTTAGTCTGCCGAGTTGCAAGCCGCCACCAGGTTACGGCCGTGTGTTCACACACAACCATGTCCTGGCTTCAGGTTTCAGCGTTGCCAGCCACCAGATCAGTGCTGCCGTGAGCCCTGTAATAGTTCTGTGGCGGTGTTGGGGGCCTTGTTATCGCCTAGGCTAGCAGTTTGAGCACGCCGCTGTCGCTTAGCGACGGCACTGGCTGATGTGCCTAGAGGCTAGCAGGATGAGTGGCGACCATGCCACGATGGTAGGTTCGGAGGAGGAGGGTGGAGAGGGGTGTAAGCGGAGAGAGAGCCTAGTAGGCCTTGAGATCCTGGACAGAGTATGCCCCGCAATCCCTACGGCGTCGGCAGTATATGACCTCCCCGGGCGACCTCGGTCCAGTCTCCACCAAGTTAACCCAAGTGTGCCTCAGCGATATTAGGACCCTGTCCCGGCAGCACTCGTCCGTGTCCTGGTCAGGTGGACCTTGTCAGAACACGGCGTTGGTCAGGGCACGGATGATGTTTGTCGCCCCGTGCTGGTGCATGGCTGTGCGGCACATCTGGAAACGTATTGCGGCGGGCTGACCGAAATACAGATGGGAGGCCGCCATCATGAAGTGTCGAATGCCTCGGTCTTACTAGCCTATAGGCCACATTCCAGGACTAAGCCTTGCGATGTGGACATTAAGGGCTTGGGCGTGCGGGTGGGTTGCACTATATTTCTTTTTTCCGCCCAGCGTTGGGGTATGGAGTAGCTGAACGTGGTGATGCTGCTTGAGGATCTGATGCGACGATGGGGTTTGTTTGTGCCAGGTTCGCTGGGCAGGGGGTCGACTATCAGCTGACACAGGGGAAGGAGCAGTGGTGTGCACGGCCGGAGTGTGAAGCGGCTTGGTGCCACTGATTCGGTGTTGCCATTACATATGCTGCGCATACTGTGTCGAGCTAAGCAGTGTGGTGGAACCCCTGCTATCCTGGTTGGCCAAAGGTTGCACACCACAATTCCTGTCGGTCATCCGGTGTTTCCTAAGGAACCTCCAGACTTTGAACATCTGAGCCCTCGCCGTCGGGAGCCCTCGCACGGGAGATTCACTAGTGACACATTGAGCTGGAGCACTGTCTGGCCCTGCCTCTCCTCTGGCCCCACCAACTGCTCTTCCAACCGCTTCTGCTATAGGACTCTCCCACGCTCAGAAAGCACTGTGTTACCCACCCGGCCTACTCACCCAGCTGGGTCTGTCACTCATCATCCTCGCATCCCCTCGGCTCCCCCTCGGAATCGTCTGCCCTGAACCAAACTTCACCCTGTGACAACCGTGTCTCCTCCTCGTCGGGACAACTCTTTACACACTTCTTCCACTAGTCAAAAGTCATCATCACCACAGACTGCACTGGTGGAAACCTGGCATGGAAAATTGCTCAGCTCAACGCGACAGTGGTTTGATCTGCGGGAAGGGTCCAGAAACATTCCTCAGGGAGGAGTAGTGTCCCGGGTGTTCAAATGGCAAATTTATCGGAGGGGCAGACTGGGGGGAGAGGCGGTGGAGGCAGGAGCTGGAGGACGTGGCGATTTCGGTGACATGGGTGGACGCGTGAAGATGACTGGTGGACAAATTGCTCGAAGCATGTCGGCTCCCGCCATCCACCTGTTCGCACTGTTCTGGCCTCAACAGTGCTCTACCAGAGATTCCCGTAATTTGGGACATGATAACCTAGTGGAGTGTAGCTCTGCGGCGTTCCCCTGCTCCCTCAGCAACAGGTTGGTGTCTCACCCCACCCAGGACCACGGTCCTCGGCGCTCAGTATATGGACGTCCACGCCCCCCCTGCGTCCTGCTCCGTACCCCGTAGCCCTCGGTTAAACATTTGTGAAAATGAAAGTTATATAACTTTATTTTTTTTTTTATTTTTTGGTGTTTTGTGTTTGTGTTTTTGTTTTTTTTTTTTGTGTTTTTTAGTTTTTTAAAACCAAACAAGCTTATCCTATATGCTATGGCTATTTTCTAGCAAGTATGCACCACACATGCATGCCGATGAGATTACCTGAGGTATGAAAAAATAATCGTAAAATAAAGGAACTGGCAGACTGTGCCTAATTGGAAATCCAACCCCTAATAAATGATCCCACTCGGTCTTGCGATGGATATGTGCTCATAGCGCTAAACACAGCGGTCTGCAAGTCTCACTCCAACATTCCGCACAATTGGCTAGTATATGCACGCAGCAAGCCAGCCCACCAAGATCAACCGAAAATAAATATTTATAACGCATTGTAGGCGTAAGTAGCGCTTGGATTCTCTTTGGCTATTGTTCTAGCCAAGTATAAAGACACTGATAATGACGTGCAGTTATGAAAAAATAATAAAATAAAAGAAACTGCCCAGACTAGTCCTAATTGAAACTCCCACCCCTAATAAATTATCCACCTTCGGTCTTGCGATGGAAGATGTGTCACTAAGCGCTAAAACACAGCGGTCGCATCTCACTCCCAATTCCTCACAATTGGCTAGTATATGCACGCAGCAAGGACAGCCACCGCGATCACAGATAAAATACTATAACAGCATGTAGGCGTAGTAACCGTTTGGGATTCTCTTGGTATTTTCTATCTCAAGTGAAGAAGCACATGATGGTGACGCTGAGTTATGAAAAAATAAACGAATAAAAAGGAATGCAGACTGTGTCCTAATTGAAATCCAACCCCTAATAATTTTCCACTTCGGTCTTTGCGATTGATATGTGCGTCACTAGACGCTAAAAACACAAGCGGTCTCAAGTCTCACTCCAAATGCTCACAATTGGCTAGTATTGAGCACTGCAGCAAGGACAGCCACCAGCAGATCAAACAAAATTAAAATTATATAACGCCTATGTGCGTTGAAGTAAGCCGTTTGGATTCTCCTTTGGCGCTATTGTTCTAGCCAAGATAGAAAGCACACTGATGGATGACGCTGAGTTATGAAAAAATAAACGTAAAATAAAAGGAAATGGCAGACTGTGCCTAATGTGAAATCAAACCCCTATATAAATTTTCCCATCGTTCGGGTCCTTTGGATGAATATGTGGTCACTAAGCGCAAAACAGCGGTCGCAGTCTCACTACCAATGCCTCACAATTGCTAGTATATGCACTGCAGCAAGGACACCACCAGCAGATCAACCAAAATAAAATATATAACGCTATTGTAGGCGTAAGTAAGAAGCCGTTGGATTATCCTTGGCTATTTTCAGCCAGTATGAAAGCACACTGATGAGCATGACGCTGAGTTAATGAAAAATAACTAAAATAAAAAGACTGCCCAGACTGTTGCCATTGAAATCCAACCCCTCCTAAATTACCACTTTCGGTCTTTGCGATGGATAGTGGCGTCACTAAGCGCTAAACACGCGCGTCGCAAGTCTCACTCCAAATTCTCACAATTGCTAGTATATGCAACTGCAGCAAGGACCGCCACCAGCGATCAACCAGAATAAAATATATATCACGCTGATGTAGGACGTAGTACCGTTTGGATTCTCCTTTGGCTATTTTCTGCCAAGTATGAAAAGAACACTGATGAGCTGACGCTGAGTAGAAAAATAAACGTTAAAATAAAAAGGAAATGGGCAAGACTGTGCCTAATTGAATCCAACCCTAATAAATTTCCCACTTCGATCTTGCGATGGCTCTGTGCGTCAATAAGCGCTAAACACAGCGGTCGCAAGTCCTCACTCCAATATTCACTCACAATTGTAGTAATATGCACTGCCAGCAAGGAAAGCCACCAACCGATCCACCAGAAAAATTAAATATACTAACGATTGTAGCGTAGTAAGTCCGTTTGGATTCTCCTTGGCTATTTTCCTAGCCAAGATGAAACACACTGATGAGATTACGCGGAGTTAGAAAAATATAAACGTAAATATAAAAAGAATGCAGACTGTGCCTAATTGAAATCAACCCCATATAATTTTCCCACTCGGTCTTTGCGATGGATATGTGCGTCACGAAGCGCTAACCAGCGGTCGGCAAAGTCTCACTCCAAATCTCCAATATGGTACTAGCTGCACTACTATTGCCAGCAAGCCCAGCACAATCAACAAAAAAAAAATATAACCTATTGTAGCCCTAAGAAGGGTGTTGTTCTGGTTGTAATCACTCCATGCCAACCTATTATAAAGAACAGCTAACGCTTTCCATGACCAGCAGCAGCTCTCTCCCTAGCGGCTCCAGACACAGAATGATCCAGTCAGCGACGGTTCGCTGCTCGTCTACCAGGTACCTATCGGGGGTGTTGTGCCCAGCCAACCACGCTATTCAGAGTGTAAGTGGTACTCACGTCATGCTGGGTGGGTGCAGAGTCTCCTGGCTTGTGTTGCTGTTCTGGCCGCCAAAAAGCAAAACGGGCGGGAGCTGCCATTTTCTCGAGCGGGGCGAAGTATTCCTCCGAGCAACGAGGCCGTGCGAGTACGCTAAGCCGGGAAGTCTTTGCTGCATATTGACAGCAAAGGCTTACCGCGTAACCCACCCGCGATTTGGTGGTCTAAGCACCGATCCAGTGGGGCTTTCACAGCAATGGGCTCAGCCAGCTGCGCGCAGCCTCAAAAAGAGAGCGCGGCATGGGCGCGCATCATTACCTGGGATCGCCGCTCCCCGTGAGGTCATCGGGGGGGCCGGAGACCGTCTCCATGGTAGCCTCAGGTCTTCCGAAGACACCGAGGCTATTCGTTTAACCCCTTCATTACAATGTGCTGATAGCACATGTAATGAATGAGACGGAAACTCCATATATGCCATACTGTAGTATGGCGTATGATAGGACGATCAACAACCTAGGTGTAAAGGACCCCTAGGGAGTCTGAAAAAATGGTATAATAAAAATAAAAAAAAGTTTAAAAAAAAAAAATAATAATAAAAAAACCTAAAATTTCAAATCACCCCCCTTTCCCTAGAATGACATAAATATAAATTAACAAGTAAAAATATAAACATATCAGGTATCGACGCGTCGAAAAATGCCGCTCTATCAAAAATGATGAAGGTTTTCAGTGCGTTTAACCCCGGTTACGGAAAATAGGCCCAAATTCGAAAATGGCACTTTTTGCCATTTGAAAATATAAAAAAATCTTAAAAAAGTGATCAAAGGTTGTACAGTCCTAAAAATGATATCATTGAACATTATCAAATTTCGCAAAAAAATGACAGCACCCACAGCTCCGTAACAAAGTATGAAAAAGTTATTAGCGCCAGAATTTGGCAAATAAAAAAAATACTTTGGTACAGTAGGTTTTATTTGTGTAAAGTATGAAAAAATTATAAAACCTATACAAATTGGTTCCCCTAATCGTACCGACCCAAAAAATAAAGTAGACATGTCATTTGGGGCGCTCAGTGAAAGACGTAATATCCAAGCCCACAAGAAAATGGCGCGCAAATGCATTTTCATTGCATTGGAATTTTTCCGCCTTCGAGTACATGGCATGGAATATTTAATACCATCAATGAAGTGCAATTTGTACGCAGAAAAACAATCACATCACACAGCTCTTTACGTGGAAATAAAAAAAGTTATAGTTTTTTGAAGGTGGGGAGTGAAAAAATGGACATGAAAAAAAAAAGGAAAGGGCCCGTAAACGGTTAATCCCCCTTCCCTGCGGTACTTGAAGAAGATGAAGTCGCCGCTCTTGAACGCACTTGGTGCAGGTCAGAGCGGCGACTTCAACTTCTTCGATGGGAGGGACCCGGGGAGGCAAGTACCGGGTGGGGGGGGGGGGGGGTAATGGAGTGTCCCTGATGGGCTCAGTGCGGTAGAGGCTTTGGACCCCTCGGTACACAGGAGCGTTCATAGAGAAAAAGTCTCCCAGCTTGGGGCTTTCCTTGCACTGGGAGACGCGTGACATGAATATGAATAATGATATTTGTAAGCGCATTTTTGTGTGGAAAATTGATGCGGCCCAGCTTACCCAGAATCTACCTCCAACGGCCCCCAGGTAAATGAGTTTGAGACCCCTGATATAGATCTTCTTTGCCTGTACAAGGGTGAGTGCCCTCACAAGGTCTCTATGTTTAAACACTCCTAGACTCCCCCCCCCCCCAACAGCTACCCTCCTGAGATGCAGCCCATCCCTACTTAAAGCTGTAGCCAACAGCAAAGGCACCGGTCAGGACCTGCCACCAGCCTGCTAGAGTTCCTTTTCAGCCCAAAGTCAAACAGTGTAATGTGACATCCATCCCACACTGCATGTTATGTGGTGTATTAGTGGGGAGCTGAAGATGAACTAATCAATAAGATAATTAGTGATGTTGGGCGTATATGAATAATGGGGTTAAAATCAAATGAAAGTACCTAACCTACTCATTTCAGTGGTGGGGGCTTAGGTTCTCTCTTTTGATTCTCAGGGGGGCACTATACCTGGAGCAGCGAAAGGCTGGTACACCAGTCATGGTTCATGCTTGATGTTTGCATATTTTGGATATAATAATCCCCTTTCCAAATGGGAGAAGACTATGTGGTTATGTTGGGCACTTTTATGATATCTTTTGGTGTTTGCAGGATTTATATTTTAGTTTTAATCTAGAAAATAAGTTTAGACATGACATATTGAGACATCAGCGTATTCTATGCTGTGCCTGATTCTTTTCTTCGTGTTTCCTTGTTCTCTTTTCCTTGCGCTATATGAATTAATGGGGTTATAAATCAAATGAAAGTACCTATAACATACTCATTTCAGTGGTGGGGGCTTAGATTTCTCTCTTTTGATTTCTAAGGGGGGGCACTTAATTATTTTACCTGAGGCAGCAGAAAGGCTAGGTACACCAGTCAATGGTTCATGCTTGATGTTTGCATATTTTGTTATAAAATAATCACCCTTTCAAAAACTGGAGAAGATAATATGTGGTTATGTTGGGCACTTTTATGATATCTTTTGGGGTTTGCATGGATTTTTATATTTTAGTTTTAATCTATGACATATAAGTTTAGACATGACATATTGAGACAATCAGCGTATGATCGTGGTGCCTGATTTTGGTAGAGGGTCATGATCGCTGTTGGAAATTCCGTAGGTAAGACAGGGTTTCAGAAAGAAAAAATAGTCTACCCCGTCAAAAGCTTTTCATACCGAGTAAGACCAGGGGATTTGTTTACATGTTGCAAAATGATATTTATTGTTGTCCTTCGGGCCCTCCGGTTTCTGCCCAGACTCCCAAAACTACTGTAAGTTGATTAGGTTGTGAGCCCCATTGGGGACAGGGACCATTGACATGCTCTGTGCCAGCACTGCATAATATGCTGCTCTATATAAATAAAGGGGTTCACAAACAATGCAATGAATTGTGTTTGAAAAATGTACACAAGTACATTAAGGTCAAAACAATGGGTTCAGGGAGGCGATGACTTAGGAAGCGCTTGATATGTTTTGCAAAACACATTTAATCACATCTGGTGAAACACAGCCTTAAAGTGGTTTTCCCATAGTTCCCCAAAGTGAGGTTCCCATTAATAAAGAAAGATAACGATAAGATAATTCTAAAAAATAATTTGTAACCTCTTACTTTACAATTGTATTACAGATTTATTATGTTACTGTTGTGAGTGGGGACTCTCTGAGCAGACACTTCATGATTCTGAAAATGCTATAGTATCTGCCACATAGAAGAGCTGAGACAGATCAGAGATGACGAGAGGATGAGTTAATAAATGGATATAGCTTTGCTATAAAAGACTTTATCTGTCTGTAGCTTGTAGATTTACTCTCCGTACACTCTGCTTGTGGCGGAAAGTGCCTGTCTGAGCCTGGTCTGTAATTGCAGGGGGAGGGGCAGCGAGCACTTGCAGTGTGCAGACAACAGAAGCTATTCATGAGAAGAATCGACCATAGTTAGAAGATTTACATTATAGCCAGGGATAAACAAAATTGTGAACATCAGGACTGATAAACACAGTTGGGAATTGTATATGTGAAATGCTTTGAAGTTTTGTTTTAAAAGTGAATTAGAGAATGTGTACGAGTATATCAAGAATCTTGTCTTTTGTGGGAATACACTTTACGGTTCAACATAATGCAAAAGGTGCTCCTCAATCCCCCCCCCCCACATGTTTCCCCCTCATTTTGTGTCTTCATGTCCCCCTCAATTGTTGGTTCCCTCAAACTCCCCTTTTTTTTCATATTGTTGCCCTATATCTCCATCATATTGTGTCCCTTCATCTCCCCCTCATATGTGGCTCCTCATCTTCCCCTTCACCATCCCTCATAATGTGGCTCGACATTTCCCACTCTATTGTTGCCTCCCCCCTTTTTTGTAGCTTGCAGTAATTGTCTGGAATTAAATGGTACAACTAGAAAAGAGATATATTCCCTTGTAAATGGAAAAAAAACGTAAGTTTTTTTTTTAAACTGGGAGTAAAAAAGAACCCGAAAGCAAGAAAGGGGTTAAGTAGTTAAAATAGAATCTGTTTTCAAAGGTTCTACATTGAAGACTATCATCAATAGTAATTGGATACATTTATCAAGGTTCAGGCAACATTCTGACTTGTTACTCACTTGAATGCATTATTATCCTGGGTTTGTGTGTTTGTGGTAGCACAACTGACTAGGTCATAGAAGTTAATAGCTTGAATGTATATGATTTAATATAATAAAAGCAAGCAGATAATACATAAAGAGAGTGGGGATATTGTTAGTAGTAGACTAGTAGTAAAAAATAATATAGTAACTTCAGAGCCAACAGCCTTAAAAGAACCAGATGACATTCACAGCTTGTAGATTGATTCCGACATCACAGATATGATGTCGTACCACATTAAAAAGTAGTAAAAGAAAACAAGGGAATGCTTGTTTATATGGAATAAAGCTTATGTATCACATTAACAAATGCTATTACAATTTAAACTATGATTCACCTCCATAGCAGGTTATTCAAAAATCCCAAAGACATTGAAATGAAAATGAACAGGTTGTGAAGAGATCCACAAAAAGTTTTATGTTACTTTTTTAATAAAAGGTTCTATTTAATAAAACTTAAACATGCTTTGTTTGGTCTGTTGTTAGCAGTAAGCTGCTTTGGCCACGTATCATTTTTGATTGTATACTGACTAAACACAATATAGTTTGTGTAATAATTGTAAAAAAAAAACAAAATGCTAACGCAGTGCAGATGTGCCTGGTAAATATGAAGTAACGGATGCAGGAGTGATTCAATGTCATGTTTTGCTGGCTTCAAGAGGAAACACAGCAGTGGCTGAGAAGATAGAAGGAAGAGGAAGCATGCTGCAGGGAATTGATAAAGGTAAGTAACTGATGTTACTATTATATTTAAATTACACAGCTACAGGAAGGAGGAGTAGAGGGACCACCACTATGTAAGGGAGGTAGGAGGGCCATCAATGTGAGGGAAGACATATGTGAGGGAAGGTAAGGCACATGTGTAAGGGAGGTGTTTAGGGTTACAGATGTCCAGGACTGGCGTGGTTCATGTGTGCACACCTGTGGGAGGACACAATTGGAAGGGGGACAACAAAGGAGTGGCAGTTAAATGTTTGAGAGGAGGATTAATACAAGTTGGCATCGTTTTGTGGGGACCAAAAAATTAAGTATATGAGGTGGGAATTAAGAAAAGTGGGGCATCAGTGGGAAAAAAAAGTTGATATTATATGTGCGCTAATAGAGAGTGTTCATACTTTGTAGAAAGAAGGTGGTAGAGTAGTCAAAAAACACACAAACATTGCAATAAACACATTACATTTTTCTCCAGGATCTATGAGGACAGCATCATATATCCTACTCCCAGGAGAAAAGTAATATATCTATAGTGTGCTATTTCTTCCTGGGTGGACAGACTACTGATATGTATTACCAGGGCCCGGATACTTCACTGTGTAGGCTACATAAAGGAAGGAGTGAATGTGTATGTGCTGTGTGCGAGAGCAGGAGACCTCAGTCACTGGCTTATGTTAGAAACGAGGGCACCCGGGGATGCTGGCTTGTAGATAAGAAGGGAGGACCTGGCTTTTGCTACTGTGTGAGGAAAGAGAAGTTTGGGGTTCTGGTTTTCATTAGAGGGAGAAAAAGCATGTGGGAACTGGAAGCTTGTTCAAAGGCAGGGGCACAGGGTGCATATAAGGAGAAAGACCATGACAACCCAGGCTGTGTGGAAGGAAAGGGTCCATGGCGGTGCAAGGTGCGTGACTAGGAGAGGGAAATAGTTGTTAAAGGCTTTGCAAGAATGAAGCAACCTATATCGATACCCCCAAACATGATCACTGCCCCTTTGCTTCTCCAGAAATTGGGTTCATGTGGCTGTGGACTATTCAGTGTGGATCCTAAAGGTAAGGTAAGTAAGTCACTGTCACCATTACGGACTAAGTAATATCCCATTGACACTTACTTACACGACCACCAGTGTTTACATTACAGGAATCTGGTCAAGAGATTCACCCCTATTGGATAGGGAAATTATAAGAGAGTTATAAAGAGGAGCAAATTTGTATTTCATTGCCAAAAAAATGGACAAATTATTAAATAAGAAAGCAAAGTTTATGAATGAAGATTATTACATCTTAAGGTAGCACTAGAATGTAGTTGCCATACTCACCGTAGTGGGTACAAGGCAACTGTGTGGTTTTATGAAAATACTTGTTGGATACAAAAAACATACTAAAACAAGGCAAATAAACGAAAACGCAAAAAAAGGGGGGGGTACCAATGCATTTGAACCAAACCCTAAAATAACATCTAAAAAAGGCTTTATTAGAAGCAATGGCAAACTAAGGAGATGGTAGCCTCCCTTCACTTTAGCGCGCCATATTCATAATAGAATCGGACATTGGTGGAGTCTTAGTTTGTGGCTGCGGTTAGAAAACCTAAAAATAGCTGGAAGCGCTGCTAGAACATCACTCATGGTTAGTTAGCGTTTAATTCCGATAGGGTAGTGACTTTCGGGCTCGAAACAGCCCTTCTTCAATCACAATTTGGAAATAACAGATAAGGAGACAGGGTCTGTTCTCACTTATGCTCAAAGATAATGATCAAGGTGTGGGAAATAAAACAGATAAATGTAGCAACAAGTATAGTACAGACAAAAGTTTGGGACATACCTTCTTATTCAAGCTTTCTTATTTTCATGACTATAAAAATTTACATTCACACTGAACGGCAATCCAAATATTAATTAACACATGTGATAAATAATATACTAAACAAAAAAAGTGTGAAACAACTGAAATATGTATTTTATCTAGTCTTCTCTTATCTTGGCATTCTCTTGATGAGCTTCAAGTAGTCTACCTGAAATCAATCCTCCAACAGTCTTGAAGGGGTTCCAGAGATGTCTTAGCACTTGTTGGCCTTTTTGCTTCACTGTTGTGGTGACAGCTCACCCCAAACCATCTCGATTGGGGGTTTAGGTTGGGACTGTGGAGACCAGGTCCATCGGCGTAGACACCCCATCACTTTACCTCTTGGTCAAATAGCCAGCTTAGCCTGGAGGTGTGTTGGGGTCATTTCCTGTGAAAAATAATGTGCATGGTCCAACCTTACCGCAAACTGGATGGAAGCATGCCACTGCAAGATGCCTTTTTCTGCGGTCAAAAGTCACCGGTGGTTAGAACCAAAGAACTCAAAATTTGGGACACGGTGGTGAGCAAAATCTCAAAATACAGACTCATTCCTACAAATCACAGATTTCCACGGTCTAATTGTCCATTCCGTCGTGTCTCTTTAGCACCAACAAGTCTCTATGCTTGTTGCTCTCCTTAGCAGTGTTTCTCAGCACTATCTTTACCATTGAGACTGCTGCCACAGTATCTCTAACAGATTGTTGTAGAGATGGTCTGATGCTAGAACTCGTGTGGCATTGATCTGGTCTCTAATCTGACACTGCTGTTAATCTCGTTTTCTGAGAGATGTACTCGGATGATCTCTCCAAAGAGGAGACCTGACTTCTTACACAAACATCACACTCATGTCAACCTAATTTATAAGGCAAGAAATCCCACTTATAACACTGACATGGACACACTTGGTGATGGAAAACTTTTTTTTTTCTGCTGACTCCTCTGAAGCTCATCAAGTAGAATGCCAAAGTGTGCAAAGCTGTAATCAAAGCAAGTGGCTACTTTGAAGAACCTAGGGATATAAGGACATATTTGCTGTTGTTTCACACTTATTTGTAGGTATATTAATTAACATGTGTTAATTCCTAGTTTTGATCCCTCTGTTGAATCTGCAATTTTTAGAGCCTGAAATACAGGAAACTCTTTGAATGTGTATCGGTGTATACAACCTTTTGGACTCTACTGTGGATATATACACATAAACTAATCATATTCAAATCATCATGGACAATTGTCATTTTAACGGCAGCCCCAATGAAGGACACACGACTTTAATCCTTGTTCCTATGACAACCAAAAGTTTGTCCAATTGTCACAGGGATCAAAAAAAAATATTGCTGTAGGGGAAATTTACCAAAATCTAAACTGTTCGTTCTTACATACATATACCACTGAAAGCAGCCTGTCCAGGATTGTATTTTAGCCTTTGTAGAATTCTGAAATCATTTCGATTACTTGTGAGTAATAGTTTTATTTCATATTACCTGGCTTCCCAGTGGGTTGCGAGCCCATGGGCATATCTGCAGTAACCTGTGGTCTGTGCCCCAGTAGTCTTTTCATACATTCTTCCTGTACTCCAACACATTCCCCTCTCTTACCTGCCTGCCAATGCACATGAAGAATGGGGAAGGGGACTAACACAGATTGACCCAAGGCTGTAGTGTTCCTTTTTTTCCAAAACTCACCACACGCTGCTTGCAGGGAGCAAGTAATGTGAATAAACTATTAGAGCTATTAAATTGATTCAGAATAACTGACAAAGGCATTTTTAATCAGCACAGCAAGAGCTATTGGAACCATCACGAGCTAAAAGATCTTCCTAGTGACGGGTTGACTTAAAGAAAAAACCTACAGAGCCCTTGTTGTAACTTGGTGACTCATGTTGTCGTAGCTCAATTGTAAAAACAAATAAAATTAAATCCCTGCTGATGGCTACGGTGCCATGTATGATAGATAAAGGGTTTGGAACTACTTTTAACCTTGACTCAACCCACCCATAAGTAGTTCACATCCATAAAGCATAAAATAGGCAAAATATTGGGCATCAGAATAAGAAATGAGTAATCCTTTTTGTTCTCAAGGAGATAACCATTGCCATTCAAAATGCATGCACTCAGCCAAGTACGAGCATATATTATATCTACATCTGTATATATGCTATACATGTACATATCTATAATTTATTATCTGTCTGATTGGCCAGAATGTAATATAGAAATATGTGTAGTGGGCTGTCCGCTCTCTGATAAAGATTCTAAATGTGACATGTGTGGTTTTGGTTTTGTTGGTTTCATCACTGCTTAACATACATTATCATTATCTTGAGCACTTTATATGACCACTATTGTCTTCTCTGTCAAATGCAATCTACTAGACTACTGGTATGATATGTATTTTAATAGTACTAGTTTAATTTAATATGCCTTACTGTAATTTCAATAGGAAGACACCTAAAAATGGGTATGGCTCTCTTTGGTGTTCAGTAATCACTGAAAGTCCCATTTAATAGACAAAGTCAATGCTTAATTAAGGACTTGACTGTATACTAAAGATTGGATAAAAACAAGTGGTGTGCTGAGTTTATCTGGCACAATGGAGCACGAGGGTGGAAGGGGGATTACTCGTTAACGCTGCAAAACAAGTATAATAACATATTATACAGCAAGAAAATCAATGTGATAAAAGGAGAATAAGAGAGCTCATTTGAACTTTTTAATATTTTGATTTGGAGTCAATGCCAGGATCAATTGAGATAAGAACATGATGGAGGGGGGAGACGGGAGAAAAAGAACTGGACCACACATCCAACATACTACAAAGATCTATGTGCTAGGCTACTTTATAACGAACATTGAGTTCTTAGTTACATTTTGACAATGGTATAAGCCCACCACCAATTCAGGTGACCTCTTTTTGGTGGGTCCCTACGCTATTGTGTTGCGCATCACATGGACGTCCACCACCGCTCGTCAGCACAGCCACCGGCAGGACAAGACTGGTTGCCCCCCAGCACCCGTACTGGCAGGGCATAGACACCCTGGCCCAGTGCCGGGTCCCCACCGCACCGCACCACAGAAGGCGGACCCATGAATACCGCACCATGTGTGAACAGTGTTGAATCCTCACTGTTCATGTTCTCAGGCACTAGATGAGAAATAAGCCTTAGCCATGTTCTCTCATAAATCGTGTCTGACCTCACAATGTTCTTTGGATGAAGTGGAAAGTCTATGGATGTAGGGATGAGATGTCACAATTTTCTCTGTAGGTGTAAGTCAATTTCCAACTTTTAGAGGACAAAGTGACAAATATGGGTGGAGGGTACAATAAAATTTGTCTCTGCCTTGTGCCCTGTGTCTGGATTTCCATTGTGATCCGGTTCTCTACTTGACTTTGATCCTGTTATGCTTGCCCGACCTCCTGCTTTGTCCTGCCGTTGATCCTGTGCGCCTTTTTCGACCTCCTGCCTTCCCCGCCAGATTTGTCTGCATGTCTTTGTACCTCACACTTGCTGCCACGTGGACAAGTCGCACCTGTGGATTGTCCTGGTGGTACCACGCCCGACAGCAAGTCCAACTCGCTGTGAGGTGGGCTCTGTTGAAAACCGGGTACCACTTAGAAAGTATAATGCCCCTTTCCTGCCCTCGCCCTCGGCAAACCCCGCCAATGCAGTGCAGACAGGCTGCAGAATAAAATCCTGGAATCAAATGCCTGGTAACGCAACCCAGAAGTAATGCTCTATTATGTAACCAATTAAATGCCTTGTTACTCTCATTGTAAAGTGCTTGCCACCACAGTGGGAAACTTTATTAAACCCTTTGGGCCTGGAAAGTTACAGATAGTGCTCCAGGCCAGAAAAAGCTAGACCCTGGGTGGGGATGTGTCACCTCAAACGTGTTTGTAATACCTTATTTTTAGTCTCTCCCATCTTATAGCCTACCATAGGGGGGGGGTGGGTGGCCCTCTCCTTCTCTGCTCTACACAACACCGTTGAATCTCTCTTCCTCCACCACTTCACATTGTGGCCTCTCTTCCTCCATATTCCTTTTTTCCTCGATCCCTCTCACATTGTGGCCCCGTCTCTTTCCTTCCCCTTCATTTGCAGCCCTCTCCTCCAACTCTTCCTCATCCTTCTCCACCTCACTTATCCGCTCCTCACTCCACCCCTTGACATTGTGGCCCGCTCCCCCCCATGTTCACATTGTGGCCGTCTCCACCTCCTCCTCTTTACATTGGGCCCTCTACCTCCTCTTCAGCCTCCAACGAATGTAGCCCCTTTCTCTTCATATGGGGACCCTTACGCTCTCCCTCTTAACAATAGTGCCCCCTCCCTATCCCTTCACTTTGTGGCCCTTCTCCCCCCCACCCCCCCCATCCTCACTTCTCCTTCCCCCCTCATTGTGCCGCCTTCCCCTCAAGTTATGGCCCTTTATTCCTCACCCTCCCATTGTGGGCCACTCCACACCCCAAGTTGTGGTACCTCTACTCCTTCCCCTTACATTTTTTACTATGCCCAAAAAAGTGGGTCACAAATATAAAAACAGTTTGAACCTTTCCCCCGCAGCATTCCTGTTTCTCCTATACCGTGTTGTGGTGTGGCATTTAAAAGACAATACTGTCATCACATACACCATAGGGTCTCTGCTGTGCACGCAGCAGGGTTACGGCTCATGAGGAGCGTGAACTAACGACTCCTCCACATCATGTTGTATTCAATTATATCTGGAATACTGCAGCTAGTATCAGCAGTTATAATATGGGAGCCTAAATAGCAGCCACTTATAGTTTTTTGCACTGAGTGCTAAATGTTCCACCGCACCTCCAGCACAGCCAGATGGCTTCAGGAGGGCTTTCAGCCTCTTGATGTATCCACCACACGGCTCAAGCATTTTATTCTATGCCTGTCATCCCTGGTATAGGAATACCACCAGCCGCGACTGTACATTTGAAATGTCTCCGCTGCAACGAGTAGGGACATGAACAGCCCACGCCGGTGCGCCTCCTTCACTACTCCTCCA
Source organism: Engystomops pustulosus (assembly GCA_019512145.1). NCBI lineage: Eukaryota > Metazoa > Chordata > Amphibia > Anura > Leptodactylidae > Engystomops > Engystomops pustulosus. Next base: position 22,565,687 of record CM033650.1, on the reverse strand, counting down.
CACCCCGCTGGCATGGAGGGAACATAATTGCAAATGTAGCGATACGCTGATGTAAATATAGTGACAAACCAGCATCCCCGAAAGGGAAAACTTTACTGATATGTGTAATAAGATATTAAATGAAGACCTAAACTGCCTCTGTAAGGAATAGAGTATGTGACCGCCTATTAAACAGATGCTTCCCATTAGGGGAGAAAACGGCATAGATTCTGAATACTGAGTGTTATACTGCAGTACAGCCTCCCACACCCCCGGCTGTTAAAAACAGTCAGTAGGCTAATAGAAAGCAATAGACCCATTGTTTAGACCTAGTAGACATGAGTCCTGTTTATTATCTTAATACAGCAAATTTTTAGCCAAATATTCCAGCCTGATATTCACTTCGGATTATGGGCCCCTAACGTACGTTTATTTATATAATGCAAATGTTTGTCAAATTTGGCTAACTACGGATCAAAACAAAAAAAGTTTACTCTGCATAAAATTACGTGCAACCACACAGTTCCTACGAAACATTCCTGACTAAGGCTGTACTACTGAGCCACTGTTGGATAGTATACAGCAGTGGTGGTGAACCTAATACGGGTGCCAGAGGGGCACTCAGAGATAACCCAGGACAGAGTTCAAAATGACCAAATCCACCAATCTTCATGCAGTCCGAAGAGATTACTGCTCTCAGTGACTATTTTAAAGCTGTTGGAACTGTATAATTGAGAAGGTGTTGAAAGGAATGTCATTCTTTGGAGGTCCTCCTGTGGAACCACCATTCATCCTCTACCTAGAGACCCGGAGGTAGAAGCTACAAGCTCCTGAGTTGGATTTGCCTTACTTTTCATGTATTGTTTCCTCAGGGGGCCAATAGATGGAAGATTGGAAGACCAGGGTAGCCAATAAGTTACGCTTAAAATGCATGTTGGAACTGTCACAGGAAATAATGGGATTTTTGTTTGTAGTTTGGGCACTCTGTCACCAAAAGGTTCGCACATGCAACTGGTCTACAGTATACAACTGCCCGAGTGAAGGTAAGGGCCTTACAGAAACATAATATTGAATTTCTAACATATTAACACTAGAATAAGGCTAGTAATATCACTGTGACTACCAGGAAAGAGGTGACATGACATGAAACACCTGAATCAGCGATTCCAATGAGCACGTCAAAGAGACTGTTGCAAATGTTTCGCTTTTTTGCTTTTTTACAGTGGGAGACTTTCAATGAGTACACATTTGATTCATCAAATAAAAAGTGAGCTATAATTCCTAACATAGAACACAACAGAAAGTGAAGGACAATTGAAGACGTATCAAGTTATAAAGCGTCAGTAATCAAAATTCATGTAATGCAAAAACCACAGCTTATTATGAAACACTCAACAAAACTACATAGCTTGGTTTGTTTTTTATTCATGAAAAAATGTTTATTTTGTTCAAAGTAACTGGGGAACTCTGTGGCCTGAAACATTTGACAAGTCTTCTCTTGTATAATATATCAAACAGTAGGGCCGGCGAAGCACAAGGCATACTCGGGCTAGTATCAATGCCCAGAGGTGCCTAAGGGGAAAAAAACATCCAAATCTCAGTCGCCAGTCCTCCGCAGCACCTAGGTGAGGGGTTAGGAGAGCTGTATACAATGGAATCTCTTAGGGGGGCGTATATAATTAAAATAAGGGGCTGTATAAAAATAACCATGACAGGGGCTATGATATTCCATGGAATATTTGGTAGTTAGTATCTGAATTTATTGCTTGCCACATAAGGTCACTGCAAGAAGCTTGATACCGGAGCCTACTGAACCTGTAGCTTACCTGTTAAGAGGTATATACACATCTGTTTTATAGTAGAAGGCTAATGGATTAATATAATATACGAGGCACATTGGTGGATGTTCTATTAAAGAAACACTACATGAAAATCAAGTATAAATATATAGGGGCACTTACTCTAGAGCCAGTCGCCATATTGGCAATCTTCTTATATTCATTATCCTTGCGTCTTCAATCAAAAACACTTTAAACTATGTTTAATGAGCCAGAAGGGCATCGGATGGGTGTTACCATGACAGTCCCTCAGTGCTGAGATTCACAGGTTGTTACAATGAGAGATAACGGTCTCACCCAAAAACTATACTCTCTCCCTCCCGTCCCGCCTGCCTATCAATCGTAGAAGCACAAGAAAGTGCAGGGGGAGAGGAAACCTGCTACGCTCATGTGTGTAACAACAGTGAAAAGACATCACTGAGTGGTGTGTTTTCAGAGGACCCTCATTGCTGCCAATATCCAGCTGTTACATAGACAGAACAGTCTTCCCAACCCTCTACTCTCCTTCCCTCCTTCTCTGTATCTAGAAGCAGGCAGGTTAATGCAGGGGTTGAAACGGCTCTGCATTGTAAACAGCCTGGCAGCTGCCAGCCATGAGTGGTCTAGATACACCCCCCCAGGTCCCTTCAGTTTTAATGAGTATAATTGTAAAAGCTGAGTTTAGATGAACGGAGGCCCTGATGGATACAAAATATAAGAAAAACTATCACATTCTTGGTGCCTAGATCTATGTGTTAAGTGGATATAATGCTTGATTTAATGGATAGATTTTCTTTAGATAAGACTAGGTGGGAACGACTTACATTAACGTATAAAGGAACCCACCATCCTGCACATCATTAAACAATTGTTAGGGCAGTCAAGAAAAAAACATTTTGCAATATTTGACACACTACTGGTACCCATACATGACTGTGTCCTTATCGTGTGCAAACCATGTGTATTACTGCCAGTTTCCAGGATAAGAAACCGTCCTAGCTAATGACCTGTTGCTTTTGATGGTCAAAAAATAACCTTCTTGAGATGTGATCCTGTTAATGACTCACTGAAGTATAAGAGGGGGGGGAGTCACAAGCAAAGGCTTTCGGACGGCTATCTGATCCCTTCATCAGGGCATGGTATGACAGTCTTTTGAATTGACACAGATCTCATACACACGGACAGAGAAGAAATACAAACCAAAATGTAAACAAAGGACATAGCAATAACAAAGTTGAGACAAAGTCCTTAATTAATTAGACTTGTGGCATGTGTGGATGTTTATTGCCTCAGGAGTCCTCTGATGAAGCCAGTTATCTTAAGATCAACATTTATTAGAGGTTGTAGTGGGCCATGAATCCCTTTCATAGATGAGTCCCATTATGGAGGGTGCAAAGAGGGTCAACTTGTATTCTCCAAATTCATCTCTCATAATACCCTTAGCTTTCCTTTTTAATCATGCAATGCTTTATGATGCTTATACCAAAGAAGTTACATTTTCCATTATGGAGAATATACAATCAATTATTTTTCCAGAAACAATTAAGTAAACATGTTCCCCCCCTCCCCAACCCTGTCTCCCCCTGCGATCTGGCCAATTTCCCCTAGTCCTTATACTCTTCCAGACTTATAGCATTTTTACAAAAAAGATGTTCACAGCCAGAAATAGAAAGCTTTTAATAAATAGAAGACAAAATATCATATATTTTCCTAAAAAGTTAAAAACCCTGCATTAAATTAGAAGTTTCAGAGAACAACATAAAACCATATGGAAAAATATAACGATTCCATAATCACAATTAGAATTCAGCCTAATGTTCCGCTGGGAATGAGGGAGTCCTTTCATCAATAATACATGGGGTGATACATTTGGGTCCCTTTACCTGGCATTGTGCTTGTCTAGGAAATCCGTCGCCACCATTGAGGGAGTTTATACACAAGTATCAGTAATTAGACAGTGAGTCAGACTCCACATTTATAATCACTGTTTAATGATGTATCTGGGAGATTTAGGAAATCTGGAGTTTCTATTGAGTCAAACTATAGTTGGTCAAATACTTCGAATTTTCTACTGCCTGGATTGGCCAAACCTCCTGTTCACAACCAAGCCCCTCTCCGTTAAGTTCGAGGAACTGCCCAAAATGTCTGATTCTCATAAGTTGTGCACATGTCATTTTAGTTAAGAATAAATTAACTAGATAATTACTCAAAATTGTGTTGTGGAGCAGGTGTTGAAGACACTCCCCTAGTGCGTTTTTAAAGACTGTACCATGTTGGTTGGCCCTTTTATAACTTTACTTACATATAAATTTACTGTTACATTCTCATGCAGCACAAATTGTAAACCCAACTGAATTTTTCCTGTATAACTTTAGTCACATACTGTTTGTGGTTCAGGTCTGTGTTTTTAACTTTTTTTTAATCATTCTATACATTTCGGTTATCATTTCACTGCAGTGTTGCTGTTTATTTAGAATTATTGTACCCTGACTTGATGGTGATCGGCTTACAGAGTTTATTTTCCGGGGAACCCTAGGAATCATGATGCAGATTACCTATAAGAAAATAGCATCATCAATATGTGATCGGTAGAGTCCTGGCTATACGTACTGTGCACGGCTCCATGCTCATACTGGACATGGAACTTTGATACATCCATTAACATCTTAATGAAACCTACCATCCAGATCTGGCCTACTAAGGTTATCCTGTGAGGTGGCAGGTTAATATAGCTAACCTACTGGTTTTTTGTGCATGACTTAAGAAAATTTGCATGTACATCAGATATTTTAATTAGGCATTGGAAAGATAAGGAATTGCAAGGGGTGAATGGATAGTGTTGTGTGACGGTTGAGGTGGATGAGTTCGGGGGAACTTAAGTGGATAGAGTAGTGCAGGCGGGTGATAGCGGTAGGGGTTATTGGAGTATCTTTGATTCTCCTACCACATTTTTTAGCACGCAGCGCTGCCACACAACTCGTCTGAGAAGCTGGAGTTCTGCGCATGTGGAGTAACTCTGGTTCTTAAATAGGCACGCAGCTATGAGCGTAACGTAGCCTTCGCACCCTCGTCTCCGACGGGAGCTACTGTGGCATGCATCATTAGTATCATAGTAGTATCAAGTATATAGGCTGGAAAAGTCCATCAATTCTAAAACTTTGATATTACACCAGATTTTTCCTCATAACCCGTGATTATTTTTTCTCTCCAGAAAGTCATCCAGGTCCTTCTTGAAATGTACATTGAGTCCGCACACAACAACCTCTTTGGCAAGAGAGTTACCATAGTCCTCACTCTGCTTACAATAAGGGTATGCCTACCCAAGGATCCTGCCGTTCGAGGTCTTGCTTTACCGAGGTCATGCCTTCGATGGTGCGTTGTCTGGTCGGTGTTTCTGACCTCGAGGTCCTCCTTCCCTGTGTCCCTACCTTGGCTGCCACTTGTCTAGTCACACCCTTGGAACGACCTGTACCTGGTGGCTTCCAGCCGCAGCAAGACCATCCCTTTTTGACGGTCGGCTCTGAGAAGACCATGGTCGCCATTAATGACGACCCTTGTTTTCTATCTCGCAAGCCCGTACTTACCACAATACATTACACAGATTTTCCCCTGGTCCCAGCTCAGTCTATTCTATGTACAACCGTTTATGGACAATTGATAAAAAAAAAATTCCTGTGCAAAGTCTAGAGATACAACACCCACGAGGCCCCCCAGGCGGGGGGGGGCGTGCAGATGGGGGGGGTGGGGAGTTGGGGGGAAGTGCTTTGTTTGGTCCACTTCCCCCATCCGGTGGCACTTCTCCTCAATACGCCAATCCAGCTAAGTCTCGTCAGGATGGACATTTAACCCATGCTGAGGTTTGGTTATAGGTTATGTATAAGTGAGAGACTCCAAGATAGCATCTTAACACACTCCTCAAATAATTTTCGCACAACCAGAATGTTAGACTTACAGGCTCTGTAGTTCCAATTGCTTGTGTTCTGCACAGTTCTGGGGAACAAAAAATCAGTCCCTCAAGGAATCTTCATAATATATAGTTGTCTATCATGGTAAATAAATAATCCAGTAGTGTAAGAATAACAGTGGCACGTCACCATTAAAACCATTATTTAGTCCCTCTTTAAAAGTCCACTTGCAGCTATTGGTGGGGATGGTGCAGGAGGAAAGGAATCCACAAGAAGTGACAGTTTATGCGCACTTCACTTACTCTAGCTTATCTAGATCTTCTTTGACTTGTACCCAAGTGTAGTTGCCCTCCACTAAGGTCTCTAGTTTAAACACCGTAGACATCCCCCCCCAAACAGCTACCCTCCTTGAGATGCAGCCCATCCCTACTTTAAGACTGTAGCCAACGAGCAAAGTCCCCACGGTGACCTGCACCACCAGATCTGCCTTAGTAGGTTTCTTTTGCCAAAGCAAAGTCAAACAGTGTAATGTGAAAACATACCCCACACCTGTACTTGTTTGTAGGTATTAGTGGGGAGCATGCAAGATGCACTATAATCAAATAAGAAATTTAATTAGTGATGTTTGGTGCCTATATGAATAATGGGTATAAATCAAATGAAAGTACTATAACATACTCATTTCAGTGGTGGGGCTTAGATTTCTCTCTTTGATTTCTAAGTGGGGGCAATTAATTATTTTACCTGAGCAGCAGAAAGGCTAGGTACACCAGTCAATGGTTCATTGCTTGTGTTGGCATATTTTGTTAAAAATAATCCCCTTCAAAACTGGAGAAGAGAAGATATATGTGGTTATGTTGGGCACTTTTATGATATCTTTTGGGGTTTGCATGGATTTTTTATTTTAGTTTTATCTATGACATATAAGTTTAGACATGACATATTGAAGAAATCAGCGTATGATCCTGGTGCCTGATTTGGTAGAGGGTCATGATCGCTGTTGGAAATTCCGTAGGTAAGACAGGGTTTCAGAAGAAAAAAATAGTCTACCCGTCAAAAGCTTTTCTACCGAGTAAGACCCAGCAGGGATGATCACCATAGACAGGGGACATCCTCTACACCTAGAGGAGAGGTGGTTGTACCATCACCATAGACAGGGGACATCCTCTACACCTAAAGGAGAGGGGGTTATAACCTCTACACCTAGAGGAGAGGAGGTTCTACCATCACCATAGACAGGGGGCATCCTGTACACCTAGAGGAGAGGAGGTTCTACCATCACCATAGACAGGGGGCATCCTCTACACCTAGAGGAGAGGAGGATCTACCATCACCATAGACAGGGGGCATCCTCTACACCTAGAGGAGAGGAGGCTACACCTAGAGGAGAGGAGGTTCTACCATCACCATAGACAGGGGGCATCCTCTACACCTAGAGGAGAGGAGGTTCTACCATCACCATAGACAGGGGCATCTTCTAGAATCCCACGTGCTGCAGGCAGCTTTGACGTCGGCGATAGAGGGGTTAACACCCTCGTTCGGTAATAATACGTTACATGTTGGGGTTAAGCTTTGCTGCTGGAATGAACCTGACTGCTCGTATGACAGTAGAGATCCAGAAATAATGTCACTGATTGGTTCTGATTAATGTGTTTTAGTCTCCATCACCAAGATTACCAATGATTTTTTTCATTTTATTATTATTGTTTCTTATTGGGAAAATTTTTGTATGATTTGTATAACGTTTCCAACTTGAGAGAAATCTATAAAGAATGAATTTAAAAAACAACCCTCTGTAGTTCTGCCGGTGACTCTGAATATCTGATAAGAGCAGACAATGTTTACTGACATCCAGGATCCCGGATAATGATCCGTAAAATGTCCTGGAGCCGCGGTCATCCGAAATATACATCACGTGGAAGATGGTGACAAAGATTAAGATACAAATGAAGGATAATTGCATCACATAATCGAGCACCTGATGGTGATTTTATGTTCCATAGTTATATAGCGCAGGATTAATTGTAAGTAATATAAAGATTGTACAGAAGTTACAGAAGGGTGACTTTCTTTTTCCTCCCCTGAGAACACGACCAGGGATTTATGCAGTGCCGGCGCTAGCACTGGGCTTACTGGGCAAGTGCAGGGGCCCAGAGCTGCTTGGGGGGGCCACATAAGGCTGCACGTAAGGAATCCATGGGCTGAGGGAGATTTTTGGGATGATAAACCAGGGAATATTTCAGGGAACAGAAGACTGTCTTAGTTTCTAAATTTATAATCCTGCCACCTGAGTTCAGTGCAAAGGGGCCCACCGAAGCTCTGTCGCCCAGGGGCCTTCTGATACCTGGAGCCGACCCTGGATTTATGGCATTATTTGACACTTAATGAAATGACCTTCAGATCTGTGGGGGGCATCAGAGCCATGGATCATCATGGCATCGTACTGGTCGATCCCGGGGAATAATGGGATAGGGTTATGGTGAGTAAGACTTCGCCTTTCCGGGCCATTCATATTATCTTCTGTAGTCAAACGGTCAAGCTGCAGCCCAGTTCTGTTTTTATGCTCGGCATAAAATGACGTCAACTGGTTGTGAAGGTTGTGAAGGTCTGTGTGGATACAAACCATGGACTGAGTACTCTAAATACTTGGAGGTTTGGTTATTTAGTGCGTGCGACAGTTGACTTCTTAGGTGCCATGGTCAAAACTGCCCGCAGCACCTAGAGGCCAGCAGACATGGCCGCCCCATGACATTAGTGAAAGGCTGGGAGCTGGTAAGAGGCTCTAGTAGATTTCATACAGCAAACTGTAATAGAGAGGCATAATATATATATCATATATACTCGAGTATTAGCCTAGTTTTTCAGCACAAAAAAAATTGCTGAAACCCCAAACTCGGCTTATACTCGAGTAAAAAAATATATTACAAAACTCACCTTTCCGGCCTCCCCCGCTGCTGGCTATATACTGGGCAGGGGATTGGCTACATACTGGGGCAGGTGGCTGGCTATATACTGGGGTAGGGGGCTGGCTATTTACTGGGGCAGGGGGCTGGCTATATATTGGGGGATATGGACTGGCAGGCTATATACTGGGGGGCAGGTGCTGGCCTACCATCACCATAGACAGGGGGCATCCTCTACACCTAGAGGAGAGGAGGTTCTACCATCACCATAGACAGGGGGCATCCTCTACACCTGGAGGACCCGCTTCCGAGTACATGGCATGGAATATTTAATACCATCACTTTGAAGTGCAATTTGTTACGCAGAAAACAAGCCGTCACACAGCTCTTTACGTGTAAAAATAAAAAAGTTATAGTTTTTTGAAGGTGGGGAGTGAAAAATGGACATGACTCTACACCTAGAGGAGAGGAGGTTCTACCATCACCATAGACAGGGGGCATCCTCTACACCTAGAGGAGAGGAGGTTCTACCATCACCATAGACAGGGGGCATCCTCTACACCTTGAGGAGAGGAGGATCTACCATCACCATAGACAGGGGGCATCCTCTACACCTAGAGGAGAGGAGGTTCTACGCTTACAGTATATGAGGATGAGGGGGGGCACAAGAGCTTACAGTCTCTGAGGATGTGGGGGTTAGCGCAAAGAGCTTACAGTCTTAGGATGTGGAGGGTTGTATAGCGCAAGAGTTACAGTCTTGAGTGATGATGGGCCGGGGTGACAAGAGCTTGACCGTCTATGCGGAGAGGGGGTGACACAGGAGCTTGCAGTCATGAGGATGAAGGGGGTTGACCAAGAGTTACAGTCTACTGAGGATGAGGGGTGCCACAGAGTTACAGGTTATGAGGATGACGGGGGTGAATATTAACAGTCTATGGGATGAGGGGGGGTGACACGAAACAGAGCGTACAGTCTATGAGAATGAGGGGGTGGACACAGAGATTACAGTACTATAGGATGTAGGGGGTGGGGCTGACACAGAGTTACAGTCTATGGAGTCTGAGGGGAGTGGACACAAGAGTACAGTCTAGAGGTGAGGGGGGTGAACAAGAGCTAGATCTATGGAGGATGAAGGGGTGGCGGGAAACCAAGAGCTTACAGTCTATGAGGCATGGAGGGGGTGACACGAGCTTACAAGTCTCTGAGATGAGCGGGTGACACAAGAGCTTAAGTCATGGCATGAAGAGGGGTGACTGACACAGAGATTACAGTCGTGAGCAATGAGGGGGGTGACACAAGAGCTATAATATCCCATGAGGAGAGCGGGTTGTGACACAAGCAGCTAACATTTTCTGAGGATTGAGGGGGGGGGGGGGGGGGTGGTGAACCACAGAGCATACAGTTTATGAGGATGAGGGGGGGGGTGACACAAGAGCTTACAGCTATGCAGAATGAGGGGGCACAAGAGCTTACAGTCTCTGACGGATGAGGAGGGTGACAAAGCAGCTTACAGCCTATGAGGCGGGTTGAATGACACAAGAGCTTACAGTCTATGAAGATGAGGGGGTGACACAAGAGCTTACAGTCTATGAGAATGAGGGGGTGACACAAGAGCTTACAGTCTATGAGGATGAGGAGGTGACAAAAGAGCTTACAGCCTATGAGGAGGTGACACAAGAGCTTACAGTCAAAAATAGCACCATATTTGATTATAGTTTTATCAAGTTTTGCAGCTCAGACATAGAAATGAATGGAGCTTGGTTGCAATACCAAGTACAACCTATGGTCAGGTTTGTCACTGTTTTCACGAGAAAGTACACATGTTTTTCAGCCCACGGACAACCCCTTTATACACCAAATGCCATGTTTGGTGCTTAATAATAGGAAAGCTCACTTTGCAATACTGTGGAGGCCAAGACAGTTGTATTTGTAAGATACCCTATAATTCACACGTCAATGTAGCAGAAAGTGGGCCCCGAGAATCAATTTCACTGGTGGGCCCTTGGCCCCCCAGTCCGACCCTGGTCATGGCCATGCTGTTGCCCACAATTTTGGCATAATGGTGCGTTTAAGCAGCCTCAGAGGCATCCATGCATGCTGCCCCTGCTGTTTCCTGTCCATTTCCGTGGTGTTTCCATCCTTTTCTGAGGTTCCCAGGCGTTTGGCCAAGCTTCCCTGTGCAGAGCCTTGGTCCCCTTGAAAAATGCTCGAGTCTCCCATTGACTTCAATGGGGCTCGGGAAAAGTTTGTCTCGAATAACGAGTACCCGAGCATTTTAGTGCTCGCTCATCTCTACTGAAGACGGAACTGTATATTTTATAATTGTAACTCCATACAAAAATTTTTTGGTCTCTGTGACAATTGGATTTTAAAAATGTTGGATTGTCATAAGAACCAGGATTAACAATAATTATTGCAGACACTTCTGATAACTGCTACAGCTGATAATTGTAGCCTAAGGATAAAGTACAGTAAATTACCATTAAAGGGGTTGTCCGAGAGTTCTGGAAAAAAACTAAAGGTGGCCTGGAGAGGGCTGCTTAAAAAAATAGTCCTACTTACCTTCCGGTGCCCTCCGGTATCCAGCGCTGCTGTCACTCCGGTGCGGGCGCCATGTAAATAAACATGGCCGCCGGAGCAGCGCAGGACTTAGCTTCCGGCCGGCCGTGGCCGGCCACGCCTGCCGTCTCTATTCACAGCATTGTGTATGGGGGCTGGAAGGTTGCCGGGTCAGGTCGGAAGCTGAGTCCAGCGCTGCTCCGGCGGCCATGTTTGTTTGCATGGCGCCAGGACCTGAGCCACATCAGCGCTGGATACCGGAGGGCACCGGAAGGTAAGTAGAACTTTATTTTTTTAAGCAGCCCTCTCCCGGCCACCTTTAGTTTTTTTTCCGAACTCGGACAACCCCTTTAACATCCAGAGGTCCGTTTGTAACTAGGGTCTCCTGTAAGGCGGGTGTTCTTAATTAGGGGACCGTCTGTATTTTAAAATATTTTGGAGACTATGCAGTTCATTTCCTCTGTAAGGCTACATTCATACGATGTATGCTCGCCGTACCATAGTACAGCGGGCATACATCGGCGCCGGGGAGAGGAGCAGGGGATGAGAACTGCTCACCCCTGCCCCTCTCCATAGGAATACACAGGAGACGTATGACGTAGAGAGATAGAACATGTCGTATCTTTCTACGGGCTACGGAGTGGTACGGTGCCGCATGTGTGATGCAATATACCGCTCACGTACAGCATCGTGAGCATATTGGGCCAGATTTATCGGAGCTTGCAGACCTGAAATATGGCGTAAAAACCCTGAAATTTCCCACTTACACCTAGGGGGGTGCAGAATATGTAAACGTTGGCTGGAGCGCCCCTGTCCCTCATCTACACAGCGCACTATCTATAAACTGCGCAAGTCCAGACACAGGCTATGGTGCAATTCTAAAACTGCAAACTTGGCGCCGGCGGATCCTGTTTAAACTGAGCCTGTTCTTATATCTGGTGCACAAGCTCCTATAATTTTGGGATTTATTGATACCAATATATGTCATAAAATTGCATAATGTGTTCAGCATAGAAAATGATATACTGGCGGTCCCCTACTTAAGAAAACCTGACTTACAGACGACCCCTAGTTACAAACAGACCTCTGGATGTTGGTAATTTACTGTACTTTAGTCCCAGGCTTCAATAAACAGCTATAACAGTTATCAAAGGTGTCTCTAATTAAGATGTATTGTTAATTCTGGTTCTCATGACAACCCAATTTTTTAAAAATCCAATAGTCATAGAGACCAAAAAAATTTTTGCCTGGGGTTACATTTATAGAGTATACAGTTCCGACATACTTACAAATTTAACTCAAGAACAAACCTGCAGAACCCGGGGACTGTCTGTACAGAAAACACCTTTATTTAAAGTTAACCTTTTGCTTTCCTGTGGTTATTCAGGGGGCATCCAAACCTCAGGGCTCTGTCAATTAAAATATGTGGATAGTCTAATATTTATGGTTATGCATTGCCATTTTTAGTATAAGAAAGTTTAAAACCAATGCAAACCAGTGATTGAATAGAAACTTTTCACTTTAAGCCATAGCAAGATCTGACATTAGCCTTTGCTTTATAAATCAGAAGTACAATATAAATCTGTTCAATTCTTCAGATTTATCTTGGTCAAGTATTATTTCTGCTAGATAAATCAGCCCTGTGAAGGAATGTGCAAGGTTTTATTACTGGAAATACTGTATTTACTTAGGATTTGATGAATGAGTGAAGTGGATATAAGTCAAAGAGATGGAAATTTGAATGTCACTGGACACAGGGCAAAGGGCTCATTCTATTAAAAATGACCCTGCTGCTCTTGATAATGATCAAGCCAAAATATTGTATTCCCATTTATCGGCCTATTGATGATTGTATAATGGGATGAGACTTAGAGGAATATTGATCGCAGTCCCTCTGAGGTGACTAGTAGTCAATTACATGATGTACAAGCTGTGGACATTTAATGAATGATAGCTGCTTTTCTATACACATCATTTATAGAAATACAAACACTAGCACACATTATTTTCCTATATATTAGCAGTAGAGATGAGCGAACATGCTCGTCCGAGCTTGATGCTCGGTCGAGCATTATGGTCCTCGAGACGCTCGTTTCGGCACGAGTTTTCCCCTGTCTCGAGATCGAGCATTTAATTAAAACAACACAGTGAAAACAATGAAGAATAGAAAAAAACAGTGAACACAGTGAACCCAAGGATCATTTAAGTGAAAAACACAGTGAAGCACCAGTGAAGAATAGATTACAGCTGTTCGGGCCATCTGCGTACTTGTCGGGAAGATACGCTCGGAAACTGCGCGAACAAAAAGCCTGTTACGAACAATATATGTGGGAGAACACATTGGCAGAACACGGTGGGCAGACGAGACACCGGGAGCAGCACCTAGACAAACCGGTGACAGCTAGGAAGACCCGGTCACTGCAGCACGGAGAACAGGGGCAGCGCCGCACGGAGAGCGCGGCAGCTGCAGCAACTGATACATGGGGCACGGAGACTGGGGCCGGAGACATGGGTGCCAAGCCATCGGGGCACGGAGACATCGTGGCACGGAGATCACGGCAGCACGGAGAGCAGCGCAGGCGGCAGCACGGATACATGGGGCAACGGAGCATGTGGCACGGAGACATGGGGCCATAGACCTCGTGTCACGGAGACATTGGGGTCACGGAGACATGGGCAGACGGGACTCGTGGCACGGAGACAATCGTGGCACGGAGAGCAGCGCAGCACGGAAGCAGCGGCACGTCATCACGGAAGACATGGTCACGGAGACATGGGGCACGGAGACATGGGGCAACGAGACATGGTGCACAGAGACATCCGGGCACGGGAGACCTCGGGGCACGGAGACATCGGGGACGGAGGCACGGCATCACGGAGCCATGCGGCAGCGGCAGCAATCACTGCGACATGGGGCCGGAGAATGTGGCCGGAGACATGGGGCACATAGACATCGGGGCACGAGACATGGGGCACGGAGGAGGCGGAGCGGGGCACGGAGAGCAGCGGGCACACGGAGAGCAGCGGATCCGGGACAGCTTATCTCCCGAACAAGTAGCAGATGTGCAGAACTCGCAATCTATTCTTCACTGTGTTTTTCACTTAAAATTTGATCCTGTGTTCACTGTTTTATTCTATTCTTCACTGTTCGTCACATCTGTTACTTGTCGGGGATAATAATAAAACGCCTGACAGTTGAAGAATGATTGCAAGATGTTGCATACTCTGATCACTTATCAAGAAAACATTCTTTTTCAATTAATTTAACACATTTATTCCCGAACCATGGTCCCTTTGAAAATGCTCGAGTCTCCCATTGACTTCAATGTGCTCGTTAACTCGAAACAGCACTCGAACATCTGGAAATGTTTCGTCTCGAGTAAGCGAGCACCCGAGCATTTAGTGCTCTCTCATCTCTCATTTAGCAGGTATTAATGATGTTCCTAATGATATATGACATTATATTCCTTAAAGGGTATGCCCACCTTTGTAGCATACTTGTATTGTCCGGTATACCTAAAAATTAAAAATAAGCAATGTTAGCAATATTTCATAGTCTAGTATTGAAAAATTCTACTGTGTTGTGCATACAACTCCCATGCACGCGTATGTGTCTCCGTGGTTACAGGCACATTGTAAGCCTATGTTAAATTTTCCTTTTATTTTTTTGGTAAGTGATTGCAGAAGTTATAAAGAAAGAAAAGAAAATTCTCAAATTTCAATTTTACTATGTGTTATTGCTGTTTTAGCCCTATCACTACCTAGTATGTTTTAGTATGACACGCACATGACAGCCGCCGCTCTTAGAATCGCTTCACTCTTCAATTTCATGGGCACTTACAGGAGCCAACTTCACCAAATAAGTGAAGCGGGAATGCAGCCTGACAAGGTAATGTCTGTGCCAGCTCAAAAGGACTGGATTCACTATAACATCAAAGAGTGCACTCATTTTACACTGACATCAGATGATTCTATAGATGACGACAGAACCTGTTCTGTTAAACGCGAATACATGTAGAAACCCCCCAAAAGAGTGGAGAGGGTGTTGACAGTAATTTTGCCCTTCTTTTCACCTGTCAGTGTCCGCTTTCAAACAGTCATTAATTCCTAAGTATTGCTAAAGGCAAAAACAAACAGGAGTGGATCCAGAACAGAGATGACCAGTAAATGTGATATTTGCATGTCCTCTGTGTTCTGTATCTACTCCTGCTTTTGGCTATCAATCCTGAAGTTTTTCATTCCTTCTGATGAAATGAAGGGGAAAACCAATGATAGTGGCAATGCCATAGAGTGGTGGAGGGTGAAAACAGCATTATGGAAATCAAGGAGTGTTCCAGGGAGACAGCTGTCAGTTGGCAGCAGCATGAGTAGGCCGTAGTGGTACATTGACGAATTAAGGAGGTGGCAGCAACATCGTAGCCCACAGTTGAAATTTTTTATTTGTATTTGAAGATTAGAGATGCCACAAGCATCATCCATTACAATTTCTAAAAATATTGGGGGTCATTTACTAGGAGCCTGAATCGCTATTTTTCGTCGGGTTTCCCGAATATTTCCGACATTCCCTGAATTGCCCCGGGTTTTTGGCGCACGTGATCGGATTGTGCCGCATCGGCACCAGCATGCATGCTACGGAAATCCTGGGGCATGGCCGTCGGAAAACCCAACGGTTTCGGAAAACCGCGGAATAAAAAAAAAATGTGTTGCTTACCTGCACCAGGAATAGGATAGTGAACTCCGGTGAACTACGGCGGACTTCAGCGCAGCAGCGACATCGGGAGCACTACCTTAGTGAATCGCCAGAAGACCCGAATCCTCAACTGAGAATGCGCCGCTGGATCACGACAAGACCGGGTACGTAAATGTGCCCCATTATGTCTCTGCCAAAAAAGTACTCTAAAGGTGGAAGAGGCAGCAGCATCATCAGCGGCATGAGGTCAGAGAATGGCACCATAACAAATTCTTTAGGTGGCAGCAACATGGTAGGCCACAGTGTGGCAAGATGTTAGAGCGTGGAGGCGGCAGTGACAGGAGCAGCAGCATGAGGTCAGAAAGTGGCACAATGACAAATTCTGGAGCTGGCAGCAACATGGAAGGCCACAGAGTGGCACAATGTTAGAGCGTGGAGGCGGCAGTGGCGGCAGCAGCAGCAGCAGCATGAGGTCAGAGAGTGGCACAATGACAAATTCTGTAGCTGGCAGCAACATGGAAGGCCACAGAGTGGCACAATGAATTCGAAGTTTGAAATGAATTTGAAGTTTGAAGATTAGAGACACCACATGCATCATCCATTACAATTTCCCAGAAAATATTATGTCTTTGCCAAAAAAGTGTTGAAAATATAAAACAGCTTCAGTTTATGTTAGAGGACTTTGGTCATACAGACAGCAGGTGGTGCTGTGTTAAGTGTTAATGTGTTTACTTATAAACTGTTGTGCCAATGTTTTACTACTCTGCTTGTTAGATCTCTATCCTCCATGTTTGTGAGATCCCATGTTAGGCATGTAATGGTTGCTGTGTATCTCAAGTAAAGATCACAATGAATATACTTCCACAACTGTCTGTGTGCTGATGCTTCAACTCCAGATAGCTGCAATCTGCAACAGGTTATCGGCCCAGGACACAGAACACAAAACCAAGTACCCAGACACAGACAAGACAGCAGCAGATCCTGGTGAAAGATCCTCATCTCCTGAATACAAGTAAGAAAAGGGGTCTAATATATAAAGGAGAGGATCAGTAGAATGGCCGGCAGCTCAGAGCTCAGACTGACAGTGTCCAAGCTGAACAATGAGAATTATCAGAGCCAACCACTGCTATCGACGTGTAAGGGTACCACGTCATGCTGGGTGGAGTGCAGAGTCTCCTGGCTTGTGATTGGCTCTGTTTCTGGCCGCCAAAAAGCAAAACGGCGGGAGCTGCCATTTTCTCGAGCGGGCGAAGTATTCGTCCGAGCAACGAGCAGTTTCGAGTACGCTAATGCTCGACCGAGCATCAAGCTCGGACGAGTATGTTCGCTCATCTCTACACAGAACACAAAACCAAGTACCCAGACACAGACACAGACAAGACAGCAGCAGATCCTGGTGAAAGATCCTCATCTCCTGAATACAAGTAAGAAATGGGGTCTAATATATAAAGGAGAGGATCAGTAGAATGGCCGGCAGCTCAGAGCTCAGACTGACAGTGTCCAAGCTGAACAATGAGAATTATCAGTCATGGAAGTTTAAAGTGGAAATGTTGTTATCCAAGGATGACTTGTGGGAGGTTATTACCACAGAAAGACCACCGATCAATTACCAGGAATGGGAAAACAAGAACAGACAAGCAAGGGCCACCAGAAGTGTGATAGTGGAGGATGACCAGCTGATTCATTTAAGACATGAGAATACAGCAAAGGGAATGTGGGATGCATTACAAAGGATGTATGAAAGATCCAGTTTAAACAGCAAGTTATTTCTACTCAGAAAATTATACAGAATGAGACTTAACAAAGAAAAAGACATGCAAGAGCATATAAATGCAATGCTGGAAGTGGTTACACATCTGAGGACAATGGGTGAAGACATGAAAGACAGTTATGTTGCAGCCATATTGTTATGCAGTTTACCTGACTCATACAGCGCACTGATCAATGCTCTGGAGACCAGGCCTGAGGCAGACCTGACCCTACAATTTGTAAAGACTCGGCTGATAGCTAAATTTCAGAGAAGAAAGGAACTTGTGCATGAATCCACGGACACTGATACTGGAACAGCCCTTAAAGCTGCAGATACATGTTTTCAGAAAAAGGAAAACAGGGCATGTTTCAGATGCTACAAACAGGGACACTTAAAGAAAGACTGCACAATATGGAAGGCAGAACAACAAAAACTAATTCCAAAAGGGACTAAACAAAAGGTCGAGGAAGGGGTTCTGCATCACCGTGACACAGGCTCCTCATACCTAGAGGAGAGGCAGTTCTACCATCACCTAGACAGGCATCCTCTAAAATAGAGGAGAGGACGGTCTATCATCACCATGACAGGGGGCATCCTCTATACACTGAGAGGAGAGGTGCAGTTCTACCATCCATGAGCAGGAGGAATCCTCTACACATAGAGGAGAGGCGGTCTATCCATCGCCATAGACAGGGGCATCCTCTATACCTAGAAGGGGAGGTGTGTACCTATCAGCACCATAACAGGAGAGCATCCTCACACTTGAGGAGAGGCCGGTTCTTCGCATCACCATAGGCAGGGGGAATCTCTACGCCTAGAGGAGGGCCGTCTGTACCATCACCATAGACGGGGATCCTCTCACCAGAGGAGAGGTGGTTCTCCTATCACCATTGAAAAGGGGCATCATCTAACCTAGAGGAGAGGACGGTTTCTACTATTCTCTAGACAGGGGATCCTATACATAGAAGAGAGGAGGTTCACTTCTATGACAGGAGGCATCATCTACACCTAGAGGGAGAGGTTGTTCTACTCGACCATGACGGAGGGCATCCTATACTTTAAAGGAGAGGTTCTATCCATCACCCATAGACAGGGCATATCTATACACTGTGAGGAGAGGTGGTACATCATTAACGGGCATTACGCTTAGACGGTCCGAGAGGAGTTCTACCATCATCATAGAGGGGCCTCTCTACACCTAGAGGAGAGGAGGTTCTACCATCAGCCATAGACAGGAGGGCATCCTCTAACGACCTAGAGGAGAGGGGTTTACCATCATCATAGACAGGGGCATCCTCTATACCCTTAGGAGAGAGCAGTTCTACCATCACCATAGACAGGGGCCTCCTCTACGCTAGAGGAGAGGCCGTTCTACCATCACCATAGACAGGGGGCATCTCTACACCTAGAGGAGAGGTGGTTGTACCACCATAGACAGGAGGCCTCTTACACTTGAGGAGATGCTGTTTCTACATTCCATAGACAGGAGGGCATCCTCTACCCTAGAGGAGAGGGGTTCTACCATCACCATAGACAGGGGGCCATCCTCTACACTGGAGGAGGCTGTTCATCATTACCTAGACAGGGGCATCCTCTACACCTAGAGGAGAGGTGGTTCTACCATCATCATAGACAGGGGGCATTCTATACACCTTGAGGAGAGGAGGTCATACCATCACTATAGACAGGGGGCATCTTACAAATGGAGGAGAGGTGGTTCTACCATCATATATAGACAGGGATTCCTTTTTGGCATTAGCCGAGGTGTGTGCCAGCTCGAGTAAAAAGTACTATTGCTCAGGAATAGTGTGTGCTTGAAAAAAAATAACTGTGCCTTTTAGAGGATGCAATGGAGAATTTAAATTTTTTATTCATTCATAGACACAGCCATATGGAGCTTGTTTTTTGTAGGCCACAGTGAACTTTATAGATGACACCACTATTCTATTTTGGGAGAATGTATGTATAAATCTGAAAACCTTATGTTTCTTCAGTTTATTTTTAAGATTTCTCTGGGATTGTAAAAAAGGTTTCATCGACCTCTAATATCTTGGTCCAGTTTTACCCTTCCAGCAACAGAACCACGCACCATGTTCATAAATAAGCCTCTACAATACTTCTATATACGCATGTGCTGTTGATATTTGCATTTGGGTAACATTTATCTCTTGATCTTTTATAGAAAAACGCATAGTTAGATCAATGATAGTGGTGTATATGCAGGATTTCATTTCTCTGTTCAAACTCTGTTCATTAATGCAAACTACATGGTCAGTGAAAAAGTGACATTTTGCATCAGAGTTCAATCAGTTTTCAGTCAGAGTTGTTCAGTGTTTCAGTTTTTCACGCGTGTTTTCAATGCAATTTCAATGGTTTTTATGCCAGATAGTGAGATCAGATGAGCTCTATCTATGCAATGATGCGTGAAAACGCATTGCGCAGGTCTGAGAGCTCTATGGTTTTGTGATCTCCATAGACTGTATGTGCGTATGCGCGTGAAGATGACAAAGTAGAGCATGCCGAGATTTAAATGTGCGTTAAAAAACGTTCTGTGTGCGGGAAAAAAATGCTAGTCTGAAAAGTCCATTGATTACAAGGTCAGAGTTAGAGAATGAGCGAACTACTCGTCGAGTGATTGCCGTTCGAGCATTAGCTACTCGAACACGAGCTCGTTGCTCGGAGAATCTTCGCCCGCTCGAGAAAATGGCAGCTCCCGCCCGTTTGTGCTTTTGGCGGCCAGAACAGAGCCATCACAAGCCAGGAGGACTCTGCACTCCACCCAGCAGACGTGAGTACATACACGTCAGATAGCGTGGTTTGACTGGGCCAATCCACCGTACCCTGGATAGACCTGGGAGACAGCAGCTGACCGTCGCTGACGTGGATCATTACTGTGTCTGGAGCCGCTAGGGAGGAGCTGCTGCTGGTCAGGAAGCGTAGGCTGTTTCTTTATAATGTGTGGCATAGAGGATTAACCAGACCAACACCCTTCTTAGGGCTACAATAGGTTATTCTTTTTTTTTTGTTGACTTGTGGCTGGGCTGCTGCACTAGTAGTGAGCTAGTACCATATTGTGAGATTTGGAGTGAGACTTGCCGACGCTGTTAGACGCTCTAGTGACCGCACATATCCATCAGTCAAAGACCGAGTGGGAAAATTATATGGGGTTGTATTTCAATAGGCAACAGTCTGCATGTTCTTTTTATTTTACGTTTATTTTTTCTAACTCCGCGTACATCTCATCAGTGTGCTTTCTACCTTGGCTAGAAAATAGCCAGGAGAATCCAAACGGACTTACTTACGCCTACAAACGTTAAATAATTTTAATTTTCTGGTGATCGAGCTGGTGGCTTCCTTGCTGGCAGTGCATATTACTAGCACATTTGTGGGAATTTGGAGTGAGACTTGCGAGCTGTGTTAGCGCTTATTGACGACAGAGCCATCGCAAGATCCGAAGTGGGAAATTTATTAGGGGTGGATTTCATATTAGGCACAGTCTGCCGCCATTTCCTTTTTATTTTACGTTTATTTTTCAACTCAGCGTATCTCATCAGTGTGCTTTTCATACTTGGCTAGAAAATAGCCAAGGAGAATCCAAACGGTTACTTACCTACAATGCGTTATATATATTTATTCTGGTTGATCTGCTGGTGGCGGTCCTGCTGCAGTGCATATACTAGCCAATTGTGAGGAATTTGAGTGAGACTTGCGACGGTGCTGTGTTAGCGCTTAGTGACGCCACTATCCATCGCAAAGACCGAAAGTGGTAATTTATAGGGGTTGGATTTCAATAGGCAACAGTCTGGCAGTCTTTTATTTTACGTTTATTTTGTTCATAACTCAGCGTCATCTCATCAGTGTGCTTTCATACTTGGCTAGAAAATAGCCAAAGGAGAATCAAACGGCTCTTATTACGCCTACATAGCGTTATATTATTTTATTTCTGGTTGATCTGCTGGTGGTGTCCTTGCTGCAGTGCATATACTAGCCAATGTGAGGGATTTGGGAGTGAGACTTGCGACCGCGTGTTTTAGCGCTTAGTGACGCACATAGTCATCTCAAAGACCGAAGTGGGAAAATTTATTAGGGGTTGATTTCAATTAGGCACAGTCTGCCATTTCCGTTTTATTTTACGTTTATTTTTTCATAAATCAGCGTCATCCATCAGGGTGCTTTTACTTGGCTAGAAAATAGCCAAAGGAGAATCCAAACGGCTTACTTACGCACATAGCGTTATATAATTTATTTCTGGTTGATCTGCTGGTGGCTGTCCTTGCTGCAGTGCTCAATACTAGCCAATTGTGAGATTTGGAGTGAGACTTGGACCGCTGTGTTTAGCGCTAGTGACGCACATATCAATCGCAAAGACCGAAGTGGAAAATATTAGGGGTTGGATTTCAATTAGGCACAGTCTGCCATTCCTTTTTATTTTCGTTTAGTTTTTCATAACTCAGCGTCACTCATCAGTGTGCTTCATTCACTTGGTAGAAAATAGCCAAAGGAGAATCCAAACGGTACTTACGCCTACAATAGCTTTATATATTTTATCTGTTGATCGCGTGGTGGCTGTCCTTGCTGCAGTGCATATACTAGCCAATTGTGAGGAATTGGAGTGAGACTTGCGACCGCTGTGTTTTAGCGCTTAGTGAGCACACTCCATCGCAAGACCGAACGTGGGATAATTTATTAGGGGTGGGATTCAATTAGGCACAGTCTGGCAGTTTCTTTTTATTTTACGTTTATTTTTTCATAACTAGCGTCATATATCAGTGTGCTTTAATACTTGGCTAGAAAATAGCCAAAGAGAATCCAAACGGCTACTTACGCTACATAGCGTTATATATATTTTATTTCGTTGATCTTGGTGGCTGGTCTTGCTGCAGTGCATATACTAGCCAATTGTGCGGAATTTGGAGTGAGACTTGCGACCGCTGTGTTTAGCGCTTAGTGACGCACATATCCATCGCAAGACCGAAGTGGGATAATTTATTAGGGGTTGGATTTCCAATTAGGCACAGTCTGCCATTCCTTTTATTTTACGTATTTTTCATAACTCAGGTATCTCATCTGGCATAGCAGTGTGTGTCATACTTGGCTAGAAAATAGCCATAGCATAAGGATAGCTGTTTGGTTTTAAAAAACTAAAAAACACCAAAAAAAAAAACTAAAAAACACAAAAAAAACACAAAAAAGTAACAAAAAAAAATAAAGTTATATACTTTCATTTTCAAAATGTTTAACCCGAGGGCTAGGGGTAGAGACGAGGACGCAGGCGGGGAGTGGGACGTCATATACTGCAGCGTCCGAGGCCGTGTCACTGGGTGGGGTGAGACACCACCGTCTGATGAGGGAGCAGGGGAACGCCGCAGAGCTACACTCCCCTAGGTATCATGTCCCAAATTACTGGGATCTGGTAGAGCACTGTTGAGGCCAGAACAGTGCGAACAGGTGATGGTCGTGGATTGCCGACAATGCTTCGAGCAATTTGTCCACCAGTCAGTCTTCACGCAGTCCACCCATGTCACGAAATCGCCACTCCTCCAGCTACCTGACCTCAGCCTCTCCCCCCCAGTTGACCCCTCCGGCAAAATTTGCCATTTGAACCGGCATACTTGAGGAAATGTTTTTCTGGACCCTTCCCCAGCACAAACACTTGTCGGTTGGCTGAGCAATTTCCAATGCCAGGTTTCCACCAGTCGCAGTCTTGTGGGTGATGATGACCTTCTTGACGTAGTGAAGAAGTGTGTAAAGAGTGGCCCGACGATGAGGAGACACGGTTGTCAGACAGTGGTGAAGTTGTGTCAGGGCAGGACGTCCGAGGGGGAGCGCGTGGGGATGGAGGATGATGAGTGACAGACCCAGCTGGGTGAAGGCGGGGGTGAACACAGTGCTTCTGAGAGGAGGAGAGTCCTATAGACAGACAGGGGTTGGAAGAGGGCAGTGGTGGGGCCGACGGAGAGGCAGGGCCAGAGCAGGTGCATCAGCGCAAATGTGTCACTAGTGAATCTCCGTGGCGAGGGCTCCGGGCGAGGGCTAGATCAGAAGTCTGGAGGTTCTTAAGGGAAACACCGGATGACCGACGGATGTGGTGTGCAACCTTGCCAAACCAGGATCAGCAGGGTTCCACCACTATGCTTAGCTCCACACAGTATGCGCAGGCATATGAATGCTAAAACACCAGAATCAGTGGCACCAAGCCTTCACTCCGGCCGTGCACACCACTGTCCTTCCTGTGTCAGCTGATAGTCGCCCCCTGCCCAGGACCTGGCACAAAAACCCCATCGTCGCATCACGATCCTCACACGCATCACCAGCGTTCAGCTTCCATACCCCAGACGCTGGCGGAAAAAAGAAAATATAGTGGCAACCCACCCGCACGCCCAAGCCTTAATGTCCACATCTCAGATGCTTAGATGGAGATGCTGCCCTATAGGCTAGTAGAGACCGAGGCCTTCGAACCTCATGCGGCGGCCGCCCTCGTAGTATTCGGTAACCCGCCCAATACTTTTCCGTGTGCCGTCCAGCCGCACCAGCACGGGAGACAAACATATCCGTGCCCTGACCAACGCCGTTTCTGACAAGGGCCACCTGACACGGACCCGTGGACGAGTGCTGCCGGGCAGGGTCACTATATATCGCTGAGGCACATTGGGTAACTTGGTGGAGTTGGGACCGAGGTCGACCCGGGGTGCGTCATATACGCCGACGCCGAGGATTGCGGGGCTACTCTGGTCCAGGTTCAAGGCCTAAATAGCTCT
The DNA here is from genome assembly GCA_019512145.1 of Engystomops pustulosus. Taxonomy (NCBI): domain Eukaryota; kingdom Metazoa; phylum Chordata; class Amphibia; order Anura; family Leptodactylidae; genus Engystomops; species Engystomops pustulosus. The sequence goes on along the minus strand of CM033650.1, from coordinate 22,541,326 downwards.
CTCTCCTCCACCCCTCTCCACCTCCTCCTCCGAACACCATCCGTGGGCATGGCGCCATCAGTCGCGCTAGCTCTAGGACACAGCAGCACGTGCCGTCGCTAAGCGACAGCGGCGGTGCTCAAACTGCTGAGCCTAGGCGATAAAAGGCACACCGCCAGAACTATTACAGGGCATCACGGGCAGACTGATCTGGGGCTGGCACCGCTGAAACTGAAGCCAGGAATGGTTGTGTGTGACAAACGGCCGTAACCTGGTGGCGGCTCTGCAACTCGGCAGACTGACAATGTGCCATGCCTGGCCCATGTGTTAAATCTGATAGTTCAGAGTTTCTCAAGGACATACCACATCTGTCAGATTTGCTCACGAAGGTGCGCCGCATCTGTGCGCATTTCAGGAAGTCCAGCCAGATGCTGCCACTCTCAGGCAGCGCAGCGCCGCTCCAACGATTCCGTCTCACCGACTGTTGTGCGACGTGCCCACGAGGTGGAATTCACATTACCATGTATCCAGAGTTACCAGCAGCGCAGAGCGATGTAGACTGCAATGTCAACTTCCACCCAGAACTGGTAGCAGGTCAGTCAGCTCCTCAAGTTACAAGAGGAGTGGACGTGGATGTCTGATATCTGTCAGGTTGCATGAGTAACTTTGAGAGTCAACAAGATGGTCAGTGGCGATGCCGCATCATCAGCCTCACCATCCCGCTGCTTGGCCTGTTGAAAAACTCTCTGATCAGCATGAGTCGGAGCTTTGCGCTCGTCACAAGAGAGGGAAGAAGACTTCCCTTGTTGATAGCCAAAGCAACCCTCAGGTCGTTTCTCAGCGCATATCGGAGGAGGTGGAGGAGGATGAGGGGAGAGGAGGAGATGTTGGCGAGACACAAGGGGGAGCATTGCTCAGAACTTCACTGTTCAGCGTGTATGGGCAGAAGAAGAGGAGTGGAAGTGGAGGAGGAGGAAATGGAAGGCAGCCAGTGAAGGGGAGTGAATGCTGCGCGTTGGGCGCTATATGGCGTGACCTCGCGTTCGAAAGAATTTATTCCACAACGATTACTGGGTTTCACTCTCCTGGACCACGGTACAAGCAAATCTTTCCACTCTCATCCCTGGAGAGGAAAGGAGTGTGAGAAGATGAATACAGCAGGCCATGGTGACAAGCTGAAACATATTTCCCTCTGACAGCGCTAGCGCAGAGTGCGTAGTTCTGCGGGACAAGTAGCGAGGAGGAGAGTAGGCGAGCCGCACTGGCAAGGGTCGCTTACAAGGCTTTTCCAGCTTTGTCACCCAGCAAGACACTGTCACCTGTCCCCAGTCTCGGCAGAGTAGGGCTGATCTTTACAGAAAGATGGTGAGGGAGTACGTAGTGACCATACCACGTCCTAAATGATCACACAGCTCCCTACAACTACTGGGTTTCAAAGTGGACATGTGGCACGAACTGGCGCTGTACGCTGAGGTTCTTGCCTGCCCTGCCGCTAGCGTCTGTCCGAGCGGGTTTTCACTGCAGCTGGTGGCATCATCACCGATAAGCGTACAGCTGTCGACTGACAGCGCTGACAGGCTGACGCTTATTAGATGAATAAGCCTGGATTTCTCATATTTCCAATCTCCAGGTGAAGGAAGCTCAACCTGAATAATTTAGCATCCTCCTCCTCATTTTCCTCTTCTCCTCCTCTTTTACACTAAAGCAGAGGAAACTGGCTATTTTGACAAGGCCACATGGCCTAGCTATGTACTTATGCATTTAATTTTTCTGGAGGGCCACCACCCGGTCCTCTGTTTAAAAAATTTTTTGGGAGTGCCAATACCGGCACTCAACATTCAATTTTCTGGAGGGCACCTACCTGCTCCTCTGGTTGAAACTTTTTTGGACTGCACATACAGGCACTCAATCTATTTCATTTTTCTGGAGGGCACCTACCTCTCTCTGGTGGAACTTTTTGGACTGCACATTACAGGCAACTATCCAATTAAATTGTCTCATAGCAGCCCCCACGTTGTTCCATTGCTACCTCCAAAAGTCGCATATAGCTGCCTCCATACAGTCCCCTTATCAAACGAGGTGTGTCAGGCACAAATTTGGGTTGTTTCATGGATTCCACATCAAGTTGTTAACTTTGTCGCCCCCCTGCTTGTTTACACAAATATACTGGCAAACTTTTACCATTTAGGGATATTATTTCAGCGCTTCTTGACGCATCTGTTTACATCCCCTCATCCGCCATATCCCAAACTTATACGACGCTACACTTAACTTCGGTGAGGCTGGGACCGGCTGACCCTGGGGCTGGTAATATACTGCCGACGCGAGGATTGCGGGGCCTACGCGTCCAGGTCTCAAAGGCCTGACCTATACTACCTATCCCTCCCACCCCTCCTCCACTCCCTCCTCCGAATACCATCCGTGGCCATGGCGCCATCAGTCGGTAGCTATAGCACAGCAGCAGTGCCGTCGCTAAGCGACGCAGGCGGTGCTTGAAACTGCTGAGACTAGCGATAAAAGGCACACCGCCAAGAAGCTAGACAGGGATTCCACATCAAATTGTTAACTTTGTCGCACCCCTGTGTAATCCCCAAAATATACTGGCAAACTTTTATCATTTACCGATATTATTTCAGCGCTTCTTGCGCATGTTACCTTCACCTACCCGCCATATCCAAACTTATAAGAACGCACTACACGTGATTATACAAAAGGTTCTTAGAAGTGCTGTTGGGGAGTGAGCCTAGAGACAGGGGCTTGGTTGGCGAAAGCTCGCTGGCAGCGGAGCGCCAGCTCCATGCCAAGATCCAACTAACATAGTTTTAGACGCAGCACCTTTAATCTACTAATAGTTCACTGCCTCCATACATGGTCCCCTTATCAAATGGCTGGTCAGGCAGAATTTTGGGTTGTTTTATGGCTTCCAAATCAAACTTGTAACTTTGTCGCCACCCTGCTGTGTTAATCCCCAAAATATACTGGAAACTTTTATCATTTACCCGATATTATTTCAGCGCTTATTGCGCATCTGTTTACATTCCCCTCACCCGCCATATCCAAACTTATAAGAACGCTACTACACTTGATCTTATACAAAGGTTCTTAGAAGTGCGTTTGGGGAGTAGCCTAGAGACAGGGCTTGGATTGGCGAAGCTCGCCTGGCCGGAGCGGCCAGCTCCATGCCAAGATCCAACTAACATAGTTTTAAAGCAGCACCTTAATTACTACTAGTTCACTGCCTCCATACATGGTCCCTTATAAAACGAGCTGTGTCAGGCAGAATTTGGGTTGTTTCTGGCTTCCATGTAAACTTTGTCGCCACCGCTGTTGTAATCCACAAAATATACTGGCAAACTTTATCATGTACCGATATATTGAGCGCTTCTTGCCACCTCCGTTGGTTCCTCGCCACCCATTGGTTTGAAGCCTGAGGCATTTAGGGTATGTCGCCATGACACTCTCTAGCTGCTGCCGCGCACTCTGCATGCCGTCCCTATAGTGTCAGGGTCAATTATTGGAGTTTTAGATGCTATCTAGTCTCATTCTGTCACTCTGTCATGGCCATGCTGTTGCCCTAATTTGGCATAATGGTGCGATTAAGCAGCCTCAGAGGCATCCATGCATGTTGCCCTGCGTTTCCTGTCCAGTTTCCGGGTGTTCCATCCTTTTCTGAGGTTCCCAGGTGTTGGCCAAAGCTTCCTGTGCAGAGCCTTTGTCCCCTTGAAAATGCCGAGTCTCCCTTGAACTCAATGGGCTAGTTATCTCGAGACGAGCCACGCGGCGGGAAAAGTTCGTCTCGAATAACGAGTACCCGAGCATTTTAGTGCTCGCTCATCTCTAGTCAGAGTGCAATGCAAGTTCTGCGCATCAAAATCACGTGCAGAACACGTGCGTGATAAAACTCAAGTGTGGAAGGGATCACCGAAGTATATAGGGGTGTATGGGCTTGGCTCCACACAAAACACCCCAAATGCATAAACCACCTATAGAAACTTTTCTATGTCTATAAGAATAGCATTAAACTTGTAGTTATAGACAAATCATCTTTATTAGTGAACATAGACACAAGTACATGATAAAAAAGACAGAGCAGGAGTAACAAACAGATAAAACAGCCCACACCACTTCTGGTAATATGTAAGGTAGTATAAACAAACAAACACTGCTGCAGCTATTACAAGGTAAATGAGCCACTATACAAGTGAGCCTCAGGTCCGTTATATGGTATACATGTAATGCACAATTGGGATAAAGTGAAATAGTCAACCAAACTGCCAAAGTGCAAACTGCCTAATACTGCAAACAGAGAACCAATAAAAATGATTACCGAAAGGTAGTGCGTTCCGAGCCCCGACACATGTTTTTCAGGAATCACTTTGTCTGACTTTATAAACTTATATTTATATACAAACTGTTTTAGTTTTATGTACTTATCTCACTTTTCACATAATTTAAACATCTCCCTTCCCTAGAAAATGTCAACACATTGGGGAACATTTACTTTCCCGTCCCGTTGCCGCCGCCGATCCGGAATGTCTGACGAGGATTCAAAGCTGCCGCGATTCACTAAGATTGTGCGTCCAATTTCCTGCATGTATTGCTTCCACCACTGAGGTCCGCCGGAGTTCACCTTCTTCTTCCCGGTGTATGTGAGTGCTGAGCTTGCGTCACAATTTTGAAAGTTAAATTCCGCGTTTTGTCCAAATCAGTCGGGTTGTCACCCACCCGATTTGTGTTGCATTAAAGCCGGCGCCGATACAATCCGATTGCGTGCGCCAAAAGCATATATTCGAGTTTGGGTTTTCAGCACTTTTTTTTTGTGCTGAAAAACTAGGCTTATACTCAAGTATATATGGGTAGTTGTTATAACCTGCTCATCTAGAACTTCTGCAACAATTCCCTATTTTTAGCTTGATGTGAATTATTTATGTATATTTTAATGTTTGTATTAACCAGAAACTTTCAAAAACTGATAGTCTTAACATTTTCTATATTACCTCAAAATGTCATGATTTATCCACCATTAGTCAGTCGGACAGATGTTACTTTTGTCAGTCATCTAAGACGTGCGTATGGGTTTTGTGAGCCATTAGTCTTTAATAGGAAACACATTGTAAAACAGCAGTTATCTTTAAAGCCGCTCCTGCTTTTCATTGTGCAACTTTAAGTGAGGAGGATTCATGTAGGGAATATGGAGCTGACGGAAAAATACATCATTAGAGATATATTGATGGGACAAGAATGCCGCATTACTGAGCTCTTGCTATAATCTTCCCGAAATAAGCAAGGAGTATCAACTCGATACACACAGATGATTTCTCACTGTCCCTGCATCTCATCTGTTCATTTGGATGGTAGTGAAGCGTTTGATTTCACTGTGTGTTGCCATCCATTGAGATTGGACGGAAAAGATCATTTCTAGTAAATTCTTTATAAAATATATAATTTTGCAATATTTTTCATTTTACAAATTTTACCAAAATATTTACTTGAAAAAAATAAAATGTATTGGTATCCATAAGTCTTTCCTGTTTTCATTGTGTGAGGACAGATTGAGCTGAAGTCTATATTGGTATACTTCTATGCTTCATTCAATTATTATACAACTTTTTATTTCTGAACAAAATGGCAATTTTGTTTCATCTTTTCAGATAAATAATGGCTTTGGTGTTATCCTTTGGCCGTAAAATATAGCAGAACTTGTGCGGCTGATTATAATTTTGTACTTGCATTGGATTGTGTCCTGAACTAGTATAAACTCTACCATATATCACTCTGATGTCAATCATACCTATCTGTCTCCTGTTGACTTTGCTCTGGGCTGTTAATAGTTCAGCTACCTGTGATGGACAGATGTTTCCTTCAATCTGATGTAAAATAAGTGGTTTGTATGCCGATTTCACAGTGCTTACTGTAAGTCCTTGTTCAAGCCTGTTAGCATTTTTCTGGATATCTTTATTTTAGACAGTTTTTCACATTCGCCTGTTTTCTGACTATCCTTTTGCCTTTTGATTTTGTGCTGCATCGTTCTCTGAGTTTTGACCAGTATCTGTATGACCATTCTTCTGTATTTGTTTTGTCCTGTTTGTGTTTCTGTGTTTTCATTTAGGAGGGGAAAAGGTACGTCAACCCGGTGTCACATAGCACTAAGGGTAGGATGAGCAATTAGGTAGGGACAGTTTGGGAAGGTCTAAATTTAAGGCTCATCGTTCATTAAAGCGAATCCTTGTCTGTCCTACATTTCCACCTTTGTCCATTCCCTTATAGCATTATTACATGTTTCTTATTTTATTCACTCCAAGGGAGCTTAAAAAAAATAATAAGCAAATTAACGTCCTTAGTCTTCTTCTGCAACATAGCCCTCCGGTATCCACAGTGTTGAAGTATCTACCAAAACCCTTAATTTGAAGTGTTCCTGTGTGCGCTACTTTCATTTATACTTCTGAATAATAGATACTTTTGTAGATTGAAGTAACCGAAAAAAAACCATCAACACATTAACATATAAATAACATCCAATTTTCCATAGTTTACCAGATCATGTTATAGTCTCTAGAGTTTCTTTTTACATGTTATAAACCTTCTTACATAAAACTTTGTTCCTAACTTTTGAAATTTAAGGAATGAGTACCAAGAAGTCTAAAGAAGTAAGACGTGTGCTAATAACCCTTGTGTCACATATCTATCACTGCTATCTGTCTGGACACGGCACAGAGATCAATGGATTTCAATGGCATATTATTTCCCCAGAGGCTTTCTATTGTAGAATTCCATTTGGAACACAGTGAGAAAGCTGACATGTTCATGAGCTTTTCCTGCCGGGAAGTCTGATGTGTGCCGCGTTCACAATGTACCAGTGACATTACTGCATTGTTTCCTGGCTCAATGACAGTATTTCTTCTAAAATAGCACCATCTAGAAGAAGCTGAGGATCAGGGAATCTTGGTTTGGTCATTTGAAGATTTGTATTGAATTATTGGATGAAAGTCTTTCACTATGCCCTCTGGTACCTGGAATTGATAGCTCATACCAGGGGTAGCATATTGGGGACCATATATAAAGTAAATAGGGCAGAAAAACCAGCACCACTGCATCTGTATCATACATACTGAGTTATAAATAAGTCACCGGCTCAAATGTATGACTATCTTGAGATGCCACATTTGTGTGTAAATCATAAAAGATGCAGATCATAGATTTAGAAAGTAAGTGAAATATGTTCACCATGCATGCACACATCCCCACCTAGGAACACATTTGTCTAAGCTATAAAATCAAGATTAAAATAGAACGCAGAGCATTTGTATGCCCTTCCTTATTTCATCCACCATTCTGTAACTCTCTGAACTCTCCATAGTACCCTAAAACATTACCTCTTTAGATAAGCTTATAGCCTTAACCATAACAGCTGCTGCTCATAATGTCCTCATCTCACACTTCACCTCATCACTGGTATTGACAATGTATGTGTTGACTACCAACATTAATGCAATATTGGTAAAATGGGTAGAGGTGCAAACCTTCAAGTGTTCTGAACTAAGAGGCATCCCAAAAGTACAATCCCCTTTGGGTCTTTTTAACTGAACTTTCTGTACTTGTTTTAAAAAGGCAACTTCCAGTAAATATACCCCATGAAACATATGTTGCTGCTGTATAAGTTCCAAAGTCTTTACCCCCTCTCAAAGTCCCTGCCATTCCTTGCTCACTTCATGCTATAATCAAACAGCTCCTATAGTCCAGAGGTCCTCAACCTTTTTTGCACCAGGGACCGGCTTTAAGCTAGACCAGTTTTCCATGGCCCGGTGGGGGTGGGGGCGGGGCTTTGGTAATATGGGGTGGGGTTATGGAGGGGTGGAGCTTATAATATAAGATATCAGGAAGTGTCCGGACCAGATCCATCATATCGGTTTGGTGTAAAAATAAAGCAATACAAAATGCATACAGCGTATCGCCATGTAGTATAAAATGCATACAGCGTATTTCCATGTAGTATAAAATGCATACAGCGTATCGCCATGTAGTATAAAATGCATACAGCGTATCGCCATGTAGTATAAAATGCATACAGATTACCGCCATGTAGTATAAAATGCATACAGCGTACCGCCATGTAGTATAAAATGCATACAGCGTACCGCCATGTAGTATAAAATGCATACAGAATACCGCCATGTAGTATAAATGCATCCAGCGTGCCACCAAGTAGTATAAAATGCACACAGCATGCCACCAAGTAGTATAAAATAGATACAACGTACCGCCAAGTAGTATAAAATGCATACAGCGTATCACCATGTAGTATAAAATGCATACAGAATACCGCCATGTAGTATAAAATGCATCCAGCGTGCCACCAAGTATCATAAAATAGATACAACGTATCGCCATGTAGTATAAAATAGATACAACGTATCGCCATGTAGTATAAAATGCATACAGCGTATCGCCATGTAGTATAAAATGCATACAGAATACCGCCATGTAGTATAAAATGTATCCAGTGTGCCACCAAGTAGTATAAAATGCATACAGCATGCCACCAAGTAGTATAAAATGCATACAGAATACCGCCATGTAGTATAAAATGCATACAGAATACCGCTATGTAGTATAAAATGCATACAGAATACCGCCATGTAGTATAAAATGCATCCAGCGTGCCACCAAGTAGTATAAAATGCACACAGCATGCCACCAAGTAGTATAAAATAGATACAACGTACCGGCAAATAGTATAAAATGCTTACAGCGTATCGCCATGTAGTATAAAATGCATACAGAATACCGCCATGTAGTATAAAATGTATCCAGCGTGCCACCAAGTAGTATAATATGCATACAGCATGCCACCAAATAGTATAAAATGCATACCGAGTACTGCCATGTAGTACAAAATAGAAGCCCTGATAAATATCACAAATGCTGCATATACATACAGCATATATACACTGTATACAAACAAACAGTAGATACAGCATATACACACACACACATACATATATACACACACACATATACATATATACAAACACATATATATATACACACACATATTACATATATTTACACATATATACACATATTACACATATATACACATATTACACATACCATTGAAGTGTATGGGGGATGTATATATGCCGTATATACGTCGGCCAAATATACATCCCCCATACGTTCGTGTGAATGTAGCCTAATTCAGGATGAGTCAGCAGTCACAGGGTGCCCTTTTATTTCAGAAATGAAAGGGAAAAAGACATCTCTGAATACCCCAGCAAGTAAAGGATAAGTTGCATATCTTTTAGCCCATATATGGAACATTGGGTCATCTTGAAAGAAGCCATATTGGATCGAATGCGTTTTTTACAATGAGAACATGGTCATATGGTTAAGGAGATCGGAATTGTCTCATAAATCTATTACTAAAATCAGATTTTTAATATCTCTTATAGAAAAAACTTTATATTCACATTGGGGAACATTTACTAAGGGCTTTGCGCCAGTTGTCTGTCGCACATTCTTTTAGGTGCAAACTGCTTGCACAGGTATTTAACCCTTTCCCGACATTTGACGTAATAGTACTGCATCGCGGGAGGTGCGTTCCCGCAAAATGCAGTACTATTACGTCATGCTTCTGGCACCGGCTCCTGAACGGAGCCGGCGCCAGAAGCTGCAGGTGTCAGCTATATATTATAGCCGACACCTGCCTCTAACACCCGCGATCGGAGATTTCTCCGATCGCGGGTGTTAACCCCTTGCAAGGGGCATTTCAGAAGAATCGGACCCCCCCGCGGCGCTTACCGGGGGGGTCCGCTGCGCCTCCTGACAGGACCCGGCTGTAACACACTGAGCATGCGCAGCGTAATGTGAAGAAGAGCTTGAACAAGTGATCAGTGGATCACTTGTTCAAGCTAACCTGTAAAAGTTAATAAAAATGTTAAAAACATTACATAAAATAATTTTTTAATCAAAATAATTAATTAAATAAAGTTAGAGTCCCCTAAACACAAATATTCCCTATACACATGCAATAAAGTGAAAAAAACACAAAATCGCCAAAAAACCCCACATATTTGGTATCGCCGCGTCCGTAACAATCCGTACAATAACTCAGAAACATTATTGGACCCGCTCGGTGAACCCCGTAAAAACAAAACCCGAAAAACACGCCAAAAATTTACATTTTTCATAAAATCTCTACACAAAAATGTTCTAAAAAGTGATCAAAAAAAGTTATGTGCGCAAAAATGGTACCACTGAAAAGAACAACTCAACACGTAAAAAATAAGCCCTAAACTAGCTCTGTCAACCAAAAAATATTAAAGTTACGTCTCCGAAAAGATGGCGATGCAAAAACAAATGAGATTTCCTCTATATTAGTTTTTATCCAGTAAAATTGTAAAAATAAATGAAAAACTGTATAAATGAGGTATCACCATAATCGTAGTGACCTATAGAATGAAGATAATATAATATTTTTAGTGTACGGTGTACGACCCCCAAAAAATACGAAAGAAGAAACCAAATGAACAATTTCTTTTCAACCCATACATTCCAGTTAATAAAATCTCATCAATAAGCTAATGACTCACTAAATGAAGTATTGTAAAGTGCATCTCATGTCGCAGAAAATAGCCTTATATTGTCCAAATGCCAAAAAAATAAAGATTGTTAGCCAAAAATTGACATGCAAAATCTCTCTGGATGGCGCAGCTACCCTTCGATGCCGGCACAGGGGGCTCGTCCAGTTTCAGTGGGCCCCTGGGCGAGTAGCTTCAGTGGGCCCCTTAACAGGTGACCTTATGTAGCGAACATTAAACAAAACATTTTAAATCAGCAAAACACGCCACCATATACAGCATATATACACGCATCAGTAATATACAAGACATACACCACAGCTATACAGCATATATACACACACATCCAGTAATTACACCACCGCCATTAGCATAAACCTCAGTATATGCACTACACAGATATACAGCATATATCCATACACAGCAAATCCGTGACATACCCACTCGCACGCTATCATATAACATCACATCACATGACCTATCAACGATCAGTTCCTACATACACACGATACTCACACATCCAGTATATACAGCACATACGCACAGATATACAGCATATATACACACCAACAAAAGATAACCATAGTTGACAGCACTACCACAGATCTACAGCATATATACAACCACACAGCATATATCACACTCCTATCCAGTATTACCATAATCATCACACAGATAGCAACTACTACCACGCATCCAGTATTACCACACCTACGCACAGATAATACAGCCTATTACACACACATCCAGTCTATACTAAGCACATAAGCACAGAATACAGCATATAGACACCATTTACACAGAGATATATACAAACCCATCCAGTATATACATCATACACACCAGATCTGAAGAATACATAGCACACGCGATCCAAGTATATACAGCACATACGCACAGATATACAGCATATATACACACGCATACAGTATATACAACACATATGCACAGACATACAGCATATATACACACATCCAGTATATACAGCACATACACACAGATATACAACATATATACAACACATACGCACAGATATACAGCATATATACACTATACACAGCATACATACACACACATATACATGCATTTACATATGTACAATCATACTCACCCCAGCTGGATGTCACTCGGTCAGGACAGGGTGGCAGGTGAAGAGGACCGCATAGGAGAGGGCGGCCGGGCTGGACATTCGGCGTGCAGGCGGGGGCGCAGACCGGGCTGAACATTCGGCGCCCAGGCCGGGCTGGACATCCGGCGCGCAGGCCGGACGCGAGACGCTCGGCCGGAAGGCGCGCGGGCCGAGCCGCAGATGTAGCGGGCGGGCCAGGGAGAGCAGGGCGGGCCAGGAAGCGATGGGTGTCCCGGGGAGCGGAGGGCTGCGCAGCAACATGTGAGGTGGGTAGGGCAGGGCGGGGCTTCAGCAGCAGAGAGGGGAGGTAAAGGGACGTGCCGGGAGTGGGATGCTGAATTATACTTTGCTCCAGGGCCGATCCCACTACCTCTCCGCCCACCTCCTATGCGGCCTGCAATCAGCGGCGAACCTGGGCCCCATAATACGGTCATAATCACAGTCATTTGATTTCCGTTATTCTCCTCCATAGTGGAAGTGGGTAATGAAAAACAGAGGTGTTGAAGTATACAGTGTCTGGAGGCTGCCCAGCAGTCCTGCCCCCCGCTATATCCCAGTGTGCTGCACATTAGGAGGTTATTTAGTCACTACTGTAAAGACACAGGTAAAAGTGGAATCTAGTAACTTACAGGTGATGAGCTTCTCCGTTGGCTACAGAACACCGTGACTTCTCCCAGCTGTGACTTAACACTGCTTCATTCATCACCCATTTCCCACACTGTACACCTAAAAACATCACAGTCACTTACAGTATAATGTCACCTGTATAACTATACTGTGTCCCCAAATAACTGACCACACTGTGCTCCCCACGAATACATTTGGACTGGTTCAAAACTTTTATTTTATGCAGTGCCCCTCGTAAGTATATTATAAATCACAGGACATCTAATTAATAATAATCAAATACTGTAACTAATTTAGGGGGCATTTTGTATGCTGCCCATAGATTAATTGATTACACATTAGTACTGTTCTTAAATAATCTAGAGACCCCCATTATAATATTATAATAAATATTGGTACAGATATATGAAAACTGGTGCCATCTGCCTTAGTGCACTTTGCGCCAGATAATCCAATAGTGGCGCGCTCTAAGTAAATTTGGTCTGTTTTTATGATGTGACAGAGTTGAACTTTATTTTGCTTCATGCTGTGTCGCATCTCAGTAATAAATGGGTCGCAAACTCTGAATAAGTGTCAGACAAAGTGCAACCATTACACAAAAGTGGCGCAAATACATCTGCATGATCCAAAGACACTTTTTTTGGTAAAAATATAGACAAAAAACTGGCGCAGTGCAATGATAAATTTGGCCTTTTGTGTTCACTGAATGAAAGAAAAACGGGGCATAATAAAATATAACTTTTACTCACACATCTAAAATGAGATGATATCATATATGGAGAGCCCCGATTCTGCACCAGGGTAAAGTTATCACATGATACTGTATATAATATCCGCTGATTTTAAATGAGTGAGTGAAAGTTATATTTTATTATGCCCCGTTTTTCCTTGGTTATTTCATTTTTATTATTTGGGTCCAAAATTAAAAAACACACTTACCTTCTGGCGCCTGCTGCTTCCTTCAGTTCTATCCAGCTCGGGCTCAATGACGTCATGACGCAAGCCACGTGATGACTACATCCCGTGGCTTGCGTCTTAAAGCAGCAGTGCTGCAGAATCCCTGCTGCGCTGCTTTTATTATTTGCCAGTACATAGAGTACTCGATGCGACCTGTCCTGGGTACCATTGGTCATAACTCTAAGAAGAGGGGGCCTGGGACTGAGCAATAGTGATGGAATCAAGGTCCTCACAGCACCTGCATGGCGAGCGGGGGGGGGCCTCTTTGTTTCCCGGTCGCTGTCACAGAGCCCCTTTTTATGTAGTACCCCTTTTAGTGCTCCTTTTTTCTGAAGCTCCCTTTTTATACCACATGTACTTGTGCATAAGCCAACCTGAGTATAAGCCGAGGCACCTAATTTTACTACAAAAGTTTGGCTTCTTCCTCAGTGCTAAAATTGCACTTTAGAAATAAGCAATTGTAGCTGAGGTTCTTGGAGGGTGTTAGCAGAGCACCCCAGTGCTCCGGATCCATAGCAAAACAACAAAGCTTCTGCCCACTTCAGCTACATCACTTCTGGCTCAAGTTGTGGAGCAGGAACCTTGTGGTACTCTGCCAAAGCACTTCTGCATATTTTTAAAGTTAAGTTTTGGCATGGGAGGAGCAGCTGGAAAAAATAAAGGTATTGGGGTGGCATGTATAGGCATAGCGCTGGATAACACAGCAGTTAGTTTGGATGGTTAAATCGTGATAACAGATTCCCTTTAATAGGTGCTGGTACATGGATTTCTGTGTAATTTTTCTTTAACTCTCCCTTTTCCTGATCAATCAATGTCAATATTACTAACACTCTACTATTAGGGTCAGGATGTGGTGACAGCCGGCCACTCATCTGGCTGTAGAGTGCTTATTTAGCATAATATTATTGCTCGAGGATGGCTAAAGGGGGGCTAAAGAGAAAATGTCCACTGTACTAGAATCAGTGGAACAATGCCTACTAAACGATGCAAAAAGCTGGAGTCGTTGAAGATGGTTTTCTTTAAAGCTATGACAGAGCTTTATGTAATCGAAGAACCCCAGATCTTGTTCTGCTTGGAAACCCGGAGATACCAAATCCGACCCCGTTAATGGACAAGCACTTTATGTTGTCTGAGATATTGCAGCAGGTCTGTCCACCCCAACCCACCATTTCTCACATTATCTATATTGGAGAATTTCTTTCTACGAAGACTTCATGGGGAATCGTGGAGGAGCCACGTGACTGGAATATTAATGGTTAGTTGTTAATATAAAAGCTCTTACTTTAAACCCATTCGCCGCCTTGCAGACCCGCCATTAGCCAAATGTGCTAAAGAAAGATTCTGTACCATAAAATAGATTGGAATTTTTTTTCATTATGCGGTCTATTTGCTTTACTAGGTTTTATCTATCGTGTTTAGATGGATACCTCGTCTTCTGTGTTGCTGCATTGTGCTCCCTTTATGCAGAAGTGTCAAATGCATTTATGTAAAAAGGGGTGATAAACTTGTGGTAATAACCTACAGGAGAGGAGCTATAATCGCTTTGATGTCACAGTAATCTCTTGTGATCTGTGTTCAATGCAGACGAGAATCCTTTCTCTCCAGAAACATATTAATCCTTTTTCTGCCAGAGGAACCAGCACTGTATTTTACTCATACACATTTCTATGAACTTTTGCTTCAAGGCATAGGAATAACACCTATCCAGGGGACGAAATCCAGGCCCTGTATTCATTCCAGAGGATACAATTCAGCACTGTAATAGCCAAGGGCATAAAGAGTTAAAGGGTTTTTTCAAGCCTTTCCGAGGACAGTTTATACATATGAAATTGGTAGGAGGAACCATCACAAAGCTCCCCCATAAATTAGCTGTTCTCAGGAATCAAATGTGGGCTAAAATTAGGCTAAAACTGTTGTGTTAAGAAAATCTACCACAAGGATCCAGTATTGTAAACCAAACCGAATTAGATGCTGGTGTACACTCCCCCTAGGTCAGGAGCTGTTCATTTTTAGTTTCTTATGTTCTTTGTTTGACAAAATAAAGGCTTTTCATATTATACAAATTAGTCTAAAGGGCTCTGGGGGGCATCACTTTTTTGCAGGCTTACCATTGAACCTAGCTTTCTTACTTTATATGAAGCCTGTTTTGTGATATTACTGTTCCAGCTACTCTTTTTCTCCGTGTTTTCCCCTATTGATGCATCTCTCTACTGGTTCCAGAGCTGGCGCCAGCACTGGGCATACCTTGACATATGCTGGGCCGCTGAGCTGCTGGGGGGCACACATAAGACTGTACATAATGAATCAATGGGGGTAAGGGGAGCTGTATCTAATGAATCCATAGGGGATAAAGGGGGCTTCTATAAAATAACCATGAGGGGGATGTATATAAAATAACCATGATGGGTGCTGTTTGGGATGATAAACTAGGGAATAATTAAGGGAACAGGAGACTGTTTTAGCTTCTGTATTTTTAAGGCTGCCACTTAAGTTCACTGCAAATGGGCCCACTGAGGCTCTGTCGTCCAGGTGCCTACTGAAACCTGGAGCCAACACTGACCGGTTTCATTACCCTTTGAGGATTGCTGTTGACTGATCACCCCTCGGTTGTGTATTTTATTGTGAGTACAACATCCCCCACCGGAGCCTTGGGGACAGCTAGATTCCCTTTGGTACCTGAGTGGCTGGGTACCCGCGGAACAGGCTTCATCAACCACCCCAAGGGTTTATATAACCTTCAGGAGTATGCAGCCCAGGTGTGTCCAACCAGCACCTTTGTACAATAAAAGACTAACAATGCATTCTTTTGGTCACATAATTAACACTCCTTCTCAGGCGGATAGTAAGCAGCTGCAATACCATTTATAGACACTTGAGGTATCACTGTGGTGATCAAGCTCAAAGTATCCTATTGCATCTTTTAGGAGCAGTATTCTGCAATACACTGCATTGGCAGGGGTATTGCATAAGCAACTTTTTTACTTCCATAAGGTCAGGGTTATTTGGGAGTGGGGGCTCTTATTCCCTCTTACCTACCTACCAGCACTCTCGATATACCTGGACTGTATTAGAGCACATCTCTCCTGCACTTCTTTATTCTCTTCTTTAGCTTCATTCTCAAGTGGGGCTGCACAACAAGCCCAAAAAACTACATTACAAACTCAAAATACAAACATAATACTTTTAGAAACATACCAATGTCTATAGTTATAGCAGCTAGTAAAAGAACAGAATGGCAGACATGGATTTTTGAATTGTTATGTTCTGACGGGTCATGTAAACCGCTGCTAATAAACTGGCGATCCAGAGTCAATATTATGCCCTTATAAATGCCAGCTCCTGTCTATGAATTTATTAGCCTCCACAGGTCACCCTGACTCACCCCTGCTGTCACTCATCAAAATGACAAAGGGGAGATTGACTCATAAAGAGACCCCTGGTGCCCACAACCTCTAAGATGTTTGGCTGTGATGATGTTTTTCATTAGTCCTCCTGCAAAGGACGTTTCGTCAAATGGTTCATAGTTAAAGTAATGTAAAATTTTGCATGTGAAGGACAGTCTGGGATCCACTCCATTGACTCCTGATTTCATTTAAACTGCAATTCATTATTTTCTTCCTGTGCTCGTTCAAGAATCCATTGTTCATTACTCTTTCATCACTATATGATTGGAACGATTTGTATCTGTCGTTTCAGCGCTGATCAGATAATGAAATAATCATCTGCGCATCTGCGCAATGCTTTACATTCGTTTTCACGCCGTTGTACACCATGCTGGGTCGTTTTGTCATTCAACAGGAAAAAAAAAGGAGTTGGTAACCCCTTGAAGGAGCTCAGAAATCGTCTGCGGTGAAAGAGTTAATTTTATTTTTTTTGGTTTTGGAGCAGGTATTTGCCAATGTCGATATGAAGAGGCTTTTGAATGAGCATTACTTCTCTTCAGGAAATTAACTAGTGTAATTTAGTTGATTTAATTAAAAATTGATTATCAGGCAGAGATAACAGTTTGCCTTGCAGATACTGTAACCCCTTGTGGGGCGAAGGAGGGCGTTAAATTGGGTTTTACATGTAAAATAGTCTAAAAAAAAATTGCCTTTTTTTACAAAATGGAGACTGGACATCGGGGAGTTAAATACCTGTTACATAATGTCATCTGACTGGACGTCATGTGAAATATGTTATCAATTGTCTCATGGCAACATTCGCATGCTATATGTCCTGTACAGCAATACTCCTCCTGCAGATGTGGTTATGTCTATACATCTGGTGATCACATGTAATACCTCATTTCCCCAGTAGGGGGCGCTTTATAAGAAATGAGCAGCCAGCACAAATTTTAGCTGTCTGCCTGTATCAGAGAAGCTGGTCCTGCAGTTATCCTCATAAAGGGGTTATGTCCAAACAGGATTATAGTGGTCAAAAGATCGACACTTGATATCTAATTAATACGTAGATAATAAGTGTCTGATCGGGTTTGAGTCTCACCCCTGGATACCGCACCTTTCATGAGGATGAGTCTCCTGTTTCCCACATGAATGTTTGTTTTTAATTTAAAGGCTATTGGACAGTGCTTGAGTATCTTTGTCATTGAATGGAGAGACGTTCAGTGGATGTTTGCTGCAATGTGCAGAAAATACCCAACCTGTATGGAGATGGCTCAGTTCGTGAGCTCTCTCCATACACCAACAGCCGATGTGTAAGGGGGCTATGTAAGGAATTAAAATGATAAGAGAAGCAGAGCAGAGGGAGGCAGGAGGGGCATATATTGGGTAAATGGTGGCATATAGAAAAGGGCATACAGGAAGTGGCACAGGAGGCTAAGTGGCTGCCTAAATATGGTGTGCAGGTAGGGAGCCCTCTCCCAGCATACTGCACAGCCACTTACCTGATGTGGACTTGCTACCTCCTCTTTTTTAGGCACTTTTTACCTTACTAGCCACAGCTGTAATTTACAGTCTTGTCTAGTAGGTAGGTGCCTCATTTTTCTTATTAGGTGGGTTCCCAGGCCCTGCATAAGCAGTGCTGGATGCGGTACCTACCCTCTCTGTAATTTATACATATATTTAGCATAGAGCATCTCAACTATCGTATGTATTTATATGATTATATTGATAAATAATGTAACAAACGTATAGCTGTGGTGGGCTCCCAGATCAGATTTTACTGGTGGGCCCAAGGTATCCCACTCCAACACTGGCTACCTGCGATTGGTGCTTGCACCTATTAATTTAAATGTTGGGGGGCGACAAACCTCGGGAATATGGCAGTGCACATTTGTAGAGTTATCAGAGGGGTAGAGGGTGGTTGTTGGGCCAAACCTAAAACTATGGCTGAAGACTGGGATCGGGGACGCAATCCTGCAATGTTCGGCACAGACCTGAACCTCACTAGTATCAGATGTTGGGGGGGGGGGGGGGGCGTGGTCAGACATCATGAACTCCACTGAAGTGCTGGTTTGGGCTACACTGAATGATATGTAGGGGTCGAAAAAGTAATACCGTAAAAACAGAATAACATTTCGTTTGGACCATGGGTTCTATATCTACACCCTTTTCATTACACCCACAGAGATGTTTATGTTGGCTTATTAGCTAGGAACCTCAAAGTTCATTCTATTAATGTAGCCTAGCGGTAATAGATCATTGTATAGTGTGTGGATGTGCGGTGAACATCTTCCTATTTCCAAATGTTGGTATCAATTCTATTTCCTCTTTTGTTCTGTTTTTTCTGACACCAGCACTCCGCCAGCTGTTTTTAATTTGCAGCAGACTGCATATAGAGGCTACCTACTTGCTCTCAAGTATTTGAGACCACATGCAATGGTGAGCATTCAAGAGATGGTCATATGGAGTGGTGTTGCATGGCGTCTGCTATTTTTGTGGTGCCTTTCTGGTGGGGACTCCGGGTCCAGAACTATGAGTCATAGTTTCATAGTTTATACGGTTGAAAAAAGACACTTGTCCATCAAGTTCAACCAAGGAAGGGTAGGGATTGGATGAGGAAGGGATTTAGGGGAAACAATCCTATAGAGCATAACAATCAATGTTATTTAGGTGTAAAAAGGCATCTAGACCCTTCTTGAAGCTCTCCGCTGTCCCTGCTGTGACCAGCGCCTGAGGCAGGCTATTCCACAGATTTATAGTTCTCATAGTAAAAAAGCCCTGTCGCCTCCGTTGATTAAACCTTGTTTTCTCCAGACGGAGACAGTGCCCCCTCGTCTTTTGATTTGATTTAATCTGGAACAACTTACCACCATATTTTTTGTATGGACCATTCATATATTTATATAAATTAATCATGTCCCTCGTAGTCGTCTCTTTTCCAGACTAAATAAATCTAGTTGTTTTAATCTTTCCTCATAACTAAGACCCTCCATACCCCTTATCAGTTTTGTGGCTCTACGTTGAACCCTCTCCAGCTCCAGGGCATCCTTTTTATGGACCGGTGCCCACAACTGGACAGCATATTCCAGGTGAGGCCGAACCAGTGCCTTGTATAGTGGTAATATTACATCCCTATCACGAGAGTCCATACCACTTTTGATACATGACAAGATCCTACTAGCTTTAGAGGGAGCTGCTTGACATTGCATGCTGTTACTCAATTTATGATCTACTAGTACCCCCAGGTCCTTCTCAACAAGGGACTCTCCCAGATTTACTCCCACAAGTACATATTTTGCCTTTGGATTATTGGCCCCCAGGTGCATAAACTTACATTTATCCACATTAAACCTCATTTGCCAAGTGGATGACCAAACATTCAGTTTGTCCAAGTCACCCTGCAGCCTATGAACATCCTCCATAGACTGTATTACACTACACAGTTTGGTGTCATCTGCAAAAATAGACACAGTGCTATTAATTCCTACCTCTATATAATTAATAAATATATTAAATAGTAGTGGGCCAAGCACAGAACCCTGGGGTACACCACTCATAACTGGTGACCATTCCGAGTAGGAATCATTGACCACAACTCTCTGGATACGATCCTTCAGCCAGTTTTCAATCCAATTGCAAATGATTTCTGCCAAACCAATAGCCCTAATTTTACCCATCAGGCGTCTATGAGGGACAGTGTCAAATGCCTTTGCAAAGTCCAAGAACACAATATCCACAGCTGCACCTACATCCAGGCACCTGCTCACCTCTTCATAGAAGCAGATGAGGTTAGTTTGACAACTTCTATTCTTAGTAAACCCATGCTGGCTGTCACTTATTATTCTATTTGATGTCACATACTCCAGTATGTAGTCTTTTACTAACCCTTCCAACACTTTCCCCACAATGGAAGTTAAGCTTACAGGCCTGTAATTGCCTGGCGAAGTTCTAGAGCCCTTTTTATATATTGGCACCACATTTGCCTTGCGCCAGTCACTTGGCACCACACCAGACATTACAGAATCCCTGAAGATTTCAGACAGTGGTACAGCAATAACAGAGCTGAGTTCTTTAAGAACTCTGGGGTGTATCCCATCTGGTCCAGGAGCTTTGTACACATTGATTTTACTGAGCTTAGATTGGATAATGTCTACATTTAGCCAGTCTAGTATATTACAGGGTGCATGACCCGCACTGGCACCGCCAGTATGGCTACTGGGGGCAGCTAGGTCTTGGTCCGTGGTTGAGCTGTGTTGCGGTGGCAGTGGCTGCCATGTGATACTGCACCCATTAGTGAAGGGACCCACTTAAACAAGGTCAACATGAAGTGGTTAGAGGCTTATGCAATTTGATCAAAGTGTAACTTAGAACATCAAGTTCGTTTTAATAACATAGCCAACGGCAATAGATCATTGTATAATGTGTGGATGTTCAGTTCCGATCTTCACACTCCAAATGTTGTTTATGTGTTTATACCATCAACCTATTTTAGCCAGTTTGAGCAGAGCGTTTAGATGGTTCTAACCATCATTCCATATGTGCAGTCATATTCTCTCTCCTTGAGATGTCTGAGACATCATTAGCCTGAGAGAAAGATCATTAGCGTCCTTCAGGTCTCTCGGTGAAAAGCTGCTATTGACCTTCTGCAGGTGGTCACTGCTCCAGGCTAGAGCTGTGCTTAAATAGTCAATCAATGCCACCACGTATTTGATAAGTTTCTTTTACAACTTGTGATAGTACATTCATCTTCTTGTTCTCATATAATAAAAAGTACTGTGAAGAATTGATGTCAGTAATCTCTAGTGCTCCAGCTATAGGTTAATGGTTAAGGCTGACAATTGGCGTTTTTTTCTTCCTCTTTTTTTTTTTAACAATAGATCCAGCAACAACTCATGCATAAAATGTACGGCTGCTATCCATCCTTGTAAATTATAGATCCATGGACAAATCATTTTGCTGTAATGAAAAAGGAAATTGACTAAAAGTGATAGAAAATGGAAACATTTTTGTAACCGTTTCCCTCTTAATTAGGAATGTCCACGGTGTCACTAAAATAGCCGTAAAATAGGAATAAATGAAATCCCTAAAGGAATCAATTTCTACATAATGAATGTCAAAGTGTGTTCAAAATTAAAATCAAGACTTAAAATATCATAAACTAGTTATAATGACCTTTTCTCAAGAATTTCCATGTACAATCGTATATGAAAAGATCAGAAAGAAGAGAGACTTACCATAGGGCTACTATCTGGTAGGTGATGAAAAAGGGTAATATAGTGCTCACCTTAGTTGCTCGTTCCCAGGGCTGCCTTCAGGGGGGGGGGGTTTAGTGTGACTTTGTTGAGTGGGCCCCTAAGAGGAGAAGGGGCCCCAATTCACAGGAAACCCTCCTCCCTTACCAGGTGCAGGGAACTCACTGTGCATACAGAGATGGATTATCATTCTGTGTGGGGCCCACAAAATTCAAAATGTACCAGTCAGGGGCCCCAAACTACCTAGTGGCAGTTCTGGCTGTGCCTATAGGTAGAGCTATGCATTACTGTAGAGCATAATCAGAATTTGGAAGCTGCTGCATCCCATGGGGACATAGGGTAAATTTGAAAGTGTCTCTGGTCTGTATAACATTACACCGCCAAAAATCATTCAGGAATTATGAAAGGTTTTATTATGTAGACTATTGCATCGTACTCTGGTCTAGTCGGTACACAAATGGCAGCTGTAGAAGCCACTGTTCAAAATATATAAAAAATTTGAAGTTATGAAACTTGGTCCATGGTAGCGGCCAGTAGGTGTCGGCATCGGCAGTTGCCTCCTTAAACTAGCAAATGGGTCTTTTTTCTATGCAGTGAGCCTAGGCACTCAACCTGCTCAGTCATATACCCCTTAAAGATCCTTCCCCTATGAAAAGATGCCTTTGCTTTAGATTGTCCATTTGCCTTATTTCTTACCCCTTCCTGTTTTAGTGTCTACAAATCTGTTCCCCATGTTTGAAATTTTTTTTTACGACTGTCCTGACCTAAACTTTTTATGATACCTTTGCTTGTCCAGATAAGGTTACACATCAGTAGAACTTTTCCTGATGGCATCAGTGGTCACTTGTCTTCCAGCCATCACTATGACCAGATCCCTACAATAGCCTTTTTTTCATGCTTCCAAAATTTCAACATCCAATGAACTGAGTGTTCATTGCTTAATACATCCCACCTCCTCATGGCAAGGGCCAGACCAAGGCAAGTACCACATCATGTCTTAAGGCTTCTTGGAAGTTGGGCATTGACTTAAAATAAATATACTATTAAAATCAAGCATCATAAATGAGGGACACTTACTCAAAATTCCAGGCAATGTCAGTGTGGTAATCTTGTATTTGTTATCGATGGCCTCCTTCCTTTTAAAATTAACTTTTAAAATGATGCCCCTCAGTGCTCCATTCAAAGTCAGACCAGAAAAAAATCTGCAACTTATCCTCCACTATGTAAATAAGGAATTAATTTCTTTTGTGGTACAACCATTTATATGAAATCTTTAAGTTCTCAAAAAAATCTATTTTATTAAAGGACATCTACCACCAGGATAACGGATTGTAAACTGTGTGCCCCCTTTGATAGTATCTGCTCTCCCTTAAACTTCTTATGCTCTTGTTTTTTTTTTTTTTTAAAAAAAGGCTTTAAAAATTACGAAAGTGAGCCTGAGAGGCTCCAGGAACCATTAACATCTTTGGAGCCCGGAGCCCATAAGAGTCATTTGCATAATTTTAAAAACCCTTTTTTGTAGAAGCCAGGGCATAAGATGCTGTAAAATGAACAGAACCTGCCAGAGGGGGCACACACCAGTAAGTCAGTGTGCTTGGTTTACAATCCATCATCCTGAATTCCTGGTGGTAGATGTCCTTTAAATTGGAGCATTAACAGAGAAAGTCCATTGTGCCGATAAAGAAATGAGGAATGTTAGGAGAACCTAACAATTGGGTGTTTCCTTGCCCGTTGATAGACAATACAATTCTACCTATATTTGAGAGGAACAATGGTAATACTCAATTATCCGTTCTCTCCAAATGACAAAATGCTATTTTTTTTGTTATTCTCGTCAGGAGAAGTGACAGGTCTTTTTATAGATCCTAAAGGGTTTGACGGCAAACACATTAGAGTATTTTACAAACAAGAACTAATAAGGCAGATATTAGCTTATAGTCATGGAAGTGTTGAAAACATAATTTCCATCCTTTTCACACCATGAGATAATTGCAATGTTTAGAAGGGAGACTTCCATTTTTTTTCCCCTCCACTATTGTCGTCATCTACGGGTGACTTTACGGTTTCATTAATCTGCCATTCAGCGACTGGATAAATTGCAGAAAGCTTTGGTTTCTTAAGCCAGCACCGATCTTCCTGTATTGAATTATTCCGGCTAGCATTCGCTCCAGTGTATAAGTTAATTAATGATCTATTAGGTTGGTTTTTCCTGGCATTGGCTGTCATATCTTCAGCTGTGAATTTAATTTCTACTTAAGCATATACAATTTTTTTTAATCTCCTCGTATCAGGTTCTGCCTTGGCTCTCAGTTCTGGTCGGAATTTCCAGCGTAAATTAGTTTCTAATGTGTGTTTCCTGTAAAGCTGGAAATGTGATCTAATTGACATTGTGTTATATGTCTTTAAGAAGAATTATTACTTCATCGCTGGCCGGATATCAGTTGCACCATCTTTAAGCAATCTCGTCCAATACAAGAAGACGCGGATAAGGAAAAAAATATTTACTCGTGTTTTCATCTCAGCACGATTACATTCTCCTCATCTGTAATAAATCTGCCTTCATACAATTCCTCATGTGTAAAAAGACCAAGGATTATTTTCCCCAATATCATTATTATCTCTGGTGTCAATTGCTCATTAACGGTTCTTGGGTCAGTGGCACATTTCCTAAATTCATTTTCCGGATCAATAAAGAACATCAGCTGCTGTTTATCATGATCCTCATAGATTGGAGCTCCGCTAATTGCCACAAAGTGATCTATACCACCATTTTGGGTTCAGTTGTGTTTATTATTCAGAAGGTGTCCATAGAAAAGCTAGAGCATTGGATTGATATAGTAAGGAACATTAAAGTCTTTGTGGGATTGTATTCAGATGAAATTATTTACATGAATTATTTAGAGTTTTTGTAGATTGTGATTTAGGATCCTTCATAAAGTTGAGTATCATGGATGTTCACATGACCAAAGGTCTTCATGACCACACAACATAGAGATTCCAGGAATGGGATTATTGGGGGAGATTTATCATTAGTGTCAGGTAAAACTGTTTTAGTTTCTCATGGAAACCAATCAGAGCTCGGCTTTAATTTTATAATCAGATGAAAGCTGAGCTCTGATTGGTTGTCATGGAAAACAAGAACAGTTCTGCTCTCAGACACTTCTGATAAATCTCCCCCACTGAGTCTATTTTAGCATGCAAATGAGTAAGGCATAGTTGAACAAACTGGGTACACATATCTTAAGTATCAACTTCAGATTAGGGAGAAGGATCAAAAAGTGATTCAAAACAGGCCAAGTATACCTCCACCACCTGAGGACAGAAAGGTTGTTTAAGGGAGATAAGAATTGTATAGTCATCTATAACAAGGCCAAGTAGAAGCTTTGAGGCTTCCCTCACCTGACTTCTCAGAAACAAGCACACCTATTTGCTATTTGAGCTAAGAGAAAATAATTTTATAAATCAATTATGAATTAACAAGTGAATAGATACAGTGACATGGAGGCAGAGGAACAACTATTGGCTCATTGGAACATTTGACCAAAATTTATATTTTGTGAAATGGTTTGGATTCAAAATG
The DNA here is from genome assembly GCA_019512145.1 of Engystomops pustulosus. Classification (NCBI taxonomy): domain Eukaryota; kingdom Metazoa; phylum Chordata; class Amphibia; order Anura; family Leptodactylidae; genus Engystomops; species Engystomops pustulosus. Next base: position 22,515,839 of record CM033650.1, on the reverse strand, counting down.
CCTCCCAGGCCAAAAATCATTGTAAGGCTACATTCACGTGGATATTTGTCCACAGCCAGGCGGGCATATGGTGGTACGCTGGGGAAAAGGTGGGGTGACCCCTCCCCTCTCCATATAAAATAATGCCGAATGGCCTTTCTCACGGCCGAAGACAGAGCATGCATCTTTTTTGCAGCCACGGCTCGGAATGGTGCTCATCATACCATGGCCGTAGCGCCATAAATATCTATGCACCCTAAGGATGTAAAAATACACCTAAACTTTTCTCTTCAGTCGTTATACCTGTTTTCACAAAGCTGACATCTTGGTTGGAAATTTATTAAGACTAACGTATAGAACACCAGTCTTAATTTTCACCATGCCGGGATACATGGTGACATATCCTGCTCTTATTTATGCCTTCCCATAGAATTTTGATCGTTTGGAAGACATTTTGGACTAGACCTACTCCTTGTAATGCATTGATAGCTGAATATTAAGGCAGTACTTTAGGGTCCATAGCCAGTAGGGACCAACAGCTCTTTAGTAGGTGTCATTAAAGGAGAATATTAACTATAAACAGAAGTTTCAAATTCCTAGGTTATGCCCTTAAAGTTTGGTTGTTGGGTCATACACCATGCGCACTACCATTTCCTATTCAAATGCACGCACGGTCGCGCGCATGGTGCGCTGAGCGCGGACCTCGGTGCGGGGAAGCTAGTAAGGATATAAACATTAATAAACTGTTAAAACACTTTAAAACAGTTTAAAAACATAACGGAGATAAGCGTCAGCACCAGCTTACCTTGAGCTGGTGCACGGCATGTGCTGCTTATAAGCCCTATCCGAAGTGGTAGGTTTCCTTTAATGGGTGACAGACTCAGACAATTCTCTTTGTGGCCCTTTTCTTTACCTCCCCAATTGGGAATTTCAGCAATTCCTTTGGTTAGTCGGCATTCAATAGTTTTATAGCGCTATGCTTTTTACCCCTGTGTATGTACACACATGTGGGACAGAACATGGCTTGATATTCTATTCAATTTGATAAATGTTACGATTATCTGATTATATTGCATCCAAGTTTGGTTTCTTTTTACTTAGGGAATGTAAAACCCCTATACTTGGCCTAAAATGGGCAGCATTTCAATCGAATAAAATTCCTTTCCTCGTTTCATTAAGTTAGAAGTATAGTGAGACCTATAAATGATTTATGTGATACATTTTTACAGTAATGTGATTTTTTAGAGGTATTGATTCCTGCTTATGCTTTAAAATAATCACAGAATAAATCCACACTGAAAAATGTTTTCGCATAAGCTTAGGAAATAAAAATGAAGCAAACAAAATGGATTTTTTTACATTTGTTTCCAATAAACCCAAAAACACTAGGTTGGGGAGAAATGGAATGAGTAATCCCTTATTTTTCCATTTAAGGTAGGAAATACCAAGATTAAATGTTTTTATTTTTGTTTAATTTGGCATATTTTATGTATCATTACTAGAGATGAGCGAGCACTAAAATGCTCGAGTGCTCGTTATTCGAGACGAACTTTTCCTGATGCTCGAGTGCTCGTCTCGAATAACGAGCCCCATTGAAGTCAATGGGAGACTCGAGCATTTTTCAAAGGGACCATGGTTCGGGAATAAAATGTGTTAATTAATTGAAAAAGAACGTCTTCTGATAAGTTAGCAGATGTATGCAAACATCTGCAATCTATTCTTCACTGTTCCGCGCGTATATTATCTCCCGACAAGGACCTTGGTGCGCACGGAGACATCGGGGCACGGAGACATCGGGGCACGGAGCATCGGTGCGCACGGATACATCGGTTCACTGGCTACCTCGGTGCACGGTGACATCGTGCACGGATACATGGGCACGGAGACATAGTGGCACGAGACATCGGCGGCAGCGGAGACATAGGGGCACGGTGACATCGGGCACGGGACATCGGGCACCGCAGAAATGGGGCAACGGAGACATCGGGGCACGGAGACATCGGGCACGGAGACTCGGAACACGATACATCGGGCTCGGAGACATCGGGGCCCGGTGACAATCGGTCAACGGAAGACATAGGGTCAACTGAAAGCATGGGCACGGATACATAGGGGCCGGAGACATATGGCACGAAGACATCGGGCAGCGGCACGAGCGGCAAGAAGACATGGTGCACGGAGACATATGTGCCTGGAGACATAGGGGCACGGAGACATAGGGGCACGGAACTAGGGCACGGAGACATATGGGCATGGAGCATATGGGCACGGACTAGGGGCACTGAGACCTAGGGGCACGAGACTATGGTCATGGAGACATAGGGGCAACGGAGACATAGGGGCAATGAGACTCGGGGCACGGAGACCTTGGCGGCAACGGAGACATCGGGGCACTGAGACATCGGGGCACGGAGACATCGGGGCACGGAGACATATGGGCAACGGAGACATAGGGGCACGGAGACAATAGTGTCACTGAGACATAGGGGCAACGGAGACAATCGGGGGCACGTAGACATCGGGGCACGTGACATGGGCACGGGGAGACATCGGGCACGGAGACATCTTGGCACGGAACATATGGGCACGGTGACATCGTGACACGGTTACATCGGGCATCGGAGACATCGGGGCACGGTGACATCGGGGCACGGTGACATCGGTGCCTGTTACATCGGGCCAGCGGCAGCACGAGACATCGGCAGCGGCACGGAGACATCGGGAGACTTCATGGGAAGAATAGCAGCGGAGCCCGTGACAAGCGTATCTCCCTACAAAAAAAAAAAGAAAAGGGGTTTAAAAAAAAAAAAAATCAGATGTGCAGAATATCTGCAATCTATTCTTCACTGTGTTTTTCACTGCGTGTTGTCCACTTAATGATCCTGTGTTTCACTTTTTTATTCTATTCTTCACTGTTCTTCACATCTGCTAAGGGCCCCGATTCACCCGGTGCCCCGATGTCTCCTCTCAGTGTCCCGGATTGTCACCCGTGTCCCGAGGTCACCCACCTGTGCCCCTAGGGCTCCGGCCCCGATGTCCTCCCGTTTGTCCCCCGATGTGCTGTCTTCCGTTCGCCCATGTCTCCGTGCCCCGATTCTCCGTTCCCCAGAGGTCTCCGTGCACCCTATTCTCCGTGCCCTATTCGCCGGCCCCTATGGTTCGCCGGGCCCCTATGTCGCCCGTGGCCCCGATTCTCCGGGGCCCCGTGTCTCCTGCCCCGATGTCCTCCGTGCCGCCATGTCTCCGTGCCCACGATGTCTCCTTGCCCCTATTCTCCAGTCGCCCTTCTCCATGTCGTTTCTCCATGCCCACATAGGGCCTGCGCTATGTCCCGTTCCCGTCACTATTGTCTGGTTCTCCGTCCCTATTTCGTTTCCGTGCCACCTCATAGCTTCAGCTCTCGGCCCCTCATCTTCTCCGATTCCCCTATGTTCTTCCGCTGCCCGCTATGTCTCCGTGTGCCCCTCTGATGTCTCTCATGCCCCTTGTCTCCGTGCCCCTATGGCTCCTTGCCTCCCCGTGCTACACGTTCATGCCCGATGTTTTCCGTGACCCCAGATTACTGAGTCTCTCCTGTTCTCCGTGCCCACTACGTTGCCCGTCGGCCCCTTATGTCCCTCATCCTCCTCCGTGCCCCTATGTCTCCGTCCCCGATGTCACCCTCCGTTTGCCCCGATTGTCCCCGACCCCGATTTCGTCCGGTTTCCGATGTCTTCCGCCCTACCGATTCCCGTTGCCCCGATGGCTCCGGGCCCCTATTTTCTGGGTGCCCGATTTCTCCGTGCCCCCGGGTATCTCCCTCGCCGGGTGCCCCCCTACCGTCACTTCACGCCCCTATTCTCCCGTGGCCCCCGTGTCTCCGTGCCCCTATGCTGCCGGCCACCTCGATCTCGTCCCAGTTCCGAGCCACCTCCGTGATGTCACCGACCTATAGCCCGTTGTATGCTTTGGCGGGCCGTGCCCCGATTCTCCTGCCCCGAGGTTCGTCGTGCCCCGATTCCTCCGCCCCGAGGTCTCCGTGCCCCGATGTCTCCGGCGCCAAGGTCTCGTGCCGCCCCATGTCTCCTGCCCCGATGTCTCCCCCCTGCCCTCGTGTCTCCGTGCCCCTCTGTCTCCATGCGCCCTATGTCCTCCCCGCCGTGCACATTGTGTTTCCCTTGCCGCTCCGTGCGCTGCCCGATGTCTCGTGCCCTATTTCTGGGCCCCGTGTCTCCGTGCCCCGATGTCTCCGTGTCCCGCTGTCTTCTCCGTGCCCCTCTGTCCTCCGTGCCCCATGTCTCCTCCCCTATTTCGGGGTGTCCCCAGGTACCGTCCGTGCCCCAGGTCTCCGGCCCCGATGTCACCGTGCCCCCCCTATGCTCCTCCTGCCCCGATGTCTCCGTGCCCCGATGTCCCGGTCTCGTGCCCCGATTCCCCTCCGTGCCCCGA